>CM068346.1:32221365-32778865 GCA_034769755.1 Odontamblyopus lacepedii | reverse complement strand
TTCGGTATTTTACTCAATTCAATCCACATCTGGTGGCAAGGAGAGAAGAGCGAAAGGAGTGGAAAGTGCTGAAACTAGTGGTGAATATTACGCCAAAGGGCACTGAAGTTAATAAGTGAAAAGTGATTTTCCAAAAACCTTGGAGTCTGCTTTTTGTATTGCAGCAGCAGATGTCATCAGGCAGTGTACAAAATCCAGGACAAGGCGGCTCGAAGTGTTTCAGTGTGTGGAAGGTAAACTCAGTTCAACTAAGAACACTAAGGTTTATTGACATATTCACTAATATATTATAATAGGACAATATATCTGCATTTGCTCCTGTCGGTGTATAGGGCACCTGCCGAGGACTTCTGATCTTTAGGTGTGCCTGTATATGGGTACTTGGAGAATCGGGATGCTTTAAGTTGATGTGGGGAAAATCTACAACCTGCCGACCTCAGAAGATAACATATTAATCTTTTTTCTGGGATTTATTCGAAAACTAAAACATAAGTTGATAATTATTCTATATTTTGTTAATTGTAAACTCAGTAACACTTTATAATAACTACACCTTATTAGCCTTAATAAAGCATGAACAAAGACTTAATTCATAATGAACAAATACTTAATTAAGTGTCATTAAGAGTCATTCAGGCTTAATGATTGAAGTGCAAGTTAATTAGCATTTAACTTGCACTTCAATCATTATCACATGCCTAAATAATGTCCAAATTATGATTTATGATTACTCTGGAATTTAGCCCACATTAATAAATACTTAATAAAGCATGATTAGTCTTCACTTTAGAAAAGCTCTCAAAAAGACTCAACTAACAGACAATATCTGCCTAAATTATCATCACATTGCAGTATTAGTAAATTATTCTCTCATGGCTTGCTAATCATTAATAAATGTTCAAACTTGTACTTAAATATGCATTTACTAATATGCACGCAAATGTTAGTTCATGAGTAACTAAGTATGAAATAATTATGAGTAAGTAAGGCTAGTTAAGTGAAAGTTAGGTGTTAACTAAGGTAGTAGTTAAGTAGTTATTAAGCCTGAATGACTCTTAATGAAAGTGATGAATTAAGCCTTTGTTCATGCTTTATTAAGGCTAAATAAGGTGTAGTTATTATAAAGTGTTACCGTAAACTCCACTATTAACATAAAAGATCGTATTAAAGCAAAACCGACTTTTTAGAGCTTTTACAACGTGATATAGTTGTTTCCCCTTCTCATTTACTCAGAATCTATAAAACAATGTCACATCACAGACACCACACAATTCTGTTTTCTTAATCGGTGACACCTGTAGGATTTGGCAGCGTCGTGGTGCAAATAAAAAAAAAATCTGTTGCTTGTTGGCATGATCTGCAGCTGTAGGAGGTGCTGACAGCTACGCAGCTCTTTTTTGAACGCTCAAATTGGGCAGCTCTGTTTTCTAACACTAAACTTGGCGGTTTTGTTTCTTCTGATGTTTAAGATGTCGAATGCCGTGCACGAATCAATCAAAATACAACTCTGAGTAAGATAACAATGATGGAACACTGTTATAACATGATTAAAAACTCTACAATATATCCTCTTTAAAGGTGCATTGTATAACCTTTCTAGCGGAGGGTTCATCAAATGCTTTTCTCCCTTTCATACTGTGTAAGGCCATAAAAACGAGCAGGTGACGGACGCCCCAACAGAAAGTTAGATAATCCACCTTTAAATCAGCTTTGTAAAGACGGTCATTTGCTCGCTCTGCCTTGTGTCCATTTTGTGCCCCTCCCTTCTCCGCTCCTCCGTCTGCTATTCAATATGCAGATGCTGTTGTACGACCTATTAAAGTCATTTGTCAAATTGCTGCCCAATGGCTTTCTTGCAATCAGACTCGATGTGAATATATTTTGACATGTGTTTTTCCTGCCCTCCACTGAGCGCCTAAGGACCTGTGACAGCCTGGAGCCTCTCTGAATACTAATAAAGTTAGCGCTAACACAGTTGGCAGGACACACACGCACACAATCCAGACACAATCTCCATTTGTGTTATACAGTACCTGACAATCAAAGCAAGTGGCGCTGTCATTTCTCATCACACACTGTTACAAAATGTGTTAGACGGAGAAGGGAAACGCCAGACTACTAGGGCTGTAGTTTACTAAAGAAATTCTTGATCATGTACTTCCTTTCTTTGTGCATAATATTTTAAAATTATTATTATTATTATGTTTTTTTTGTTCTTGTATCTATTATTAGTATTTTTTAATGTACCATATTTTTCAGACTATAAGTCTCACTTTTTTTAGGGTTTGGGTGGTGCTGAGACTTATACTCAGGTGCAGCTTATATATTACCTTTTTCACACTGACAGTCCATAGACCAAATATATGAATTGTATATGTGAATCAAAAATGAAAAAACAAATCAGTTTTTTCTTTTTGCTTTTAGAGACGAATAATAAGGAAAAGAGTTGTTTTTTTAATTTTTTTATTCTTGGTTCTATATTGACAAACAAACGAATGACACATGGATTCTTCTCTATTGGGTTGTTTTATTACTATAACTTCTATAACTTGCCTTTCAAGATGAAATGTTGGTTCTTGGTCTCTGATTTTATGAAATAAATTTCCTCCAAAAAGTGTGCAACTTATTTATATTTTTTTCTTCTTCATTGTGCATTTTTTGGCTGGTGCGACTTATAGTCCAAAAATATGGTATGTATTTATTTGGTTATATTTGTATATACAATATTAAAGGGATAGTTGTTTTTTTTACATGAATGCATCTCTGTCAGCAGTGTCGTGCATCAACACTGACTTACCTCCCGACAGCGTCCGGTGAGCCGAGTTCTTTCCCGGTTTTGGTGCCGACGAAAGAAGTCTGACAAGTTGGCTGGAGTCATGAAAATAAAGCGTTTTTCTTCTCAAAACAATGTGTTCTCAAAAGAGTGATATATTTGCATCACAAAACGCGTTGTCCATGAAAAAGTCAGACCTCATAATCGCTTGGCGCTACTTTTTCTGTTTGTTTCACTACACCTTGCCGCACGTTGCCGCCAGCTGCCGCGTTGTTTGCTGTAGCATAAGGATGGGGGAAAATGGGGATAAAAAAACAGAAACTAAACATAAATGTGTTCACCAAAAATATTGTGTGAAACTTGGATAAAAAAAAAAAGCTTGTCCCATTGATTGATTGGTCTAGTATTTAAATTTTTAAATATATATATATATTTTTTGTGTGTCTTTTTTGGTTAAAAAATATTCCATGGTACACCACCCTCTATAATACTACCAAATTACTCCATTTAGAAGGATTTTTTTTTTTTTTTTTTAAATGTCATTATCCCTGTGTCTGGTTCTATTTACGAATGATGAATGTTTTGTTTCCCAACTGGTTCAGAAATTCCCCAGAACACTCCAAACTGGTATATTTTTTTTAGTTGTGTGAATTACATTAACTTCAATTAGATTTTTTACCCAAGGCAAACCAGTGTTCCCTGGCACACTTTAGTTTATTTAAAAGTGGACATGACAAAACCTCTCAAAACTTTTGTGTCTGTATCTGACCCAAACTGCACAAGCAACTTAACAATATATTTACATCAACACTCACGAGCTTTTCCTTTCTGTTGTCCACCAGCCAGATCCACACGCTTTGACAAAACTTTAGACGAGTGGATCTGGTGCTGCGTCCTGTCTCCCTGATTTCAGAGGGTGTGACTGACAGGCGGATTAACCAATCAGAGAGACCCATGGTTCGTTTGCGTCAAAAACAAACATTGCAGCTTTTACGTAAAAAGGAGAAAAACAACAGAAAAGATTGAGAAAGAGCGGACTCATCGAACCAAACTCTTGTTATACCTTTTATTCTGAATGTTACAAGAATTTGGAGATGTCTTCTGCATTTGAGAGACACATGATACAAATTACTCTCAAGTCTCAAGTTTGGACGGAGATTTTTCACGTTCTATTGTCCAGTTCTAGTCACTTCTTGATTGAAACTGAATGTAGAGAGGACTGGCTGGTCAACCAAATAAATCATTGTCATCTAAATAAAGCAGTTAGTCGACAAATTAAAATCTTGATCAACTAAGACACCATCAGCTGATTCATTACCTAAAAGCCTACATCCATACAGACTACGGACACACAAGCGCTGGTGGAAATCTGATGATGGAGTCGCCATGTTCCCACACACACGGCTCCACGCGGCCCAGGGCGTCCGTATGAGCACTGGTCATGTGGTTCCCAGCAGTGGAATCCAGTCCCAGGAGGCAGTTGAATGACACACATGTTTTTGGCTTTTCCAACAGATGCTCTCGAGCTGCTGGAACTGAGGCGGTGGTTTTGCAGCCAATTTCAGCACAACTTAAGTCAATTTAGCAACTTTGTGACATCACTTAAACCTTTGAAAGACAGCTGCTGCCTCTATAATATAAACATGTGTCCTTTTAATCCAGTTTTAATAGCAGTAACTGGTCTAAAATACCTAATGGCTTTTAATGATGAATGTTTAGACACTATTACACTACAGCCTTTGTTGCTATGCTACTGTGGTGTTTTTGAGCACTTTATCTTGGGTGAGGTTGTCTGTATGGTTGGTGTTCTGATTCAGACCTAACTCACTACTGTGGGGCCTGTTTCATCAGGTCGTTCTGGCTTTGAGTGAGCTCCTAGTGTTTTGGCAGGAGGAGTGAAACCTCAGTTATTTAAATGTGAGCAGTGCAGTCTTTAGGCAATATGTTCCTCGTCATATTGTGTTTGATAAGGTTAAGGTTAAGTATTACGATGACGTGTAAGCGTAAAACAATTGGGTGAGTTCTCCTCTTTTGCACTTCTCAATCATCGGGATGCTGTAATAGTTGAATTTGCGTTGTTACTTCTATGGCAGAAACCAACGTTTTTTATTAGTTGTTGAAAGAACTTTTTATACACTTTTTTACATAAACAGTATTGTGCAAAAGTGTTAGGCAGGTGTGGAAATAATGCTGTAAACTAGGAATGCGTTCAAAAATGGAAGTGTTAATCATTTATTTTCATCAAGCAACAAAATGCAGTGAATGAACAAAAGAGAAATCTAAATCAAATCAGTATTTGGTGTGAGCTTTGCCTTCAGAAGAGCATCAGTTCTAATGTTGTGTCTAACTGTTGTTTTGTTCCCTACTTAAAACAACATGCTTTTGTATTTATATTTGTACTTATTGATTAAAGGCATATTAATAAATGCATATGCATAGCTAATAAAAAACATGTACTACTGAAGTAATGGTAAATATGCAGGATTGTAGCCAAGGCTAATTTCCATCTTTAGTCCTGTACTTAATGTGATTTATTAGTACATGCACTGACACAATGCATTTACATTTAGTTGATTCTAAATCTATCTGGTCCATACAGTTCTGAGACGTGAGGTTCAACTATTTGGCCTGTGATATAAAAAACAGTCCCCTCTAACTCCTGCACCTGCATTGGTTACAACTATCTGCCCCCCTGTGGTCCCCAAACAGCCTGTGGGGCAGAAATCTCATTCCAATAGCAGCTGTGCATAATAAATGACATAAAGTTCACTTCAGTACATCGGCGGCGGGCAAGCTCAGCACATTTCAAATAACTGTATTAAGTGTCTTGTATGAGGAGCATTTAAAGTAGCGGCAGAATTAGCAGCAGTAGCATTTGCTGAACACTTAGTTTGCATTTTGATATAAAATCGCTTCAGTCTCCACCTCATCTGTTTCAGAGCGATTTTTTTTTATACAAGTCAATTTTGCCATCAGCACCCACCTGTTTATTGTGATTTAGCTGTGTCCTTAATGCACTTCTGGGAAATCGTATCAATTTGAAAGGGAACACATGGTTTTCAGACACTGCCACGCTACACCCACACACTCGCACTAACACACACTCACCACAGAGGGTGCCAGTGGTGTCACAACCAGCACATAAATCACAGGGAGCAGCGTTTCCAGATCCTCCTCATCCTCGGATCTTAGTCTTGACCGTCATACAGGCTGATGCAATTATACTGATGTAATTATAGATGTCATTTTTGTACTTTTTTTGGTTTAGTCGTAGAGCACAGACGTAAAATGGAAGAACGTGCAGAGCGTCATTTGGCAAACTCAGTGCTGTCAAGGCAGGAAAGACCTTATATATACGGACCCTACATATGCGCTGCAATTAAGATTTTAATTTGATTTTGATCATTTTTACCCTTAAGATGTTGCAGTCAAGTAGCTTAGCATTTTACCATTCTGCACTATAATATTGTTCTATAAAAATAAGGACAACAAACATTTTAAAAAGTTATCCATGAATTTCAAGTGAGAGCAATAAACAATTTGCTGTGCACACTAAAGGCTCAAAAAGTCCTCAAAATGGTGTCCTTAACAGAAATGCTTAATCCACGACTACATTCAATAACTTACATAGACAGCTTTTCTGATGTTTGTTCAATCACCTGCTTATTTTGTGCTGCAGTCTGGAATGTTCCGCAGTAGGTCTATGGCATTAATCCTTTCTGTATTGCCTTAATAAGTTTTCATGTTTTCATTGTTCAAAAATATAAATATAATAAAAAAAATCTGCGACTCAACCTGCACCATCTTCTTTCCTCCACTGAGACAGTTCAGTTTAATGGCATAATGTGGAACATTCTAGACCAGGCATGCATTTTTTACTAAAACATACACTGCCCCACTAAGTCCCCACCTGGATTTAACTAAGAAAATAGGTACGAGGTAACCTGGTCATTCGGTATATTCAGGTTCAGCTGACCTCATTCTTTGAGCACACACTGTTGCTGAACCTGGACCTGACCAACTGCAGCAACCTACTACAGTACCTATTTTCTTAGCTAAATCCAAGTGGCGACTTTTTTTTTTTGGCCATTCTGGGACCCTCTGTATAATCAGAGGGCCCCAGACTGGTTGTCAATATGGTGGATGTGTCAGATGGATGCATTTTACATAGTTTTAACAGAGTTGCCATACCTTTTGAACGGTGCACACTGACTTCATGCTCAGACTGATTCTTCATCTTGCTACATGTTTAACTTGTGCTTGTCTGTTGAAACTGCTAAATGCTCTTGATGTACTTTTAATGTTGCTTATTTATTATTGTTTTCATCCCTTTTGGTCACTGGGCCTTGAGGAACACATTTCGTTCAGTCATGTGTGTCTTTTGCATGCTTGAATGACAGATAAAGAACCTCGAATCTTGAACCTTGAACCTTTAATAAGGCTTGAAACATTCATTTTGGTTTAGATCACAGTGCACTGTCATGGTATTGAGGTTACAGTACATTACAAGAATCACTTAATTTAGTTTTAAAAAAGTGCGGCCTATGATTTATTGAAGCCTGGGGGCCAGTAAAAATTGGTTTGAGGGCTGCGTTTGGCTCCTGGGCCATAGTTTGGACAAAGCAATAGCATCTTTGTTGGAGCCAAGCAGGTGGCAAACTCTTCTCCAAAAAAGTGACATAGTACATCTTTAAACTACTTGCCCTCAATAGCTCAAAATAAGTGCTGTCATAGAATAAGTAAATAGTGAAAATTGGCCTGCTGAACGTGTGTGAAATCTTCTATGTCCACTTGATTGAGTTTATCTTTTTCCAGTGAGTTTGTGTAAATAAATCAACCACTTAAATGGGTGTTGAGCAGCAGCAGATAGCCTTTAAGCTAATCGTCTTCTAATGAGTGTTTATATGAGGTCAGTAGATTTGGCCCCGGTGCCTTATAAGCTCGTTAGCTGCTGTAAACAGTCCGAGCATTGTGCTAGCGGTGTGCCTGACTCACTCTGGGACAGTAGTGGGCGACTGATCCCACTTGTTGCCGTCATCAAAGTCGGATGACACGTCTCGCTGCCGTTTCGTTTGTTTAATTTGTTTTATTTTTGTTTACTTCTCCGTCTTCCTGTCTCTCTTTGGCGCTGTTACAGGCTTACATGGCAGAAGATATGCACGCATGTGTGTGTGGTCTGTTTTTGTGCGATGCGCTCATTTCCTGTATTTGGTAAATTAAATGTGGCAACTTTCACCCTTGCTCCATGAAATGATAACTTTTTGTTTGCAATTCAAAGTGCTTATGAACCTGTCAGGCACATATATTACACAAAAAGCCATGTTATAATGTTGTTACCTCATCAAAAACATGTTTCATTTACACGTTTCACTAAATCTTCATTATTAGTTTACATCTCCAAAGCTCAAAATGCTCTGTTCCATGATGATGTCTTGCAGAGTTTTCAAGTTAACAATACCTTTTACCCTTTGTTCAGTAGAGATGGGCAATTCCAGTGGTGAAATTATCCAAATGATTCGAGTGAAGGTATGTGAAGTGTAAAAACACAGATGAACGGTTCCTGCATTACCACATGACATCAAAAGGGGAAGAAAGTGTTTTCTGTTTGAGAGAAAAACTAATATACTAATACAGACCCCCCCCCTAAATATAGGGGGTGTGTCACAACTCCATATTTTTGAAGAGAAAACAACATTATTACATCAGAAAATAGAGTAATATGGGTCCTTAAAGCTGTGAAATGCTGCTTTTGCTATGTTCATCTGTTCTATAGTTTATTACAATACAATTACAATATTATTTTTCCACTTACCTCCATCTGGCACTAAGTTACTGGAATCAACCTGGACATGGGCCAGTTAGTCACAGGACGGGCTCAGATAATGAAGAATACATTCCTTTTTCCATTTTCCTAGAATCTGTTTGTTAAATTTGCCTTTTATCAAACCATTGTCCTCATTTTGTACTTAACAATACCCAATAAAGATTCCTCTTAAAAATGCTTTGTTTTTTTTTTTCGCGAGGTGTCAGACACTTGTTTGTCTCTCTGTTCGTGCTTTGCCTGTAATGTTCCATAATATGCCAGAAAGTTACTCATTCTCTTGCATTTATTCAATAACGCTAATTGTTAATGAAATATGTTGAAAAACAGGGCCTCCTCTCCAGAGATCTGACATGTATCTTGGCCTGGTGCCGTCACTTGCTTGTATTCTAGGTATTTTATGGTCCACTGTAAGAAATTCCTGGCAAAAATAACATCTCCATTGAGACAAGCAAGTGGCGGACCCTCTGCCAGAAAATATAGGTAAAAAAAAAACTAAAAAGTTAAAGGACTTTAGACTAATAGTGATAAAACACGTGTCTGCTTGTCTTTCAGATCCCATTCTCTCTGGTGCAATTTCCTCTTTGGGAATATTTAAAGGTACGTACAACTTTTTGTGATGTTGTGGTTATTGGTACGTTCTTACTGACTTTTTAATAGTATTTTAGTATTACCCCTGACAGACATGTGGTCACCATTCAATCTTTCTGGCTTTTATTTAAACCGCTCACTCCAAAAATCATCTTAAAATTAACCACAGTTCTTATTGCTTGTGCCCATTTACTACTCCAAATCTGCTCGTCATTGTGGGGCCGGGCTGGCACAGTTCCTCCTTGGCCAGGCCTGGGCACATGTGTTGGGGTGACATCATGTCTTAAGGGCGCGAGGGGCGGACAGACAGACATTTCTTCTGTGCTATGCAGCTAACGGGCAATCACAGTGAACAATAACCACCACAGCTGTGTATGTGTGTGTCCAATTCTGCTGTCCACAAGTGTCTCTTTGTCCCCGAGTCAAAGGGCCTCTCTCTGTGGGCCATCTGGACACGTCCGTTGGCGGAGAGCTGGACTACTGCTGGAATCTGGAGCTCCTTCCTCTCATGCTCCGACCAGATGTACAGTGCAGTCATCCACTAAATGAGCACACGGCTAATCAAGTGTGCCCCCATTATCAAGAGTGGAGCCACTTGTTGGTTGGGAAACTAAACCAGGCAGGGACCTTCATGGTTTTACTACTGTTAGAGTGTTAAAGCTGCATTATGTAACTTTTACTTGGGGTCTGTCACCTTCTTGTTTCTTTGGATATGTTGTTTCTGTACCTGGAATGACATTAAACAGCTTTACCTTACATTTATGAAATTTATAGGTGGTTTTATAGCTCAAAATATCTAGAAAAACAGGTATTCTGACTGTGAGCAGGGTGGCCTCTCCACAGATCTGACCTGTAACTTGGTTTGGGCCAATGATTTTCCGCGATCGTGGAAAACGGACAGAAAACACGGAATCGTCAGCGTGAAGTGGAATCGTCAGCATGAAATGGAATTTATAAATTTATTTAATATTGCACAAAAACCGACCTGAATTCTTTTTAAAATATTTGAAAAGCGTCACTTAAAACTGATAATCGATGTGTAGCAGACGTGTTTTTCGTTTTGGCATATGTATAGATGGGTACCCTGCATGAACCCATAGACCGTATGCGCCTCTTCCCGTACTCCGCGCACACCACACCTCCTCCCGTACCCCGCGCACACTGCATCTCCTCCGGTACACCGCACACACCACGTGTGGACCGTGTCTTGTCGTGCACGCTGCATGGGCCGCGCTTCCTTCTGTGCGCCTCTAAACCAGAACTAACACCAGGACTAAAACCAGAACTAACACCAGGACTAAGCCATGTCTAAAACAGGTCTAAAACAGGTCTAAACCACATCTAAACCAGGTCTAAATCTGTAATCTGTAGGAAATACATTTTAAAAGTTACCTTCCCAACACTGTCAACAGAATTATCCAATGTGTTACAATGAAACGGAAATGAAACGGAATTCAAAATTTCTGAAACGGAAAATCTTGGTCTGGTTTGGTCTCCGTGAAGATAGAAATGTTTAATGCCATACTGTTAAACATTCCAGACAAAGCAATAACATCTCCATGCAAAAAAAAAAAAAAAAAAAAAAAAACATCTGACGGACCCTCCCCCAAAAAAATTGCACACAATGCACCTTTCAAGTTAGCAAAGAGTAAAGGCAGAGCACAACAAAATGGGATTCGAATGTTTCGGGTTTGTTTATGTCAAAGAGCTGTTCAAAAGACTGGCTCTTTTTCCTCTTTATTTATATGACAGAAGCCAGTGTGAGAACTAATTTTATCTACTGACTAATCACAGAGGGAAATGACCAGGCCTCAGATCTGTTTAAATGGTTCAGACTGAGAGTGGAAGTGTGTTTGCCCTTTTGAAAAAAGGGTAAACACACTTCCAAAATTCTTCCAAAATTCTATAAAGCACTGCACTACAATGATAATAAAAAAAAGAGATTATTATTATGCCAAATACTTTTTTGTGCACCAAGCTCTCTCTCATGTTGCTTCTCACTCTGCTTCTGTGCTGATTCTTGTGTTGGCTCAGCGTAAATCACAAAAAGATGCATACAAATTGGAAAGAAATTGCATTCTGTTCTTTTAAAAATCTGATTCCAACCATTCACTTTAAAAAATTGTTCAAAAAAGCCGACTCTTATGAACTTCACATCACTAACTGACAGAACATCACACAATATAGAGGGAAAACTAAGGCACTTGATATGTCCCAGATCATGTCATGTCGTAAAATGTAAGATATTCTCATGTGTACTTATGGACTTTATTACAACTGCAAAGAGGAGTAACAGCAAACAAGACTTTGAGTTTGAACGCACAACGTCCACATGGGAAAGTCTCCTCTTTAATTGTGCAAGTATTTGCTCACAGTTATTGTCTCATCTTCGCACAAGTGAATTATTGTCATAATTCTCACAAATTCATTTCACAATGCAGTGGTTTGGCTCTTGTTTTTCCTAGAGGCAGAGTGAGACTCTCTTACAAAAACATTAGCAGGAGGGTGTAGCATTTATGTTATGACAGAACACCAAGAGAGAACCACAAAGAATTTAATGAATTTAGCATCAAGGCATGATGGGAACTCAGGATTTAATTAAAGTTTAGCCTTGTTTCACCGCCTGAATTAAAATCAGTAATCTGAAGAGCACCCAGACGGTATGTAATATCACCTCCTTCCTGTGGGAAGTGGCCCAGGTGCAGAGTCTAACCCTGACTCTTGGGTTCAGGGGTCAAAAAGTTTGTTTTTGCAGGTTGTGGCCTTATTATTTATTCATGAAACATGGGGGACGACTGAAAAATTCAGAAAGACAGAAGAATCCCCAGTGCGAGACCTTTTGAAGTGGAAAACAAAATCTCCTTTTTAATCTTTCCTTTAATGGAATACACATGAGGCTGTGTGCATACACTGGCCAGCTTTCTTCTTCAAGTAGACTTGTTTGTGTGTTTGCATCTGTTTTCCACACACACACAGACACACACGCACACACAGACACACGCTCTTTGTGATGTGAGTCTGTGAGATAGGGCTGGAGCGCGGTAACATGCAACAGATTTGACTCTCCAGGGCCAGCGGACAAAAACAATATTTATAATGGCTCCATGCTGTTGCCCAATGTCCTCTCCCTCATAGGAACCATACCTTGACCTGGGGTGGCACAGCTGTAGTGTCCACATGTCATACACTGGCTAACCTCCCACAGTTACCACCGTCTGCCCCGATAATACGAGCTAATGGGACTCAGTTAGGCCCTGCTCCACAACACCTCCCCAGCTTTGTACTAACTCTCCAATAACAAACACAACAGTGAGAAGGATATCCAGTTCAGCTCCTGTTTTCTTTATTTACTTTCTCTTTAGCACATGTCCAAACACAGGTCAGGCTGCTGCTTCAGGCTTCTGCAGCAGTCCCTATGAATACCAGACATGGACAAGTGATACGACATAGCAGGATCGCTTACTTTTCTGTGAAATAGTCCTAATTACATTGAAAGTTAAATTAACAGTATGTAGCCTGGACTCTTGATGATATGAAGTTAAAGTTACTACCATGTAGGGCCGGGCAATATGGACCAAAAAATATATCTAGATATATTTTGCTATAACTTGATATATGATATATATCTCGATATCTTTACAGGAAAAATACACCCCCAAGACTACTGTGAAAGCAAATATGCCAAATTCCAGTCTTTTTTATTAAAGTGCAAAGAAGAAGAAGAAAATTAAACAACTCAACTCTAGGTAGACAGCCAATATAGGAACAAAGCCTTTTGCTGCATTTAAGGTAAAAATAAATCCCTTACTGCATAAATATTAATTTAACTGTAAAATAAAAGAAATAATACTTATTGCCTTAACTCAAGCTCATCTTTGCCTTAACTCTGTTGAGCCCTCAACAAATATCCAAAAAACTAGTTTGTGTAACGTTTACATTTTAATATTTTAAGCAAGAAACACCAATTTGTCTACTGTTTCAGGCTAAGTGCAGCCTTTTGACAAATAACTATATTTCCTTGTCCACAATCCTATCAGAAGCACTGCTAGTGCAGGCACACTGAGCTGTTTTTACTCGGGTGTTCAGTGCTGGAGAAGCAACCTCATGTTCCTGCCACCACTGTAGTGGCGGCTCTGCGCTCCGCATCTCCTTGCTCTGTGTTTAGCCCTGGTTTAGTCCTAGTCCTGGTTTAGTCCTGGTTTAATCCGTGGCCGAGCACCAGGCTCCGTGGCCGCGTTTAGTCCTGGTTTAGTCTGTGCCCGAGCTCCGGGCTCCTCGGAGGAGCTCGGGGGAACAAAAGCAAGGAGACGGGGTCGAGCTTAGGTGAGCGCAGCACAGAGAAGGCAAACAAGCGAAACGGCAAAATCAGAAGTAAATATAAGCATTATAGCGATATATCGATATGTCAGAATTCATATCGAGTTTAAAAAATATCTCTATATATGTTAAATATCGAGATAGCGCCCACCCCTACTACCATCTTAACTGAACCTGGGCCAACCTGCCAAGGCCTTAACCTGCATATAGAAAACACATACACGTTCTTCATATTCTCAATTTATGGACAGATTACGCCTCATGAGAAAGCGCAGAACCTCCAGAATTCACTCGCTGAAATGCAGACGATGCACTATGAATGACCGGCTGCAGGTGCTGGGGTTTAGAGCAGATCAGAGTGAGGCCTTCTAGGTTTAAACCAACCGGATTTCAGCATTGACGCTCATTCTGTTCTCTGACTGGATAATTGTCTCGACAACAAAGCAACAATACATCACCATTACAATTATTAATGAAAGCTATAGTTGATTTGAACATGTCTACCTCATATCTGGGAACATAGCTAGGTCATGTTTATGGAATTTACCCTTTAATTATACATAATGTTATATAATATCAGATAAGGGCAGCTCTACTGAAATTTATTTGAGTGTACGTAGTCTGTTTTCTGGTTAGGCTTGCCTTGGGGTGCAGGTGGACCATGTCAAGAATGTACAAATAAATAGAGTAACATTTCCACAACAGCTGACCTATGAGTCTAAACAGCTACCAGTCTTTCAGCGTCTTATCAATCCTCTTTACGCTGTGATTAATCTGCAGAGTACGGTCCAGTCTGCTCCGTCCGACCTCTCGTTCTTGGGAAATGAAACATGACATCACTGGGGAGAGAACCTAACACAAAAATAGCCAATTCCCAGACACGCTGCTGAACCTCGGAGCAGCTCGCAACGTATTTTCGCAAAGTGTCTAACTAACGCTCGCTCTCTTTCTCCCTCTTTCATCATCTCTCTCTATCAGCCCTTTCTCTCCTGACAATTCTCCCTGTTTTTTTTCCCAGACGCTGTGGACGCGGAGGCAAGGTCACACGCTCTCCGCTTGGCAGTCGGCTGTGTGCGGAGCTGTTGCAGGTGCAGGGGATTATATGTTGCTTTGGGAACGATGAAGAGGAGGGTGAGGGGGAATGAAAGTTAGGAGAGGGAGTGGATAAGGGGATGGGTGCACGGATGGTTAGGTCAGAGTCAGCGGCCAAAAGTGCAGAGCGGGTTTAATCAGCGTTCTTATACTAATCCACATAGGCTGCAGTGTAACTAAGTTTGAAATAGGGCACATGTTTTTGATATTGCATGAGGTACGGCGGACAATGTGCTCTAGTAATCTTGCACATAGCGATATTGAAAATAACAAAAACGCACTGACAATTTAGTGATTTATAATAAAGCAATAGTAGTATTAAAAGTCCTATTTTACACACACTGACTCTTGTGAGCTTTAAACCATGTTAGAATATTGTTATCTCAGCTGTGTTTTGTTTCATTCACACATTTGAGTAACTCTGCATCATTACCATAATCTGTGTACATCTCCAAAGCTCAAAATGCTCTGTTCCCCCTCGTGATGTCATTTAGTGGTAGTGGAGTGTGGTAAACATGTGTGAATGAAACAAAACACAACTCGAGGTATGTTTGCGATGAGGAAACATTATAACATCAGTCAGACAACAGTGTAATATGAGCTCTGACAACAAAAAGAGCAGAGGCGGTAGGTCACACATCTATTTGAGTAACTTTTCATTTTCATTTGTACTTTTTCGAAGTAGATTTCAGACACCGTTTGTTTACTCATATGTGAATAATACATTTTACACTGTAACTGTACTCTCATGGTAAAAGTTATGGATAAATTTTCTTGAACCACTCCTTCAAATATGATTTAGTTTTTGTTTTTTTCTCAAAGTTTTGGGTTTTTTACTGTGACATGCCCCCTGCAGAACATTGGATACTGTATCTTCAGTGTTTTGCCATTTGATTTACTTAACCCTAACCCTAATCCTAACCCCTAACCCATTAACTCAAATACTCTTTTACTCTTGGGCAATTTTCTGGGACTACTACTTCTTTTCTTTTAACTTTCATTATTTTGAAGTAGCGTTACTCTTATGGGGATGATGGCTGCTCTACTCACGGCTGAGCGGGAGTTATAGTAATTACAGCTATCTTAATGTTGTAAAACACTTTGGTGCAACACAGCTGCTTTTAAACATGCTATAAAAAATTGGCTTGGCTTGAACTTTATCTTTAATATTTTATTAGACCCCCATTCATCCTAAGTAAGAATTCAAACAAATCATGCAACCTTGAACAGTCAGCATTACTTTTCTTATATGCAAACTGTGCACCTGTGTTGGACGTGCGCAGCGTTCAGTCTATAACTCAGCCCGTTACTCCACACAAGCTGACAGCACAGGAAGCCCAGCAGCAGCCCCGGGGACAGGACAAATCTAGTGGTTGAAATGAAGAAGTGAGACAGACAGGGGATATGGCACCCTTAGGAGCTGTCGGATAAGGATACAGGAGATGGGCGAGGTGTTGTGAAAAAATAGACACACCATTTAGTTAATATACATTACAGTAGTAGTGGCAGTAATGAGGGAAATGTTATCGGGGTTTGCAGTTCGGCTCCTAAGAGGGTGACGAATATAGGATCAGTTTCATATGTCAGTTCCAACGTGTCATTAAAGGTGCACTATGTAACTTTTCTGACCAATGGCCTGCCACCTGCTTGTCACCATGGAGATTGTTATCGCTTTGACAGAAATATTCCACAGTATGGCATTAAATGTATAGAGAGAGGCAGATGATGTCGCCAACCCACATTTCCGTCCTGATCTATGGAGAGGTGACCCGCTCACAGTAAGAATGGAGGCTTTGAATGTATCTTCAGCAATAAAATTTAATCAATATAGATAAATCTCTTGATACTTTGCAGCTGACGTCAGCAACATTCCCTTTGGGTGTGAAGCTAACTGAAAGCACTACTCTGTTTGAATGATGTTACTCAAATTAGACTTAATCTGAGCTTTATTTTAACACAATTTGACGTTTGAAGCTGAAATCCATTGCTAGAGGTGGTCGAATACTGTCAGAAGACAAAAAAACGGCACAGATCAGTGTTGCCGAGGCAGAAATCTCGCTGCGGCAGTGAGCCTGTCAAGGCAACAAACTAGCATAGTGAATTGGGCAAGTTCTTAACTTCCACGTAAAATGCCATTTTGCACAGAAGAAGCTTAACACCACTTTCTAACCCATCTTATGACATAGCTACGAGTCTAACAAACAAAACGCTCTGCCTGACTCACTCATTAGTGGTCTGGAAATGTTATAAAACAACTTTATAAGCAGCCTTAGCTATACCTTTGTTGATTTCCCACTGCACATGTGTAAGATGGGTTAGAAAATGGTGCCTCTTCTGTGCAAATTGGTGTTTTACGTGGAAGTTAAGAACTTGCCCCCATCACTACGCTAGTTTGTTGCCTTGACAGACTCACTACCACAGCGAGATCACTGATCTGTTTTGGCTTCTGACAGTATTCGACCACCTTTAGGAAAGAACTTTAGCTTCAAATGTGCCGGAGTTCCCCTTTAACACATTTTTGCC
Source organism: Odontamblyopus lacepedii (assembly GCA_034769755.1). Lineage (NCBI taxonomy): Eukaryota > Metazoa > Chordata > Actinopteri > Gobiiformes > Gobiidae > Odontamblyopus > Odontamblyopus lacepedii. Next base: position 32,761,748 of record CM068346.1, on the reverse strand, counting down.
TGTGTTTGCTAATGCGTGCATTGTGTCACCATGGTAACTGCTGAACATTCCGCCAATAGAGATACATCTAGGACTCCCACAACATGATGTTACTGTAAAGTATCAATTACCATACTCCAGGCAAAGCAATAATATCCCCATAGCGGCTGACTGCCCCACCAGAAAAAATTACAGTGTGTGCCTTTAACTTACATTTTACACTCACTTTGGTTAACACTTTTCGCATGCTTACATCAACTTGTCATACTATCCTAAACACATTAATTCAACCCTGTTTCAATTGGCCAATGACTCCGTTTAACACCAGTTAGCATCACTTTCAGTTTATCTCCACTCAGATCGCATGGCAGTTTTTCCAGCCAATTTTAGATCTTCAAATTCGGCACACCATGTGAGAAATTTATTGGGGTGATGTATCCTTTTTACTGCCGGGTCCAAAGATGACAAAATAGCCTGCATTAAAAACAGGCCGTATCTTGTCTCCACCCGAGTATAGCAGCACCAAATATTCATCTTTATAAAAAGCAGCAGTGGCCAATAAAATGTCATGACGTACTTAGATTCCATTGCGTTTAAATGAGCTATACCTGATTAAAAAGTGGAAAATAGAAGGAGTAAAGGTGCACTGTGGAACTTTTTGGTTGGAAATCCGTCACCTGCTTATTTCTATAGATATGCCGTGTTCCATAGTATGACATTAAATGGCTTTACCTTATATTTATTCAGTTATAGCTCAAAAATACCTAGAAAAACAGGCATAGTCACTGTGAGCGGGGTTGTCTCTCCAGAGATCTGACCTGTCCATGAAGATAGAAAGTTTTAATGCCGTACTGTCAAACATTCCAGACAAAGCAATAACATCTCCATGGAAAAAAGCATTTGATTCACCCTCCTCCAGAAAACATCCTAATTTTTCACCTTGATAAGTTTATAAAACTCTTTTCACAACTTTCAGAGGCCAGAGCGGAGTCTTGCCTTCACAGTAATGTAACAACTAGTATGCTAATGGCACTTCCTGCTTAACCACTTCATAAATAGATGCGGATAGTACACAGTCTGACTTATTTTGACCTCAAGAGCTGCTTATAAAATGATCTCTACTTTGTGAAGACAAATTTTGCTCAGAAACATGTAAAAGAAAAAGGGGTACAGTCCCTTTAATTCTCCATGGTGGCCTGTGTGGATGTGTTTACAGAGAACAGTTGCTACGATTGTGGCAAAGAGACATAGACAGGCCCACACTTTAACACTCACACGCTAATGTTTGGCTCTCACAGACGCTTCTGGATGTGGCCCGCCCAACGGTTTCCAATTTACAGGGACTCGCGGGGGGGAAGTCGGGGTGTAACTGGCCCATAAAAGCTCCAAACAGGGATTGTATGGGTGTAAGGGGGAGGGAGTGTGTTCTGTCTGGTTTATGTGTGCGCATAATAGGAAAAGGTCGTAAAAGGGGAATATTATCATTTTAATTTAACGCACGGCATACAAAGGTTATGTACAGTGTTTGGGTATGGCAGCCTGTTTTGTAAGAATAGCTCTGTGATCTGTGGTTAATAAAATAGATTAATAATGCTTAGAGGTGTTTGAAATTTGTTACACTGTATTTAGCTCACGGTACATATCCTCCTGGGACCCGAAGAGAAAAAAATGTATTGCAATATATATTTTATGTGATTTTCTATCTATTTGGAGGTAAATGAAGACCTTGGCATTTAGATTTTGTTCATTTTATTTGTATTTATAAATCTATATATAAATATTTTTTTGGTGACCAACATCTCTGACAAGTTTCAGTCGCCTTAAAAAGTTTTTAGACTGTCTTTTAATTTCTTAATTTTTTTATCATCGTGCAGCCACAAACTAACTCTTATGAGTTATTTCTATCATGCGCATAGTACTATATTTTTCAGACTTTAAGTGGCACCGGAGTATAAGTCACACCAGCCAAAAAATGCATAATGAAGAAAAAAACATGTATAAGTTGCACTTTTTGGGGAGAAATTTATTTTATAAAATCAGAGACCGAGAACCGACATTTCATCTTGAAAGGCAAGTTATAGAAGTTATAGTAATAAAGACAACCCAAAAGAGAAGAATCCATGTATCATTTGTTCATTTGTTTTTTAAATATAGAACCAAAAATAAGAAAACAAAAAAACAACTCTTTTCTTTATTATTTGTCTCTAAAACCAAAATGAAAAAATGGACAACAATTTGCTGACCAAAAAGTGCGACTTATAGTCCAGTGCAACTTATACATATATGTTTTTTTCTTCTTTATTATGCATTTTTTGGCTGGTGCGACTTATCCTCTGGTGTGACTTATAGTCCAAAAAATACGGTAATCAAATGAATAATCTCATCTTAATTTACCATCTACTTAAAGGCAAAAACACACAAAAAGCTTTTTTTTTTATATACACTGCTCAAAAAATTTAAAGGAACACATGAAGACCTCTGTAGGCTGAAAATTTAAGAGAGCTCACATCCTTTATTTTCCTAAGACGTTGCCCATTATTTGTAAGACATTATTTGTATAGATATACAACATGTATATTTTTTTCATACTGAGATCTGATGCATTTTCAAAGTGACCCTTTAATTTTTTTGAGCAGTATACATCTACCGGTATATAAATTCAGGTGTTAAGGGGTTAAAGGTGCGCTATGTAACTTTTTGGTTGGGGCTCTGTCATTTCTTTGTTTCTATGGATATGTCATTGATCTGCCTGGAATATTCCACAGTGTGAGATTCAACAACTCTACTTTACATTTACTTAATCACAGGTGGTTTTAAAGCTCAAAAATACCTAGAAAAACAGGCATTCTGACTGTGAGCGGGGTGGCCTATGCACAGATCTGACCTGTAACTTGGTCCGGTTTGGTCTCCATGAAGATAGAAAGGTTTTGTACTCTAACACATACAGTAACATGAAGAAAAGCATATGACGAACCCTCCACCCGAAAAGTGACACAATGCACCCTCAAGAATCAATTAGAATTAAAAAAAAACATGTTTCTTTTTAATACGGCCACAAAGAAATATGCAAATTTGAACAACACGCAGTCCGTCAGTGGTTTTTGTTTACCCTTCAGGTCCGCAGTGCGACTAATGCGAAGTCTTACGCTTTTCTAAACACCTGTGTCTTTGTAGGCGCCGCAGCAGCATTTATTACCACTCCGCTGGACGTGGCCAAGACCCGGATCATGCTCGCTAAGGTATACACTCTCCCGCACACACAAGGAGAATACCACCTCTTTGGCACTGACTTTTAAACACTGCTGTCAGCTGAGGTGTCGCAGGCCCAGTACAAAGCCAGTTTCACAGAGGTAGGACTGGGACAGCAGTGAGACCCGAGCTCTCATCACTCACCCAGGCTCCGGATCGAGGACATTACACGGGGGACATGTTTGTGTGTATGGTTTGTGTTAGCGCTGTGCTATGTGGAATTCAAGTCGCTCTTAGATGTGAGTCAGGAGGTCTTCTGTCTTCTGTTGGGTTTCTGTTCTGTTCAGAGGAGTCTGGAGATCAGGGGGCTCAAGTTCAGAGTATGAGGATCAAATCTGGAAATTAGAGAGGCACAATTAAAGGTCCAATATTACACAAAACTGACTCTTGTGAGCTTTAAACCTTGTTGTAATGTACCTCCTCGAAAACATACCTGGAGTTGTGTTTTGTTTCATTCACATGTTTGAGTAATCCTTTATTAAGTCTGTTTACATCTCTAAAGCTCAAAAAGTTCTGTTCGCCTATAGCTCTTTTCAGGCCGGCCAGAACGGTGTCAGTGCTGTTCCCGCACCAGTTTCACTGTGAACCAAAGTTCTCACTGGCGAACGACCTGCGTTCAAACCATTTAAGTGAACCCAGGATGCATCATCAAAAGAAGGCGTGACGTTGCCACTAAATAAAAACAAGGCCATATGAAAGCGGATGTCAGAGCACAGAAAATAACAATCATGGATCACATATCGCATATGGATCGATATAACTTGCTTTTTTTGTGCTGCTGTCTAGCTTCTTTTGAAAGTCTGTTGCAGTCCATATGGCCAGAAAATATGTGGTCTCCTCCTCTGACACTGCACAGTCTTCATGTCACTTTTCTCTGGAATATTTCCATGGATGCATTCCACACACTTTTTCTTTGTTTGTTTATTTTACTGTATATGACCTGGATGAACCTGCTGACGTCGTCTGTGACGTCACGGTTCGCTTGGAAAAACCAAGTTCTACCTGGTTCCCATCGGGAACCAACTTTTCGGTCCCTGAATGCTCTGATTTTCAGCTTGAACACGTCAACTGGTTTGAGATTAGGTGCGGGAACCGGCACCGGCAGGGTTCTCTGTCGGCCTGAAAGCGCCTCTTGTGATGTCATGTAGTGGTAAATATCAAGTTAACGATTCTTGTGGAGGTGTATGGAGTTTTGAAACACAGTGGAGCACTTTCTGTATTAGCACATGTGTGAATGAAACAAAACACAACTCCAGGTATGTTTGTGATGAGGAAGCAACATTATAACATAGATCAATGATGTTTCTGTGTTTCAAAGCTCTAAAGCCTACAAATGCAGCCCATGAGAGTAAATGTTGGTGATGAGTTTATAAGCACTTTTCACAACTCTCCAGTGTGGAGTTTTGCTGCGATGGTAATGCAAACAGCACATGCTAACACAGACTGCCTGCACTGCAAATTTCTCTGATCTGCCTAAGATTTTAAAACTTATATCATTCATCTTGTTTCAGATTTATTATCTACTTACTAGTTTTGAATTGGTTGTATAATCTTACAAATTGTGACATATGTTTCGTCCATGACTCAGCTAGTTAGAAAATCTTAAATTTAGGCAACAGATGTTTAAAAGAAGCTAGAATCCATTTACCATAGTTTTCCCCTGCAACACTTCACTTCTTTTTACATTCAGTGATACAGATTTGCCTGATACAAGACTGACTGCATTTTCTTTAAGAAAAATCTAACTTTTATTCAAAAGTGAGAACCACAACCCCAACAGGACTGATTTTCATAGGTTTTGGGTAACAGGTTTAAGTAAAATGACAGATACAGCGATCTCATGAAGTGCTATGACCATTTCCATGAGTAATTATGTCAGTATTATATTTTATCTTATTATATCTATTATATTATATCTAAAATTTTGCATCCCTAAACTTATTTCCATCCCATGAACACTTATTAGAAATACGTAATTCAAGTTTAGAGGTCGTTTATTTTAAGATAACTTGTCAAGTAAAATTATTTTTGCTGCATGGATGGATAATTTCACTACTTTTAAGTCATTTTTTGATAGATTTAAGTGTTTATATCTTAAATTTTACCCAAGCTTTTTTGCAGTGTGATTATCGGATGCAGACAGAACGCAGTGGGCTAATTTTGACTTAACAAGCCACTTATACAATATGTCCGTACTGAGGCAAGACATATTTGCTCAAATACCTGGGAAAAAAATAGGGCCTTTAAAGGTGCATTGCGCAACTTTTATGGAGGAGGGTCTGTTACCTGCTTGTGTCCATCGAGATCTTATTGTTCCATGGCATTTAAACACTTCTATCGAACATTTATTCATTACGGGTGTTTCTATCTCAGAAATGCAATAATTCTCATTGTGAATATAGGGGCGACACTCCACAGATCTGACCTGTACTGTAGTTTGTAGTTGCCTCTCTTGAGATACATAGGTTTAATCTCTACTATGGAACATTCTAGACACAGCTATAAACAGAAGCTGACGAAACCTCCACCAGAAAAGTTGTGCAATGCACCTTTTAGACTGATTTTTTTCTTGATTTTTTTTCTTTTCTGTTCAGAGAAGTCATGGTGCTGGTTCATAGTGCAAAGATCAAATAATGGAAATTAGGAAGTCACAATTAAATGCTGCGTAATGCTTTTTCAACTTTTATTTTCACATGTCAAAATTTGAAAGCCTACAAATGTACCCATCAGTTTAATATTTGTAGTAAAAACTTGCCTTATTTTTGGCCTTAACCTTTAACTTAACTATAAGTTGTGATTGTGACACATTTTTGCGTAGTTAAAACTTTAATTTATATTTCAAAACAACAAACCCACACCTGAGCAGGAGTTAAAGTAATTGTAGCTATTTTAAATTATAAAACATGTTTGTATTACCCAGTTTTAAATGTGCAATACAAAAAAATTGGCTCGGCTTTAACCTTATCTTTGCAGTTTGTAGGTCTTGAGTCATTCTAAAAATTCCAACAAATCATGCAGCTTTGAAAAAGTATTTATTTTTGGCAAACGGTGCACCTCTGTTGGACACTTTCACTCTATAACTCACCCAATTACTCTGAACAGATTACAGATTTTACATTTGAACATTAACAAGAAAACCACAAGTATTACTAAATTTCACCGTTGCATTTGAATTTTTGCCGTTTTAAATAATATTAGTCAGAGATGTGCGACCATTTTGGGTCATTTCAGGAACACACCTAACATCAACGTCGACCTTTAGGATTGCTTGACATTTCTTAAAGGTCTTATGTTACACAGAATTGACTCTTATAAGTTTAAGTCATGCTATAATGTTGTTACCTCTTCAAAAGCATGCCCAAAGTTGTTTTATTATTAGTCTGTCTGCATCCCCAACCCTCAAAATGCTGTAGTTTTCAAGTTCAGAGCGAACTTTTATCTTTAGTTTATTAGAGAAAGCAATTGCAGGGTTGAAATTATCCAAATGATTCTAGTGAAGGTGTGTGTTTAGACATGCTTGAGTGAAACAAAACTCCAGGTATGTTTTTGATAAGGAAACAACATTATAACCAGGGGTGCACATAACTTTTTCAGTGAGTTACTCAGGTGAGTACCAGGAGATGGAGTTTGGTACGCACTAGAGGTAAGATCGGGCCTAAAAAATCCAGCCCGACCCGACCCGCGGGTATTAAAACCCGACCCGACCCGAGCCCGACCAATTAACTTGATTCGCAGGCCCGAGCCCGAAGCAAACCCGAAATTTCATGCGGACCTGCGGAGGGGAAGATTATTAAGAGGGCGTCGTTCACATGCGCAGAGCATGCGCTGGCTCTGCGGCTCCTGTTACAGGAGCCGCTCTGGCTCTGGCTCATGCTCTGCGCACGAATTTAACTGTTTATTTATTCAAAAAAAAGTCAGCGAGAGAGAAGCCCGGCCCGACCCGACCCGAAGCAATAATTGACATTTTAGGCCCGACCCGATCGGGTCGGGTCGGGCTCGGGCTTAAGATCTTACCTCTAACGCAAAGGCGCTCAGTAACTGAAGTGGCATTACGCATTCGTTATTTTTGCTGCGCATGCGTACCAGCGTACCAGTTATGTGCACCCCTGATTATAACATAGATCAGAATAATGTAATAAGCGCCCTTTAAACCTTCCTATCAGTGAGTCCTGTCCATTCACTCTGGAGATTTTTCTTTGTCATGCTATCTCTTCTTTTCCTCCTGCTGCCTGTCTTTTTCGCTCTTGGCAGGCTCCGCTGTACGTCTGGCTTCACTCACAGCGTCTTGTGAGTGGGTGTCTCTGGTAAGGCTAGTGAGTTCAGTGTACACATGGAGTGAAGACAGTGACTTGACAAATAGGAATTAACAAAACACTAGCTACAGTTGTGATCTGTTGTGTGCAGCTGTCCGACTGGAGGTGGAACAGTGCAGTACAAAGGCTTCCTGTAAACAGTGTTTGAAATGCAGCTGCTGTCATTTACCACAAGCAAAAAAGATATAGGCCACTCCAAGCCAGACGCAGTTCGAACTTTATAAGGCCAGTTTTGTGATTGACCTCGAGGATGCTATGCTATTGTGTGTTTCTATTAGATTTGGCAAAAGTTCTGAAAATCTGATAGTAATTGATTCACAGGACAGAAATGAACCTTTCCTGGATAGTTTTAGAATGATCTTGAGCTGTATCAGAACAATATAAGACCACACAGACTAGTTTACACCCATGGACCACCTGGACAACTGAGGAATTACACACATATAAGACTGCATGGTAATATAAAAGAAAGTACGGGCAGTTTGATTTCACAAAAAATGCATTGTGCTTCTATGGGAGATTTTTTCCTGGGCTGTGGGCTGCAATACCTCGCCTGTTCCTCGTCACGGATAGAAGGGGCGTGCCTTATCCAGCTCTTATTATACATCCATGTATTACTCCTGTACAACTGAAAATCTAAAGTTTAAACATCAGCTTATAAAGACAACATGCCCCCAAAAAGAAAAATATTCTGCAGATTACAAGCTGCAAGTGGTGAATCAAGCAGCAGAAAGAAAGTTTGGAGTGAGCAAGAAACTTGTGAGGGACTGTCGAGAAGCAGAGGAAACTCAAACTACAATGAAGAAGACAAAAAAGATGTTGCTGCTTCATGCAACGCAACCGCCTCTATCAGAGCAGGAACAAAGATGTCCCAAAAGCATTGAAACGTCTGTTCTTGGTCTTTGATTTTATAAAATAAATTTCCCCCAAAAAATGTGACTTATAGTCCAAATAATGTTATGTTTTTTTCTTATTCATTATGCATTTTTTGGCTGGTGCGACTTGAGCGACTTATAGTCCGGAAAATACGGTACAATTATTTAATGTTGAAAATCACATTCTAAAGTCAGTGTTTTATTATTATTATGGTGATATTGAAATTGTTATTGAGTATCAAGTCTATTCCTTAGTATCCAAATTCAGTTTTAAATCATTTCTAGTAATAAGGTATACTTTTTGGAAATATGCTCTAACTATAATACCTGCAATTTATAATTAGAGTAATGATTTTAAAGGTGCTGTCTTAAAAAGGTTCATTTTAAACAATTTGCAGTGGTCCAGAGTGTTTCCTCACTTATCTTATGCATTCATCAACTCTCAGAAACCAGAGCAGAGTTTTGCCATGACTGTAACTCTAACACTTGCATGCTAACACACTCTTCTTCCGAATTATTGGACAATAAAATGTTTTCTAATTAGATCCAGACAGAATGCAGCGGGTTTATTTTGACCTCACAGGTTGTGTATATCTGTACTGAGGCAGGATTTATTTAGCTCAGATCCATGGGAAAAAGGTCTTTAAGATGGATATGTTCATACTTTCTGTCTGTTTCTTGATTTTTTGGTTTTTGATCATATTTTTTAATGTCAACCGGTCACTAGAACCTTTTGAATATGGATCACAACATTTTTAGGTCTTGATAGATTTTAGTTACCATATTTTTCGGACTATAAATTGCATAAGTTTGGGTGGTTCCTGTGACTTATACTCAGGTGCAACTTATATATTACATTTTTCACACTGACAGTCCATAAACCATATATATGAATCGTATATATGAATTAATAATGAAAAAAACAAATCGTTTTCCGTTTTTTCATTTTGGTTTTAGAGACAATTAATAAAGAAAAGAGTTGTTTTCTTATTTATGGTTCTATATTGAAATACGAATGAACAATTGATACACAGATTGTTCTCTATTGGGCTGTTTTTATAATAAATAAATCTTTACTTATAAAGCACTTTTAAAAACAAGGTTTACAAAGTGCTGTACAAGCAGCAATGAACAATACAAAACACATAAAAATAGCACATAAAACAAAACAAAAAACAAACAAAAAAATGTATTATTACTGTAACTTCTATAATTTATAATCCGGAAAATATGGTATATTTAATCATGTGCAAACTGCTTTAAAGTTGCACCAACTAAGTAACTTTTCTACTGGAGAATCTACCATATCTTGTCTTCATGTAGATGTTACTGCTTTGTCTGTAATGTTGCGCTGTATGCCACATGTGAGTTTAATAATATACTAAGCTGGAACATCCCAGGCAAAGTTAAAACATCTCCATGGAGACCCACAGGAGCTGTGTACTCTCCACCACAGAAACACTGTGTATTGCATCTCAGTGACCTCACTGTTAAATCCTTCTGTTTGTTCTTGTAATCCCGTGGTATTGAGATCAGAATTATTTGGGCTTGAGCCATGACTTCCAGATGTCTGCTCTGTTTTTCACCAAAATGTTGTCAGTTACCTCCCTCAGGGTTTTCCATTTGTTTTGTTTCACACCTGTTGAACATTTTTGCACTGTGGTTAAAGAGTGTTTTATTCTGTGAAATGCCCATGTTTGCATTTTGGTAATAGTTTACAAAGTCTGTTTTGCAGTACTAGCCTAGTACATCTTTTGACACATTTATAATTGGCTCTGTGCACCGTAGTGTCCAGCTTTAGCTCCAGCCTCCAGGGAAACTAAGCAAAGGCATTTCTGCTCCTCTCTCTGTGATGTTTTTGCAGAGTCGTGCTAAAACCAGGGAATACTGACAGATCAGACTGTGGTCAGGGGCTGTACATTTTTTCACATGTTCATGAAAAAATAGAAATGAAACTTTAAGAAGACGCTAGAGAGCAATTTTCGCTTGATTTGCATATCATGATGTTCACCTTCGCAGACCCAGGATTGATCCAATATGTCTTCCTGTCTGGTTTAGGGTGGGGCTATAGCATTGTTTTTTGTACATTCTGACCATAGACTGCATAAAAAAGGAAGGGAGTGTGACGTCACCCATAGCATTCATCGCGCCAGTCAAATGAAGCTCACAAGGTTAGCCGTTATGCTCAAATCTTTCATGCTATGTTTCATCTTTCAAGTTAAAATTTTTGTTCATTTTGTTTACTGCTTGTTTTTTTGCCATTTGCAACTATGTTTCAGTGAAATTAATAGTCTAAACCAGGGGTGTCCAAACGTTTTTCATCAAGGGCTGCATGTCAAAACACAGATAAAGCAGACAAAGCATAGACTGGCAGGCGGTCAGTACAGAAATAACTGAAATCTGTGCATTTATAACTGGTTTGAATGAACCACCGGACCTTTATTCATGCTTAGATCCACAACAGAAGACACTAAATGTTTGTTATTGGCTTTAACAAGGTGCATTTTCAGAAACTTGCAGTTATATGGGCCAAATGAGAGTCTGAGGACCAAGAAAAGTTGGTCTGAGGGCCGCGGTTGTCCCTGGGCCATAGTCTGGACATGCCTGGTCGAAGTCATAGGCACTTAAAGTTCCATCTGCTACTGTATGTGGCTTGCAGCAAGTTAAGTTTGAGTAACAGGAGTAATAGATGCCCTCAGATTATTTCACACCGTACAACATAAACCTATATATATTCACATGAGGGTTTCAGACCAGTCTTACAAGTCCGAACAGGAGCTAAGACCGCTGGAGGGCTTGAATGTGAGTGAGTGAAGGAAGCTTGCATTTTGGTGCTTGTCACCTTGGATTCCTGTGCAGAGCTGAGGTCCACATACAGACTGCTTTTGTACGTGCGACTTCAGCAGGAGGGCCATAGCTGCTTACGAAGAACTGCAACTCCGGGCTGTTTGGCAGGTCTCTGCACGGACCACACGCCTGTCACACCACATTTCTCCTGCTACTGTACAACACTGTGGTCAGAGCCTTGGCCACTGGTCTGACTGGTGACTCACAAGTGGCTGGAGTGTGATTTTTATATTGTCTGAAAGTCTGACACTTAAGAAATCGATCCTTTGCCTTGTTACATTGTTAGATATTTCAGTATAATCCATGTTGAAGTCTTTGATTGAGTTGTGGAGTTGTTTTTAATCATAGTTTAAAGGGACTGTGCCAATTTTTTCATATAATAAAGTTAAATTTCTCTTTTCCCAGTACAGATGTATTGTTAAAGCAGCTCTTGGAGTCAAAATGAGACTGATATGTGCTCTCCTCATCAAATTATCAGTATTATCTCTCTCACTCTTTGCTGTGATGTTGTTCGTAGTGGTGAGATTGCAAAACTCATCTCTGAAGCTCTTTTGAATGTGCTAATAAATAGAAATAGATGCATATATTGGTTAGTTGAACAGCCAGTTTGATATTTCCACTTTTTAGCAGAAGCTGATATTAACCAGCTGCCTAAAAATATGTATAAAGCTCAAATTAAAACTCTTCAATATCAAGAGGACACTGCGTAAAATGTGACTACTCTCTTATAGAATGTGTAGTAAAATAGGGCTGTAAATAAAATAAAATTATATCATCGTGAGAAAACAAGGCAAAATATTATGACTCTTCTACACAATCTGTATTGGAATCGACCATGAAAAAACCCAAATTCGTTGATAAGGAATAAGTTTAACAATTTACAATGAGCTAGTTCTGTTTTTCAGAACTGTTTTTAAAATGTAAAAAGGTATAGAGACTTTAAGATATTTCTGTTTCAGGTGCAAAACTGTCCTATTTATAATAAAGAATGTGAGAGCGTATAGTTGTCAGTGCGTCTGTAATATATAAATATAAACGGTGAAACCAAAAACCAGGCTCTGCACCTTAGGCCCATAACTGCTATCAGCTCTAACTCACAAAGGGAATATCTGTGTGTTTTGGACTCTCCTTTTATGCTTCTACCATTTCACAGCGGTAGAGGAAACTGGACATGCAGACAGATGTGAGAGTCATTCCTCAGCCACCTGTCTCCAACTGAAACACCGATGCACACAGAGATACGGGCGGGTCATCCCTCTTTTTCCTGTCAGAAAAAAATCATTAGCGATGCAATGGTTTTCATCCAAGCACTTTATTAGTTAAAGCCACAGTATTGTTACTTTTTAGCCAACAAAGTACAATTTTGGTTGTGTTTATTGCACTGAAAAGCATAAAAAAACTAAAAAAAACAAAACAAAACATGAGCCCTTACACTGAGCGAGCTTACATCCCCACAAATCTGACTCTTAAATGGCCCGGAGGAGGGTCTCTTCCTGCTTGTTTCCATGAAGATGCTGTTCCTTTGGCTAGAATTTTCCATAAATGGCATACAGCGTATCTATCTCCATGGACAGTTTTCCAAAGTACGGTTTTAACTTTCTGTTTCCATGGAATCCTGCAGATCATGTGGTGACTGTAGCTGTCACAACAGGTTTTCTTTTTACTAAGCCTGCAGCGATTTTGATCAATCAAACTAGCTGGCTGTTCAAAAAATCATAACCATATTTGGATTATCATTATCATAATCGTTATCTGGATTATACAACTCTAAAATGCTTGCCAAAAAACAACTACAATAGCATTATTAAATCAAAATGTCAAAAGGACTAAAGGATTTCACTGATAGGACAGTTTAAAGAGCCCTTAAGGCATTCAGTCACCATATTTTTTGACATTTTATTTGCTTAAAAATGTGTTTTGAAGATCAACATTTAAAACAGAAATAACTGTTTGACAGGTTGACAAGTAATAAAAAAAAATCTCTGACTAGCTCACTATTAAAATAATCACGGTTGCAGCTCTATTTTTTACCTAGAATTTGAAAAGAAAATTGTGTGGATTTCATGGAGATTTAGGCTACGTTCAGACTGCGGGGCTTAATGCCAAATACAGGTTTTTTTATGAAATCCATTTTTTTTTATGTGGTTGTTCACATTTTCAATTCAATGCGACTTATATGTGATCTCCAGTGTGAACTTTAAACACCCCAAAAGTGTCCCGCATGCACATTGAAGGACACGACGACGTCACAGCAGTGAACGTGCTCAGTGTTTACGAAAGTCTAAACATAAACATGGACGCTGCATTGAGCTCCTGGTGATTTTAAAGTTGCTGTCGTTCCACTCTCGCTGGAGGAAACACGTCTTCGGCCTATTTCAGTGAGAAAACGTGTCGGCGTTGGGCTGTATTGGCTCGCAACAAGTGCTTGTTACAGCACAATAGCCAAACTCGCTGTTGATGACATGTAGATCGGATGAATGTGACATGGCTGTTCAGACTGAAGTCGCATGGCAAAAGATCGGATATGTATCGGTTTTAGGACAACATATCCAAGTGGCCCAGGTTGCATTTGAAAAAATCAGACCTGTGTTGTTCATTAAAAGATCCAATACAGGTCACATAAGGACGAAACAAATCAGATTTGGGTCACTTCAGGCTGCAGTCTGAACGTAGCCATAGTCTTGGTTCTTTTGATGCACAGAGAAACTAAAGCAGACACATGGATAACATGCAAATTACGCTTGCAGTATTGCCATAATAATAATAATAATATCATGAGTCATCTCTTCATCTCAATATTCAACATTCAGTTATAGTGCAAATTAGTGATGCCATCATACTAAAATTGCAAACTCGATTTTGATACTAAGGAATATACTCAATACCAATTCTGATACCATGATTATAATAAAAAATAGTCTTTGTTTAGACAATAGAATGTGATTTTCAATGCTAAATCATAGTACTTTTTTTTATATCACCATGTGGCCTTATATCTGTCATCCAAGTACGTTCCAAATGGAGTTTACTTTTCTATGTGGTTAGATCTTGAAACAAGTATAATTCTAAAGCTTTTCATGAAAGTTTTATTTTTCTGTGAATGTGACTTTTTCATTATCGATACCTGCTAAAATCTAGTTCTGATCCTAGCTTTAGTATCGCGTTTCTGATTTTTGATACTTTTGAAAATACTGGTGTAGACTTTTATACGCTTTTATTGTGCTTGTGTAAAAGTTGACTTATGGCCAGGTTTGACTTGAGTGTACTTTGAGTAGCTCTACATCTGCCTATGTTGTTGAGGGTATCACCTGCTCGGACACAGCTGTCTTGAAGAGGAAAGCGAGGGGAGAGAGCACATGATGATGAGGAGGAGGGGGTGAGAAAGGAAGCTCATCGGAGAAAGACTAAACAGTGGCTTTGTGAGGAACAGGAAGAGAGAGACCATCCATCCATCATCACACCCCTATTTTCTCTTATGTCTTCCCCACAGCCCGGGTCCACCACAGCGAGCGGCAACATCCCCCTGGTGCTCTGTGAAGTGTGGAGGAGTCGAGGCTTTTCTGGGTAAGTACATCTCCTGAACTAGGATTGCACTGTTTTGGATTAAAATAACATTGAGAACTGCACAATGTTAAAGTGGAACTCCGGCACGTCTGAAGCTAAAGTCCATTGTTAGAGGTGGTCGAATACTGTCAGAAGCAGAAACAAAACGCTATGCCTGGCTCACTCGTTAGTGGTCAGGAAACGTTCTACAATAACTTTATAAGCAGTCTTAGCATTAGCTCGTTGATTTCTCTCTGCGCATGCGCAAGCCCAAAAGACTCAATTGTCGACTCCAGCGGCGGCGAGCGGCTAGAGCCACCAGAAGCATCAAGTGAGGATCGACTACTGACGGTGAAGAACAATAGAAACTGAGAGTTGTTGAAAGAAAATGGTTCGGGAATGTTTTTTTTTTTTGTGTGTTTTCAAAAAATATTATTCACTCGTAAATAAATGGGATTAGAAATTACATCAGCGATCGAGTCTTTTGGGCTTTCACATGCGCAGTGGGAAATCAACAAGCTAATGCTAAGGCTGCTTATAAAGTTATTGTAGAACGTTTCCAGACACTAATGAGTGAGCCAGGCAGAGCGTTTTGTTTGTTAGACTCTTGGCTATATTGTAAGATGGGTTAGAAAGTGGCATTAAGCCTCTTCTGTGCAAATTGGTGTTTTACGTGGAAGCTAAGAACTTGCCCCATCACTACACTAGTTTGTTGCCTTGACAGACTCACTACCACAGCGAGATCTCCGCCGAGGCAACACTGATCTGTGCCGTTTTTTGGCTTCTGACAGTATTCGACCACCTCTAGCAATGGACTTTAGCTTAAAACGCACCTTTAACAACTCTAGGAGCAATATCTAAAAAGCATTTTATCGAAGTGGAATTATATGACACCCTATTTGAACCACTTCTTGTATCAGAGACATTTCATATTAGAGCAAGATAAAAACAATACACCGCAACTTTAAACCTGATGTAATGTGCAGTAGTAGGAAGTAGAAAGATGAGGGGGGACTCAGATTGGCAAAAATTAAACTGAAACTAATTAAACATTTTAAGTTTTTGACAAATATAGCATTTTTGTATGTTACACATCAACAATTAAAACCCAATGGAAGTGTAATATCGCCTTAACATTTGCGCAAAGACTGAAATATGAAGAACTAGTACAAGAATGAATTTCAGAACATGTTTGTAGGAGTCTGAACTACACAATATTTTTCTATAAAAGGACGAGCTATTCTGTTATCGAAATAATTGAGCCTTTACGATTTGATAACTGCACCAACACATATTGCGATTTGGATTCTTGTGTTATATAGCGCAGCCCGACCCGCCACACCATCAACATTTCAAAGTCACTCATCCAAAACCAGCCTTGAAAGCTTAAAAGCCAAACCTCTTTACACACCCCCTTATTTAAAAGCCCCGTATTTTACATGATTTGATTTAACCACAGTAATCACGTCGGTCGGATGATAGCAGGGCTGCTCTAGGGCAAACAATTTATAACCGCAGCTGAAAAATGAGAAGTATAAAAGCTTTTCCTGGTACACTCCATGTATTGATTAAGGTGTTCCGGAGGTCCAGTGGAGGGCTTTATTTGAGTGTTGTGATGTGTTTATGATGCACATCGCACAAAGGGACATGTCTAATAGGTCCCCCGGGGGCCACCCACTCCAGAAAATACCCCTAGTGACTAATATGTCCCCTTGAATATGAGAAGCAATCATTTAGAGGGAGCCTCATTGTAATTTCACTGGGGGTTTGGATGCTATAACTCAACCCTAAGACATCGTATCTGCTGGATTGCACTCATAGTTTTGCGACATTTCAAAGGTCCTATATGACGCAAAATTGACTCCTGCGAGCTTTAAGCCATGTTAGAATGTTACCTCATCAAAAACATACCTGGAGTTGTGTTTTTGTGTTGTTTCTTTCACACGTTTGCGTAATCCTTTATTGTTAGTCCATCTACATCTCCAAAGTTCTCTGTCATGAAGTGGTATTTCCAAGTTGACCGCTACTACCTACCTTTTTGTTCAGTAGAGATGGGCAATTCAAGGGCTGAAATTATCCAAATGATTCTAATGAAGGTATATGGTGTTTAAAGGGATAGTTCAGGTTTTTTGACATGAATCTGTGTGGCATCCCCATCAGCAGTGTCATGCATCAACACTGACTTACCTCCTGACAGCGTCCGGTGAGCCGAGTTCTTCTCCGGTTTTGGTGCTGACGAAAGTGTCCGGCAAGTTGGCTGGGATCACTAAAATAAAGCGTTTTTCTTCTCAAAACAATATGTGGTCAAAAGAGTGATACATTTGCGTCACAAAACTTGAACCACAAAAAAGTCAGATATCGTAATCGCTTGGTACTATTTTCTCTCCGGTCATATCACTGCGCGCTGCCGCCAGGTGAAGCTGCGCCTGTTTCACTGTGTTTCCTGCTCGGAAAGTTATTGACAACATGTGTGACTACAACACTGACGATGAAGACACTGCCTTTAGCACAGAGCCAAGGGGACATCTTTATGAACATGAATATACCGATGCTGAAATTCACCAGATGGAGTCAGAACGGGCAGAGAGACAGAGGAGGGACAGAGTGGGACAAGTTGAAGCTGGATTTTTGTTGTTACAGCCTGGAGAATCACAAGTCCACACCATTTTTCATACATATTCTTATATAGCTTATACAAGTTTGTATAATTATCGCTGTAGCTCTCATGTTAGCTCTCTGGCGTTGCGGCGGTCATCGGCCTGAACACTTAAACACTGCCGAACTACTGAAAAAAGTGTTGGATTAGTGCACGGCTTCACCTGGAGGCAGCGCACGGTGATATGACTGGAGAGAAAATGCGATTATAAGGTCTGACTTTTTCGTGGACAACGGTTTTGTGATGCAAATGTATCACTCTTTTGAACACATATTGTTTTGAGATGAAAAACGGTTTATTTTCGTGACCCCAGCCAACTTGCTGGACACTTTTGTCAGCACTAAAACCGGAGAAGAACTCGGCTCACCGGACGCTGTCAGGAGGTGAGTCAGTGTTGATGTATGGCTCTGCTGACGGGGATGCTGTACAGATTCATGTCAAAAAACCCTAACTATCCCTTTAAAAACACAATGGAGCACTTCTTGTATTACCACATGACCCAAGGTGGAACAGAGTGTTTTCTTTTTTAGAAATAATGTGCAAAGTTTGTGTGAACAAAACAAAACTCAGGGTATATATTTGGTGAGAAAACAACATTATAACCAGTATGTGGAGTAACATGAGCCCTTAAAGTTAATTAAAACATGTAAGAGTTAGGTGAGAATGTTTGTTTTTACATCAGCTTAATCTATGCAAAAGTTTGATATGCAACTCTTCTGCCTTTACAAAATGTATCCTATCTGTATTGGAATCACATTATTTCATTATCGAATCGCCATGTGGGTCTTACTCATGGTCTGGCAATTCTTCATAGAAATTTCCCCCATCATTTCTATTCATTATTATTACTCATTTGTTCAAACTAACTGACCCAATCCAACACTGATCTCATAATGTCGCAACTGATGTACCTGTGATGATGGATCTATTCTTCCACTATTTTAGAAGAACATCTGGTTCAGGACTCCCCTAGGAGATTCTTTAAAAATGCACCATGTATTTTTTCTGCTTCTCTTTCCTGGCGAACTTCCACAGTATTGCATTAAACTGGTATATCTTGTATTTATTCAGATGCAAGTGTTTTACTGGTTAAAAAGATAAATAGGACAGTGAAAGCAGGCTCACTTCTCCACAGATCTGACTTAAAACTTGACCTAGTGGCATCACCTGCTTGTCCCCATGGAAAGTTTAATTCCAATGTTTCATACTGTCAAAAACTTGGCAGGCCGTCCAACAAAAAAGTTATATTGCACGTTTAAATGAATGTTAACATCAACTTGTCAGGAGAATTCAAGTAAAATTTTGACTTCTTACAATAGTCAACACCAGAAATTGTTCATGCTACTTCGCACAGTACACTGATGTAACTTTGTTTTATTTCCAACCGAACTCTACCCAAAGTTTACCATAAACTCCACCACCAGGTTTACACTCTCCAGCTCTGCTCCTGTCCTTTACTAATAGTCGTGCTTACATTTGTACACCTTTCAAAATAAAACCTCTATTTTCTGTAATCTTGTATTGTATTGTATAGGTATTGTGTGCTTTTTTTCTTCTTTCCTCTTGTATAGATGTACCTTAGTGCCTTTTTATATCATGGCCAGGGGACTACAGATGAAAACTTGCCTTCTGGCTAATTCTGGCTTTTTTAACCATGTGTAATCATGCGTTTTATTAAATTGCACTGTCCCCTTTCAAATAAATTAAACTTAAACTTAAACTTAATCTAGAACGTGCATCTCCAAAGCAAACTCTTCCACTGTTAGGCCTCTTTTATTGTCGTTTTTCTCGTCTTATAAAGTTCCTATCACCACTCCCTCTTAATGTGAAAATCCTATTCTTTTGTCACATCTCTGTAACAGGAGAAGGGCCCGGTTAAGACCCAGAGACCAGGATGTAGAGACAAAGAGGGGTGTTTAGAAAGCAAAAGGGGCGATGGGAATGCTGCTTGCACCGGTGCATGCCTCATACAAATTGCTCTGGCTTTAAAGCTGTAATTATGGTAATGGAGCCAATTGCAGTGTAGTGAAGCTCTTAAGTGCTTCCATGTGTGTGCGGTGCCCCAGAGACCTGCCGAGCTCACAGCAGCCTGCCTCTGTAACCTGCAAACAACGGGGCACCACCATTCAAAGCAGCGCGAGACTTAACTGGCAACATATCCCCCGGGCTGGATCTCTTAAACAAAAAGTTCCCTGTAATTTAACCAAAATTAACAGCCATTTAGAGCTAGTCACACATTTGAACACACTTTACAGGCTACTGCTTAAATGAAACTAGTGGTTAAAGGCGCACTATTGCACTAAGAAACGTTTTGGTTGGGGGTCCGTCACCTTCTTTTTTGTACCGATATGTCATTGCTCTGCCTGGAATGTTCCACAGTATGACATTAAACAGCTCGATCTTGCATTTATTCAATTACAAGTGGTTTTATAGCTCAAAAATGCTGAGAAAAACCTGCATTCTGACTGTGAGTGGGGTCGCCTCTCCACAGATCTGACCTGTAACTTGGTCTCCATGAAGATAGAAAGGTTTAATACTGTACTATGAAACATTCCAGACAAATTACATCTCCATGAAAAAACATCTCACAAACCTAACACCAGAAAAGTTACATAATGCACCTTTAAGAGGAGTGTTTGTTTGTTAATCTGGCACATGTAATTAGTCCAACACATATTTCTCTAACCACAGTTGTGCTGCTGTAGTTGATGATTAAGTTTTAATTGCTAAGTGTCTGATTTTATAATGGTACAGAATTGAGTTTTGGTATCATCTTGTCATGCCTGTGGTCATTAAGTCATTATGTATAATAGTCATAATAAAAGTATAATTAATTATGCTGGCTGCGACTACCAACCCAAAATTACTTGCCTTGTCTTGCGATGAGAAAAAAAATAAATCAGTTGTTTCAAAGGAGGATTTTTTGCACCCATAGACTTTAAACTTTATTCTCCCCGAGGGGAAATTCATTTTCACGCACACAGAGCTCATTTGACACACAGTGACAACACAACAGACACATTACAATAGGCATTACAGTGCACTCATCGGGGTCTACTGTTCAAAAACATAACAGACTTCTGCCATTGTGGGCCCTCCTGCACCTGAGCGCCCTGTACCTCCGTCCTGAGGGCAGAGGGGTTTGTTCTATGTCTTGTTATATGGAAAGTGCAATGCGTCCGATGGCCCTGTTTTTAAGATCTGCAAGGCTGGGTGTGGGGAGTCCTAGGATTTTAGCAGCTGTGTGAGTTTAGACCGTTTTTTAACAGTGAGCAATGTAATATGACGCTATATTCTGATCTATGTCATCATGTTGTTTCCTTATGTTTTGTTTAATTCACACATTTTTAACACACAAACCCTGTATATTTAGACTGAGTTCTTATCCCAAAAACACTTTGTTTCACCTTGTGATGTCATGTGGTAATACAGGAAGTGCTCCTTAGTTAAGAAATTTAACTGCAAAAAGAATCACATACATTTTAGAGCATATTTGCAGGGGTCTCTATAGTACAGGTTTTTCTGCTTTTATACTCAGACCTCAGAAGACAGATATTTAGTTAGTTACCTAAAAACAATTGCACATTTGATTTGATGGTTAGCACCCATGCAAACTGCCCATTTTGCTTTGATAATTCTTGCTGCCCTGTCACTGTCTGTTATTTGAACAAGCCTCTACTAAACATAAGTCTGTGAACATTGATCATCGTAGAAGTTCTTTGACTATTCCTGCACCCTCCCATGGTGCACAGCGACTATGTTTAGCCCAGTTCCTTTGGGAGATGATTGGCTGACAACAGCAGGATGACAGTTGTGAGTGGCCATCCCGGTCGTGATGTCAAAGTCAGGGGACCCAAGGGTGGGGGTCTGGGGGGTCTGGGAGGTGTGGGGAGCAAGAGGAACATTTGAGCTGCGAATCTGTGTCAACATCACAGCATTCACACTGTAGCCTGACTCCAGACAGGAAATGTAAATCTAGACTAGAGTCGAGGTGACTTCAGTTCTCTCTTTGAAATGGAGGGATCAAAATACAGCAAGGTTTATAATCAATAAGGGCATATGATTTAATTGTCCATATCAGGTAATTTAAAGGTGCATTATGTACCTTTGTGGTGAAGGACTGGCCACCATGGAGGAGTGGTGTCTCACTTGGAATGTTGCATTAAATATATACTAGTATATACCATATTTTTCAGACTATAAGTCGCACTTTTTTCAGGGTTTGGGTGCGACTTATACATAGGTATAACTTATATATTACATTTTTCACACTGACAGTCCATAGACCATATATATGAATCGTATATATGAATCAAAAATGAAACAACAAATCATTATCCATTTTTCCATTTTGGTTTTAGAGACAAATAATAAAGAAAAGAGTTGTTTTTTCGTTTTCTTATTTTTGGTTCTATCTTGAAAAACGAATGAATGAATGATGCATGGATTGTTTCTATTGGGTGGTTTTTATTACTTTAACTTCTATAACTTGCCTTTCAAGATGAAATGTCAGTTCTTGGTCTCTGATTTTATGAAATAAATTTCCCCCAAAAAGTGCGACTTATACATGTTTTTTTCTTCTTCATTGTGCATTTTTTGGCTGGCGCGACTTATAGTCCGAAAAATACGCTACTCAGTTTATTTAATTATTAGTGGGTTTCAGCTTCCTGGTATACTGTATGGTGCCATTTCGAGGACACCTGACCATTCAGAGATGATCTGAATTGTTAGTTGCTATGGCAATGGACCTAATTTGTCATTATAAAATCCATGAACAAGTATTTTATTGCTTAAAATACATAACTTGCAACTTGGTCTGGTGATGTCATCTGTTGTCTCAATGGCGATAGATAGTATTTAAAGCTGTACTGTGGAACATTCTGGTTAAAACAATGAGACAAGCAGGTGTCTAGCAGAAAAGTTACACAGTGACACATAATGAAGGGAAGACACTGCACCGTTCTGCATTTGGGCGTATGACTTGTGTGTGGTGCATAGCTGACCTGGGTGGGGCAGACGTGAAACTGTGTGAATGGTTTGCGTGTTTGGGACATCTCAAACATGCCTGGCACCTTGTCGAGCTTCGCAGTTGACAAAAGCTTCACATAAGCACCGAGGCTACTTAAGTTTTCAGCTGCACTGTCAATGGACTGAAGTGCATCGCATTTCATAGGCTCAAAATTGTCTTGGCTTCTAGTCTGTCAAATGTCTAATTTTGTGGTTAAATTATGTGCTGCAAAGAGTGAAACGTTAAGAATAAGCATAAAAATATAAGAATATAGATTTGAAGTGAGAGCCTTGATCAATTAGGGAGGATGATTATGAAAATCTTAAGTCTGTGAAATACTACTAGGGAATGATTAAGGAGAATATTTTCATTTGAAGCATAGTTTTGAAATGTAAATTTACTATAATTCTTGTGTGTTATATCTCGTTTTTTATATGAATATTGTAATGATAATGTATTGGATTTATATAACGCCTTTATGTTTATTTATTAAATATGGGACAGTGCACATTAATCAGCATGTGTTAGTTCAGCATGTAAATTTCCCGGAGTTTGCCGTGCAGGATCATTTTCATCTGTGGCAAGACAAGAAACAGGACATAGGCACAAAAACATTCAGTCCATCACACATGACAAAGGCATTAAAGATGAGAGAATATTAATAGTAAACATATTGGTAAAATGAGAACATGCTAAACGCACATACAGCACATAGATTAAAGGCCCAATCAATCATACAATGAGACAGAGACATTTGCTGTGATGTTAAAACACAGGTTAGTTGTGTTCACACGTCTGATTATCCAGAAGCCGCTGTTTCACAGATCTACTAAAGCTCTGGATGGAGCTCATGTTCCTTATTTCTGTGTGCGGCACGAACTGAAAAGGCCGACTGTCCAAATGAAGTCTTTTTGAATGGGATTTTACAGTGTCCTCTACTCGATGCGCAAGTATTTATATTTAAATTTAACTGTATGAACTCTTTTAATGGAGATGGTGCAAGATCATGGAGGGTTTTGTAGACCAGAGTAATGTCTGAATAAATAAGTATGTTTTCCCAATTTAGAAAGTATATTTGCTCAGTATTTTAGAATGATGATAGGAGTTTGATATTTGGTCTAATGTTTTTATAATGTCTGCTTTGAGAGCCTTTCTATGTGCAGCAGTGTGCTCTTGTTTGCCTGGCTCCAGCTCGTCACACAGTAGTTTATGTGAGACAGAATAGTGGCATTTAGTTACAGTTTCAAGACTTTCAAGACAAGCTCATTACAGTACATTATTCATTCACTCCACACTCCGCATTCATACTAGGTGATGTAATGTACGATCAGTGTGTTATGGTTGTATTATGTGAATAGACCCCAGGAAGAACAGCCTGTGCACTTGTAGAGACTAATGAGGAAACAAATAAACAAATAAACTAGGTGAAGTATCACAAAAGCAGGTTCCACTAGAGCCTCTGCTGCCCCACTGTGGCACCTCGTATTTCCAGTGGTCTCATCCAGGTACTAACCAGGCCCGGGTTTGCTTAGCTTCTGATGTGATGAGACTGACCACTGACAAGCACGTATGGCCACAATACAAGCAGGCCACATACCTTTGGCCTTTAGATATTTTCATGTCGGCCGTACATTGCTGAAGGAGCCATTTTAAAAGCTTACATGCGCAGGTTGACTTGACTTGTTGAGAGTGCACAGACCCTTTTCTCCTTTTCTCCACACCAAATACATCTGGTTGCTTCCACGTGAGTGTGTGGGCGTCCGCTGGAAAGATGGACGTGTTAGTCGGCAACAAACCCAACATCTTACAGAGAAACTAGAAAGAATGACGCAGCAAAAGAACAAGAGGCCGAAATCCCACTAACTATAAGCCAAGTGAGTAGGCCGGGCTGGGACACGGGGCGGCTGGACATCTTCAGGACATGTGTGGATGTCATCTGGCCATCAGTCATGCGCACAGTGAGTAGCACAGGGGGTAAGAGCTCCAGGGGGGCTCAGGGGGGACAGGAAGCTTAATCCCTAAACCAGCTGTGTGAGGTAGGAACAGTTAGGATGGTCCATCACGTTTCACTGACCCCCTCAAAAGCTCCTGGTGGAGGCCCCAGCTCCGTACGTGTGACCCTCTCTCCACTGCAGTGCAAATGGTTCACAGACGCGATCGATCAGCGTTACCAACATCGCGCCGCTGTACGCGCTTAGGTTCGGCGTCCGTTAAATCAGATACAGGTGGAGTCTGCCAGTCGGTTTGGGCAAACTACTCACAGATATCGAGGAATTCAGCTCCAAACAAATATTTCTTTCATGGCTTTATGCATACAGAGTGGGCAGAGATACTTACCTATGCAGCTCTACTTTACAATGGCATTTATTGTTCTATAAATGTAACAGTAAAGTTTATGTTTCTGAGCGCTTTATGCATGTTTCCTACAGAGATTTTACATTTGTTTACGTTAGCGACTAGATCCAATATGGCGGCGGATGGTTTGTAGCTCACAAGTATCACGGCGTGAATGTAAACTATTTGTGTGCGTATATAGAAAAGGGAAAACATAGCTGCATAGTGTTGTTTATAGGCGGGTGTTTCAGAGTCAATTTGCACCGTTATTTCAGGGGCAGTGTTATCGTCACTTCTGTGGACAGTGTTTGGGTTACTGTGTGTTGTGTGTGTGTTTGTGTTGAGTCCGTACTGTGTGTTTCTGTGTGTTGTTTGTTGGCGCGTGTTGTGTGTGTTTGTGTTGAGTCCGTACTGTGTGTTTCTGTGTGTTGTTTGTTGGCGTGTGTTGTGTGTGTTTGTGTTGAGTGTGCTGCTGTGTGTTGTTTGTTGGTGTGTGTTTGTTGCTGTATGTTGTGTGTGTTGCTGCATGTTGTGTGTGTTTGTGTTGCTGTGTGCTGTTGTGTGTTGTTTGTTGGTGTGTGTTGACAGTATGTTGTGTGTTGGCAGTATGTTGTGTGTTGTGTGTTGGCAGTATGTTGTGTTTTGTGCGTTGGCAGTGTGTTGTGTGTTGTGTGTTGCTGTATGTTGTGTGTGTGTTGTGTGTTTGCAGTATGTTGTGTGTTGTTTGTTGGCAGTATGTTGTGTGTGGTATGTTGTGTGTTTGTTGGCAGTATGTTGTGTGTGTTGTGTGTTTGCAGTATGTTGTGTGTTGGCAGTATGTTGTGTGTTTGTTGGCAGTATGTTGTGTGTTGTGTGTGTTGTTTATTGGCAGTATGTTGTGTGTTGTGTGTGCGTTGTTTATTGGTAGTATGTTGTGTGTTGTGTGTGCGTTGTTTATTGGTAGTATGTTGTGTGTTGTGTGTGTTGTGTGTTTGCAGTATGTTGTGTGTTTGTTGGCAGTATGTTGTGTGTTGTGTGTGTGTTGTTTATTGGCAGTATGTTGTGTGTTGTGTGTGTTGTGTGTTTGCAGTATGTTGTGTGTTTGTTGGCAGTATGTTGTGTGTTGTGTGTGTTGTATGTTGGCAGTATGTTGTGTGTTGTATGTGTTGTGTGTTGCTGTATGTTGTGTGTTGTTTGTTGTGTGTTGTTTGTTGGCAGTATGTTGTGTGTGTGTTGTTTATTGGCAGTATGTTGTGTGTTGTTTGTTGTGTGTTGTTTATTGGCAGTATGTTGTGTGTTGTTTGTTGTGTGTTGTTTATTGGCAGTATGTTGTGTGTTGTTTATTGGCAGTATGTTGTGTGTGTTGTTTATTGGCAGTATGTTGTGTGTGTGTTGTTTATTGGCAGTATGTTGTGTGTTGTTTGTTGTGTGTTGTTTATTGGCAGTATGTTGTGTGTGTGTTGTTTATTGGCAGTATGTTGTGTGTTGTTTGTTGTGTGTTGTTTATTGGCAGTATGTTGTGTGTTTGTTGTTTATTGGCAGTATGTTGTGTGTTGTATGTGTTGTGTGTTGCTGTATGTTGTGTGTTGTTTGTTGTGTGTTGTTTATTGGCAGTATGTTGTGTGTTGTTTGTTGTGTGTTGCTGTATGTTGTGTGTTGTTTGTTGTGTGTTGTTTATTGGCAGTATGTTGTGTGTTTGTTGTTTATTGGCAGTATGTTGTGTGTTGTTTGTTGTGTGTTGTTTATTGGCAGTATGTTGTGTGTGTGTTGTTTATTGGCAGTATGTTGTGTGTTGTATGTGTTGTGTGTTGCTTTATGTTGTGTGTTGTTTGTTGGCAGGACGCCCACAGTTGTCACGGGAGACGACGGCCCTTACAGATGCTGTTTAGACGTGACATTAACATGTGATCTGGTGACAAGTGTTTAGCTATAAGTGTCTGTGTCTCCATAGACTCTGATCTCATCTAAGTTTGCTTCTCTGTAAACACTTATTCCAGCCTGCTGCATTATGCAAGTTTGCACTTTTTTATTGCACAACATGCTCGTCTTTGCCTGGGAGGTTCCAAACTATGACATTAAACCCATCTATCTTACATTTATTTCATTTGGTTGCCTCAATTTAATTTAATTTCTCTACCTCTTTTCAAGTCCTACCTCAAAACCCATATTAGATTATTTTATCCTCTTCAATGTTATAATATTCTTGTAATTTATCTCTTTTATCTGTTTGTCTTGTGTGATTTAACAAAGAACCATTGTTGGGCAGTTTGTGGAATGACAAAAAAGACATTCTGATTTTAATGAATCTTGTTTTATTGTGATTATGCTTTGTAAAGTGATGTTGGCAGTTTGAAAAGCACTTCTAAATCTAATATATTAGCATTAGAACTATTATTATTAGCACAAATTCAATCACCAGTATCTAAAATTCCTCTTTCTTCCGTTTTCAGCCTGTTTGCGGGTAGTGTCCCCAGAGTGACCCTCATCAGTACGGGGGGTTTCATCTTCCTGGGAGCCTACGATAAGGTGCGGCACTCTCTACTGTCCCAATCCTCCTGACTGGACTTCCTGTTTGGACATTATGTTCTCGTGGTGGCTCTTCATGTCAGATCTTCCAACACAGAAGAAGAAGAAGACGCAGATCTAACCCACAGGGACCAGTCATCTCCACACAGACTCTTATCACGTTACTTTGGGGTCCCGCATTCCAGCTCACATTGGTTTAACAGGCTGCCATCTTGCCTCTTTTACACATATCTTTGCCCCACCCTGTCACATGAGACTACCACAAGCGTCTTTCTGTCCTCCAGCTGTGAATTACAATCCGATATTAAAGACACTCTCTTTTTATGAACCATTTGAGGTTTGCTGGTGTCTTCAGTTCCCGTGAGAGGTCCACACTGCTCCCCCATGCTTCCGGTCTGTCTGTGTGTCATCATTTTTAGTGTTTGATCCCCTCGGCCAGTCCCCCCTCACTCTCATAAGCCAAGCCACCTGTGTGTGAGAGTCACAGGGGAGGGACGGGCTTTAATATTGCTTCATTCCCTCTGGAGCACAGCTGAGCTCATCCACCTGCAGCAGCGCACATTTAACCTTCAGACGCCTTGTGCTACTCCTCAAGGATTTTGGTCTTAGTAACTCACAGTTTATTAAATGATCTACGTCAAACAGTATTCATTGAAAAATAAGCTTTGCAATTTCACTTACTGTATTTTTCGGACTATAAGTCGTTCCAGCCAAAAAATGCGTAATGAAGAAGAAAAAAACATATATAAGCTCTTTTGGGGGAAATTTATTTTATAAAATCAGAGACCAAGAACAAACATGTTTTTTCATTTTGCTTCATATATAGGATTCATATATTTGGTGTGTGTGAAAAAAAATCAATATATAAGTCGCAGGACCACCCAAACCCTAAAAAAAAACACGAAAAAATACGGTAATATTTTAAGGTCCTATATTACACACAATTGACTCTTGTGAGCTTTGAGTCATGTTATAATCCCCAGAAACATACCTGGAGCTGTGTCTTGTTTTATTCACATATGTTTTTTGAGTAACCTTTAATTATCAATTCCACCTTGTGACGTCACAAAGTGGTAGTTTTAAGTTAATTGCTACCATTGACCTTTAATTCAGTAGAGATTAGCAGTTCCAGATCTGAAATGATCCAAATGATTCTAGTGAAAGTGTATGGAGTTTAAGAACACAGTGGAGCACTTCCTGTATTACCACATGACATCACGAGGTGGGTGAGTGTTTTCAGTTTGAGAGAAGAACTCAGCCTAAACATGCTGGTTGTGTGTCTTAAACATGTGCGAATAAAACAAAACACATCTCCAGGTATGTTTGTGATGATCAGAAATAGTGTAATATGGGCCCTAGTTCAGTAATAGTATAGTAATTGATAACAAAGTGGTACATAGAAAGTTGATGAGATTTTAGTTTAGACTGTGTTTATTAATAAACACTTATTAATTCACGTTAAGATGATAGTTAAAAATCCATATGATGCTAAAAATGTGAAATAGTTAAGTACTTTACAGTCCCTAACAAAGATAATATTCAAACTAAAGGTCTAATAAAAAAAATAAAAAATTCTGAATTTTTTGGCCATTTTGCCCTGCTCTATTTCAGCTGTTTATGGTTTTCAAATGGATAAAAAACTGGATCGTTGCCATAACTAAATAAATGTTGACAGAAATATTTCATGTAACACAAACCTGAAACTCATGAATAGCATTTTCAAACTTGCATCTTACGTCAGCCCTTTCCAAACTTACCTCCTGTGTTAAAGCTACCGCAGAAATGATAGTCCGGTGCCCTCCAGCATTCAGCGGAGGCATCCTGAAGACTGGCTAAATCCTGCCCGGGCAGAGGGAGACGTATGGCCTCACAGGTGGGAGTGTTTGTCATGCTACTTGTCACTATCTCACTAAGCAACAATAGTCTGCATGTGATTGGTGGAGGCCACAGCCGGGGGCATGTCAATCACCGGTGACAAACACCCATCTGGAATGCACATTCAGGGCACTCACTGACCCTCAATCGGCCCAGAGTCTACAGCAAATATTTAAAACAGCCAGCAGAAGGAAAAAATATGCCTGCTGTCTTTTTGCAGCTTCACAGAGCCAAAAGACATTCCTGGTTGGACGATTAGCTGTGTGTTTAGGCCCTGCTTTGATGATCAAGGTCTCGGACTTCATGTCTTTGTGCATGCTTCATCTGAATTGATAGTTTCTCCATCCCACTGTGTCATGTGAGCTAAACTAAATGCTAACTCAGCTGTTTCTGATACTTGGGTCGCAAACATTCTGGCTCTTAAATAGGGCTGCTACAATTAAACAGACTAATCATGACTAATCCACTGTGGAAAAAATCTGTTGTATTTGATCACTGCAACCGTTATTTGGACTATACAGGCTCTAAAACACAAAAGAGTTCAAAGACAGTCGCATTAATAAAGCAAAAGTTAATTGAATATTGAATTTTCATTTAGATTTAGTAATATATTTCATTTGTAAATATTAGAGAAGCCTTCACTCACTAAATTTGACCTATATTTGGTTGAAAATGTGCTCTGAAAATCAAACTTTACAATAAAATCAACCGTTTCATTGGTCGATTAACTAAAAAAAATTAAAAACCGCTGACTATTTGACTACTAAAATAATCGTTAGCTGCAACCCGATTCTCAAGCATCCCAAATAAATCAAACTCAAAGACAAGTTATTAGCAAAAGTGATTTTTATTAGCCACTTCAATGCCATGTTAGACACTTCTATGCTTTAGCTTTGCTGTTGGTACAATGGTTTGCACAGTAATAAATTACGCAGACATGAACTGCACCTCGCTCCATTTGTCCCTTTTTACCCCGTGGATTAGTTTCTAGAAGAGGGGTCTCTGATTGGGTTTGCTGGTAAAATCTTGACTGTCAGGTACTATCAGGTGTAACTGGAGAACGCACGTCCCCTGGATTACCTTGATAAGGCCACAGGTAACAGAAGCGTGAAAGAAACACACGCAAACAGAGGACAAAGTACCTATTTAAACCGTGTCAGAGTTGTGCCAGTGCATGAAGTACTGCACCTGAAAACCTTTAACATAAAAGTATTCACCGGGAGACTGAAGACGTGGGAAATACTGGCCATATATGGTGGATGTTGAGACACATTACAGCAGTAACAAAGGAACTCTTTTTAACTCGCAAAACTTGTTGTCCAATTAAAAATAAGTGCTGTAACGCACACAATTTGAACGCAAAGACACAGCCAATATGAAATCCAAACAGCAAAATGATCTGTAGATTTTTAACAACTGAACAAGAAATATTGAGACTTTTCCGGGACATAAAAAATACTTTGACTGAATGAACAGAGCAGTTCAACTGGGCAGTAACTTAAATGAAACAGGTGGAAGAGCCTAAAGGAACAGTCTGTGCTCATTACTTTAACATGTCAACAATTGTGGAATGTCTCCTAACCCAAGGAGGCACCTCTGGTTTCTGCATTCCTATTGGCAGCGGTTATATCTGCATTTCTATACGAGTCATGTAAAAGTGCTTTAACTGATCACCCTCAGTCTAATCCACACTGAACTTTCTGACCTATATAAAACAACATGTACGCTCCTCCTTCATATAATGGATGCAAACTGTATCTATGAAAGGCCAGGACTGGCAACATCTGTCAAAAACATTCTAGTGCAACACACTCCCCAAATGGCATAGAGAGTGCACCAGTTTCTGGGTTCCTCAGACTATTGAAAATGAGCTTTGTGAGTTTTCTTTGTTCATGCAGTACAGTAAGGCACAGCAGCTGGATGTTGGTAGAAGCTGAAAATGTTGTTTTGAACAAAAATAAAGATACAATCACTCCTTTCTTTGTCATGCACATAAATTCAAATACTCTTTTGTAAAAATCATATAATATATAAGAAACTCTTATGTACAGTCAAATGTCCAAGACTTCCCTGCACAATATATACTGTACAGATTCCCTACATGTACATGCTTCCAATGCAAGTCATATTATGGAGCTAGAATTCTTGGTCACCTCCCAGAGGAAGGTTTTAATTATGTACAGCTAATACGCTCAGATGGGACGCCACCCACACAAGCTCCACCTTCAAACTCCGGATGCCCTTCGCCATCCTCAGCCTCAGGCCAGGAGGCTCGGGCCATTGGCCTCGATATGAGGTAGCAGTTTATTTCCCAGTGCAAATAAAAGTCCTCTCAGTTTCTGTGAGTTCATGACTTAAGTGCCTGCTAGTCGCTGGCTCTTCTTAAGGGGGCGCTCTCATTCTGGGAGGTTCTGAGAATGTGTCCATTGGACAATAGAGTCTGTCGAAACTCCGGCTCACAGTCTGTGTCTTGGTGATTAGACAATTTCACTGGTTTGTGGAAGGAATTGTCCTGTGATAAGGAGCAGTCTTCCTGTGCTGCTCTGTCCACTGCAATGAGAGGGGGAGAAGTTAGTGCGTGGTCATAGATTAGTTATGTTATATATTTATATTATAAATGTAGTCTGGAGTAAGTTTAGATCTGGCAGAGCATAAACACCACCTCACCTTTCTGATCATGCTGGATCAGATTGTGCTTTTTTGGAAACGGGTCTTGTACGTCCTTCCGGATGCCATTTGGCGTCCCATTACACAACAGGCCTTTATGCAGCTCTCTGTCCGGCTGCCCCACTGTGGCACACAGGGAGTACGCTGGAGGTTCACTGTCCTGCTGCTGGTACTCCAAACCCGCTACTGGTCTAAACTCATGGCTCAGGTAGTCTGGGTCTTTGGAGTAAGTGTTCCTGTTTTCGATACAGTCTGAACACATTACAGCACAATCAAAGCCTGTCAACCAAAAAAAAAAAAACATAACTGAGCAACAGAAGTCACTATCTAAATATCATGGTAGTATTTTCAAGGAGTAAGAAAGCAGCTGACCTGTGGAGTCTATGTGTCCATTAGGCTGAGGTCCAGTGCCTGCTTCTACCCGGATGCAAACGTCCTGGCGCTCGGACAGGGTGCCCTGAGAGGACAAGTAGCTGGGTACGTCTGGAGGAACTATTGTCTCATCTGCACAGAGGACAAAAGTCATAGTAAGACACCAAACTATTTAAGCAAGTAGAATTTCCTTCACAGACAAAAAGCTCACCTGTGTTGGTAACACTACACTCCTCGCTTTTCTTCCTGGTTTGGTAGATGATGCACACCCACACCAGCGAGGTCAGGACAATGCTGGTTACCACGGCAATCACGATTATTCCTATGGTGACGGTGCCCGGGCCTGACGGGGGTGTGCAGGGTGATCTCCGCTGAGTGACCACCAGCTGACTGTGAGCGCGCTCGGTGCCCAGAGTGTTGGACATGAGGCAGGTGTAGCGCCCGGTGTCTTCCAGGGAGACAGAGCCGATCACGAGCAGCTGGTTCCCGGGGGTGAAATGGTGGCGCTCGGACGGGTGCAGAGGCTGGTCATTACGTAACCATGTGATACGAGGCGGGGGGCTGCCCAGGGCTTTACACTGTAGCGCTACTGTGTCTCCCACCACCGCTGACCGGTCCTCCAGGTCCTGGGCCAGGTGAGGGGTCTCTGTAAAAAGCAGAGCACATTTTTGGTTTACAGTACATTGGCTGCTTATACATTAGTTCTGGTCTGAGTGTGTGATAAAATGACAACCAGTGCCAGTACCAGCCCATCAGAAGTTGAAAAAAGACAAAACATGTTTATGTTGTTTAAGTGTGCCCCTTTTTGATGGTGGGATATGCACAGGTAAAGAGGTTCCACAATGTGTAGCCCCAATGGTCTTTAAGTTTCTTTTCTATACCTATACCTTTTCACAGTTACTTCATTTCTTTTTATTCTATAAAAAATAAAATTACATATCCTATGTTGGTTATTTATGTTTCACTAAATAATGCATTAAAGAAAATAACTAGTTTGATTGTACAGTTTAAAATAACTGGGAGCAACAAGGCGTGCTGTGTAACAGCCATGACTGTCCATGACAGGAGGGGGAATGCTACACAAACACCCCTCTGTGAGCCCTCCCCACCCTTTCCACCACCTCCCATCCCCCTGTGACTCCCGAACGTCAACTCTGACCTCTGACCCACAGCAAGGCCACAGCTGCTTAGAAAAGAAAAATATAAAGCCTCACATTCCGTGGGTAGTGACCACTGCCTAGTTGTGTAAGGGGCTTCCCAAAACTCAAGCAAAGCTAAAAATATGTCAGAAGTCATTCAGTTTGGATCTTTGTGGGGGGTTTATGTGCATGCTCATGGTATTTGTCATTAAAACCACTGAAAGACAGAATTAGTTCATTTAAAATGGTTTGCAGTCATCCAGTTATTGTTCCCTTACTTTCTGCATTCAAAATTATACCCCGTGATGAGTTTCTAAGCACTTTTCACAACTTTCAGAGACCAGAGAGTGGAGGCTGCTGTTACAGTAAAGCAACAACTAGCATGCTAATACATACTTCCTGATTCTCAAGACAGTAAAAGGCTTTATTAGATGAAGCGGCCATATTTTGACCTGATACACTGGAAAAAAGGCCTTTAAACTGTCCATGGCACTCACAAGTAACCTGCTTAAAAAGATACTTTAACAGCATTAGTGTAATATTACCTAGAACCGTGAGCGTGGCATTTGCAGACACCGTGCCCGCCGTGTTCTTCGCTGTGCAGCTGTACACACCCATGTCCTCGGGCTTCACTGACATTATAAAAAAAACATCGTCATCGGGCATCACGTGCATCCTGCGCTCACGGGCGGCGGGGAAGTCTGTGCCTCCGTCTTTCTGCCAGGCGATTTGTGGGGTAGGATGCCCCACTGCCGCACACTCAAGCCGCGCTGTGTGCCCGGTGCGAATGGTAATGTCACGCGGCGTCTTCACGAAAGAGGGAAGAACTAAGAAAACAAACAGAAATATACAGAAATGTTTCAATGTTTGTCACAAGCTTATGAGATAACTATTGTAATTGTTTTGTACGGTATTATGATGAACCTACTGTTGACAATGAGACGAGCCTTGGTGGAATAGGTGGAGCCAAAGTGGTTGGTGATGATACATTGGTAACGACCCTCGTGGGCAAACGTGACACGTCGGAGGTGCAGGATGGTAGTGTACTCCATCACGCCTCCGCTCTGTCCGCCTACAGAGTCTGAGGACCGCACATGAGCAAAGTTTTCTGTCTCTGCGTGTCGAAGGAGCTCCTGGTCCTTCCTCCAAGCAAATGTCATTGGAGAAGAGCTGCTGCTGGCCGCTGTGCAGGTGAGACGAACATCGCTGCCCAAAACTGTCATGGTCGTTTCAGGTTGTACAGTAATCTGAGGCTTTGGGAGATCATCTACAAGAGCAAAATGTGGAGTGATGAAAAAATATAAACAATATAAACAAGAAAATATAACCACAGCATAGATAAGGCTGGTCAAATTGGTAATACATTGACAGAGGCTCAGTGGTTATATAAATCCGAGGCAATAATGTTAATATTACAATGAACTAACCACAAACAAAGCTGTCAGGTGGAGCCCGGAAGATACTGGCTCCTTTGAGGTTCTCGGGGTGAGCACAGGTGGCATTGACCCCAGTCTGCAGGTTACGAGAGACCAACCATGTGGGCAGCCAGTGGAGCTGGCAGTCACACAGAAAGCTGTCGCTCTGGATGAGACTGGAATATGCACATATACAAATGTACAAAAGTTTAATACGAAAAAGTATCAGTGAAGGAATAGTGAGGATATGACAAAGGTTCTCACAGAGTTTTGAGACTCTTCATTTTGCTGAAAGCTTCAGGTTGAATCGAACGAATGGCATTGTCCCCCAGATTTCTGTAGGAACAGTTTGTAATGAATTCAACATGCACAGATATTAAAATATATTATGTTTTATGACATTTGTTCCGATTCTATTTGTCTTTCTGCAGTAAAATCCTTTAGTTTGCCTTGCACAAGTGCATGAAAAAGGCCAAAGTTGAGCTTTGCTAAGCTAACGAGAGCAAAGCAGCTGGAACTTGCAAAGCCCCTCTCTCTTCTCCTTTTACAAAGATGCTATTTAATTGCCAGCAGTTTCCTGTGCCAGCTACTTTTGGCAGCCGCCTCTCACCCGCCTCCTCTGCCTGTATAACTTTCTCGCTCGAAGGAAGAACTGCTCAGCATTGTGGAATACTCACAGGTGTTCCAGTGTTTCCAGACCAGAGAAGGCTTTCTTGGCCACAGACTTGATCTTGTTTCCAAATAGAGTCCTGTCAATTTCAAACAAGAAGGGTGTCGATAGATGGAGAGAGAAGGGGGAAGAGGAGAGAAGCACAATTAGCATGATTCAGTGCGATAAGAATGTGAAGGACTGGAAATCAGAACTGAGCACTTTAGGCCTAAATGTGTCATTATATGGGTTTATTCATCAAAAAAAACATTAACTTTATACTAACATTAACAGTCACCAGATATGATATCATTTAGTGGGTGGAAAACCACACTATCACTTATCTCAGTGCAAAAAACCACTGACTATAACAGTGGAGAATAAACACATCCACATAAATAAATAAGGGGTCATATTGTCAGTAGCAAAACAAACTGCCAAAGCCTTACAGCTGAAACTTTGCCTCATCTCTGAACATCTCCTCCCTGGTGGCACAAAACATGGAGCTTTTGAAGCTGCTGAGCCTTTTCCCATGGCTCCCTGTGTCAGTGCTGAGATGCAGCGAGCAGCTTCTACTCTGCACCATAACAGAAAGGCCCAAGGTCAGAGGGCGGGGCCAGGGAGCTGTTTGATGTTGATTACTGAATACAGCCCCCAATTTCACCCTTTCTCAGTTCCTAACAACAAGCATTGGTCAAAGAGAGGATAAGAGGAGGAGGGCATGGGGGACCAATTGAAATAAGCCTATTGGAGGGTGCACCCCTGCCAGCTTAAAGAAAAGCCCTTTCTGTGCCTCCCTCTCTCTGCTCGAGTTGGGCCGCACTCACACTGAGAACCATCTTGGCTGAACGTCACCTTTTTGTCCTGCAGCTTGATGATTATGCATCGCCAGTCAAATCCAAGACATCTGTGTCTGCTCATATTTCTCCTCTATGCTTTGGAGTACATTAATATTCTCCATCTAGTGTGCACAGTCCACAGAGCGCTTACTTCAGCTATACTTTGCCCATTGTAAATAAATACTCACAATATATTTTAAAATCAACCAGGCACGACATTAAATAAAATGGTGATTTATCATTTTAAAGGTGCACTATGTAACATTTTGTTTGTGGGTTGGTCACCTGCCTGTTTCTATGGAGATGTCATTGCTCTGCCTGTCTGTTATGTCCCACAGTGTGACATTAAACAGCTCTGCCTTACATTTACTCAATTGCAGATGGTTTTATAGTTAAAAATACAAAGAAAAACAGGCATTCTGACTGTGAGCGGCATTGCCTCTCCACAGATCTGACCTATAACTTGGTCTGGTTTGGTCTCCATGAAGATCGAAAGTGAAAAACGATCCACACAAAGCAATAACATCAACATGGAGAAAAGCATTTGACAGACCCTCGCCCAGAAAAGTCACACAATCCACCTTTAAAAGTAATTTATAAATGAGTCTACGAAAAGGATAACTGCACTGCATTGTATATTTGTTTTATAGCAAAACCAATACGTTTACTTTATGTCAATTCAGATATTCTTAGATATAGTGAAACTGTATTTAGGTTAAACAACAAGATGACTCACAATTTGTTGAGGCTGTCCAGTCCAGAGAAGGCCCCATTGGTGTCTTCTATTGTGCCGGAGATGTCGTTATGGTCCAGCTCCCTGCCGAGAATAAGAGAAAAGATTGGAATAAGAAAGGCACAAATAGAGGAGGAAGAGGAGGAGGAAGAGGAGGAGGAGAGAGGGGACAGGGGAAAGGGCACGGCATCACTCAAGCGTCTCACCGCCTTGGCAGGAGCTGAGCTAGAAGTCAATGCCTACCCCCGTACCCCGACTACCCCTCTTTTTTAGAGTTTGCAAATCAAGGCTCAGCTCCAGTTGCCAACCAAAAACTGTAGCCAAGATGCTTTCAATGAAGACATAGCGAGGGGATTTTTTTTCCCCAACGTCTTTTGGGTTTGACAACTATTGTAGAAGGTGCTTGTTTTCTTTCCTTCCAAGGTCAATAGGGCTTTCAAGGTGAAGTCATGACTCCTCCCTGTTGCTTTGTGTACTGGATGAAACAACAACAGTCTGCAACGTACTCCAGCTCCTTGAACCATAAAAACTTCCTTTCAAACATTGGGAAAGGTCTTTGACAATCAGACACACCCGCTACACTGTTACCCCCCCACCCCTCAGAGCTCCTCTCATCCCCTCTCGCTTGTTTCAATGCTCAGTGGCTACCTTCTTGCTCGGACTAGAACTGAGCTGCCAATTTCCTACTCTTTCTGGCTGGTTGAATGTGAATGGTTGGCCCCTTGTTAAAGCCAGGCCGGTGGTGGGGGCTGTGGAGAAGGAGACTGTCCGCGGATGAGGGGGAGGGGAGAGATCGGCCAAAGACCCCCGTGGTAGAATTAGTGGGCAGACAGGCTTGTTTGGACCTTTCACACCCCGATGCAGGCTCCAGCCCCATGCAGGCACGGTCAGTAGCACAGGCCCAATTAAAGCTCTCCCTGCTCCTTTTCAGAGCCCGGCCTAAGTCTGCACCGGCCTCCGCTGATTACACCAGGCACAGAGCTGCAAGATTCACCGCATTCGAATCCAAAGTGAAACGGTCGCAATTAGCAAATCGCAAAAGCTGCTATTTTTTAAGTAACAAAATGAGCCTGTAGACCCTATAGATCTGTACTAACATTGTACAGTGACCGTATTTTTCGGACTATAAATCGCTCCGGAGTATAAATCGCACCAGCCAAAAAATGCACAATGAAGAAGAAAAAAACGTGGGAAATTTATTTTTATAAAATCAGAGAAAAAGAACCAACATTTCATCTTGAAAGGCAAGTTATAGAAGTTATAGTTATATAAAAACAACTGAAAACAATCTGTGTATCATTCGTTAGTTTTTCAATATAGAACCAAAAATAAGAAATGAAAAAACAATTTTCTTTATTATTATTTGTCTCTAAAACCAAAATGGAAAAAACAGATAATGATTTGTTTTTTGACTCATATATATGTTTGGTCTATGGGCTGTCAGTGTCAAAAATGTAATATATAAGTCGCAGGAACCACCCAAACCCTGAAAAAAGTTATAGACTTATAGTCCGAAAAATACGGTATGTATGTTGTTTTGTCTTTTTTCAGTTCTTCTGGATGACTTTAAAATGTCAACTTTGAACAGAATCCTACAAATAAAACATGAATCAAGTAAGCTAAAAAATGCAGGAGGAATAATGAGATTTAAGTAGACAGAAAACAAACAACAATTCCTGGATTGTTGGTCCTGGATTCCTGGAGAACCTGGATAGACACAACACCCCTAATCATTATGTTTTTTGTTTTTTTTCTCAAGATCCAACAAAAAAACACCTCTGATGCATGACTGTCAAAAAAATACCTTATTACAGAAAATGGCAACTATAAATAAACAAATCTTGCTTATTTTTTGTTGTTTTTTATACTGATTTTCTAGACTTACAGAATTTGAAATTACTACTCTATAGTCTATAACTATCCAGTATAAAGATAAATAATTTGATTCACTATAAATCTATGAACAGCCAAGTGCCTTCTTTCTTTGAAAAGTGCTAAATTAGCTTCACTCCACACAGACCTTCTCATATCTACTTTATAGCAATACAACGAAAAGAGGGAAAATTGGCTCATATACATCAGCCAACCCACATATTGGTCTAGCTCTAATTTTTCTACCAGATTAACTCGTGTCATACAAGGCCACAAGTGCTCCCAAGTGTAGAGATGTTTCACAATGGCAGTGGGGGGTGTACTTACAGCACGCGCACAGCTCGGAGGCCCCTGAAGGCTCCCTCGGTGATGTGGTTGATGGAGTTGTGACCCAGGCGAAGAGTGTGGAGATCCCCCAGCACCGCTAGACTGCTTTCCTCCAGACGAGTCAAGTTATTGTATGACAGATTCCTGGAGAGAAGAGATGCAGACAGTGGCAGAAAATGAGTCTGAGAAGGAGAAGGGAAACTGTTCAGTGTGAGGTCTGGGGCTGAAGCCAGAGGAGCCAGTCCACCTCGCAAAATTATACTTAATGAAGAAATATTATGCTTTCTTTTCTTGCTTTTCTCAGCTATTTAGTTAGTTAGTTTAAGACACTATAACACACGTAGATCTTTTGTTTGCGTTGCTACTTTTAAACCCTAGTATTAGCCTAAAACGGACGGTTCAATAATATTTTGTATTGACCTTTATTTAACCAGGACAGAACCAGAGGATTTCTTTTTCAGGGAAGTCCTGGTGAAACCGACATAGGGACAGGGAGAACATGCAAATACTCCACACATCTTGACCATCTTGCTGTGAGGCAAAAGCGTCCAGTAATAATAGAAACCGTTTCATTGATCAGAATTTACAAAAATATGCAGTACATTTTCATTTTCAAGTGCTTTTACCCTTGAAAAATGGTTACGTGACACATGACAAGAGACCAGAATCAGATTTTTTTTAAAGTAATCACTAATAAGTACAGAATTGTGAGGGTTTTTCTTTTTTTTACCACTCAACACTCAAACACAGAACAATACAGGATTACTCAAACGTGCACAAAGCAATCCAAATAATACACTTGATGATGATGGAACGCTGTTATAACAAAAGCTCTTAAAGATGGATTTCAAGTAACAAATCCAAAACATCATTTGGACCACTTCTACCTTTGGCTCTCATGTTATTAAATGTTTGACAAAATGGGGTTTCCAAAATCCTCAAATGACTTGTGAATAGCCACTAAGTCAACACGATGTATGAAATTCCTCTTGATAATGACAGATTACAAATGTCGATAAATTCCACAATGGTATCTTTACAATGACGTTGAATGGTTGCATTGTGCAGTATTTGATTTCACTCTCTGTCGCCCAGGGAAACGCTGTGCTTGACCAGTCATGCACAGATTTTCGTTCATGACCCGCTCGGCTTGGGCTATTGGGAATGCAATAACAGGATCCTCATAAAGATCTGTCACTCCATTCTTAGAGCCACTGGAGTCATCATAACTCTCAGGTAATAAAATCTCGAGCACTGACTTCTGTTGGTGGAAGAGGAGGATAAGAGTGGGCAATATGTCATTCAAAGACACAGACGCAGGAAATGGCGCTGAGATAGACTGTGTAAACTTGGATCAACCGAGGGGAAAGGCCATAATTCCGTTTATCCTTTCATACGTTCTGATTGGTCCATATAAACAAACATTGGCGCCACAGATTCACAGGCTCCCTAGCATTTAGCAATGCTTGGGCTGCACAGAGCACTTACGAGCAGCTCTACGGCAGCCGTGTCAATAGATGAGAGATAATAACTCCTCATTCACAAGACAAAAGCAGCGAAGACAATCCTCTGGTGTAATTACCACAACACAACCAGCGGAGGATTACTAGTCCGCTTGCCAAACCCCTACGCCTCAGAAGTGAGCACAAAAAGTCTTGTCAAAGAGCTTGAATGCGGCTGAGCCTGACTCTAATTATGGGATAAACAGGCTTATCCCGAGAATTACATTGTGTATTGAGTGTTAAAGCGCAACGTAACCTAACCCCGGCCTGTCAAGAGCCATGATATAGGTGGGGGAGTAGGGTTAGGTTCTCAGGCGTTCAAATATAAGCTAAAAAACAACGAGCAATGCCTGTTTTTTGTTTCAATAGGTGGCATTCGCATGACATAACATTATAGAATCCCTATAGTTTAAACTGAAGATGTTTTGACCTTGGTGTGTGGTTAATAGCTCTGTAATTAAATCGCCTAATCAAATAAAACCGAAACTGGCACAAAGTTCAATATCTGCTCTGTCAGCTTTAATATACAAACACATGACTTTTTCCAGAGTCGTATCAACAACTGGCTCCATTATTTTATGAATTAAATGATTGTTGTCAGTTGAAGTTAAGGATTTAAGTAATTAGGATTAATATGACAAATTTGAGCCACACCCAAACAAATGATACGGTTCAACATTTGTGGTTAAGTTTGGCTAATGCTTTCAAAAACACTGAAACTCATACAGTTTTCTGCCTTCCAGCTGAAAGATAAAACGCAACCTACTGGATCTAACATTATTTTAAAGAATTCAAAGATGACTAAAATACTTACAGTTCCCTCAGCTTGTTGCAAAACTTCCATCCATCCTGGTTAATGCGAGCTATGGAGTTGTTACTAAGAAAAAGCTGTTGAAGTGAAGTTAGACCGTACAGTGAACCACTATTTACTTCAGTCAGGCTGTTGTAGTCCAGATGTCTGCACACAAAAATAAAAAATACAATTCATTTGAACAGTTTAGCACTTGTAAATCAATTAATATTATACAAAAGATGGTACATACAGGACTTTCATTTTGGCCAGATCGTAGAAGGCTCCGTCAGTGAGTTTGCTGATGCCGTTTCTCTGGAGCTTCAGGACCTCCAGGCTCGACAGTCCCTGAAAGGTCAGACCTTCAATCTGACGGATGCGGTTCCGGTTCAGCTCACTGCATGAGAGACAACAAAAGCAAACTTACTTCCAATCCTGGTAGGGTCAAATATCTTATCACTGGTTAATTATTATCATGAAATATATGGTGGATGATATGAAATTTGGGTGTTGTATAATGCGGTTGTGGCT
Organism: Odontamblyopus lacepedii; assembly: GCA_034769755.1. Lineage (NCBI taxonomy): Eukaryota > Metazoa > Chordata > Actinopteri > Gobiiformes > Gobiidae > Odontamblyopus > Odontamblyopus lacepedii. Next base: position 32,719,728 of record CM068346.1, on the reverse strand, counting down.
AATCGCTACCAAGCCTAATACTGACTGTGGAGGCTCTGCAGAGGCTAAAAACTCCAATAATGAAAGAAATAAGATGTGAGGAGAGCACTGTGTACCTTTTTCTAACTGTTTGTTTCTATGGTTACGTCATCGTCTGCCTGAAATGTTACACAGTATGGCATTAAACAGCTCTACTTTGCATGTATTCAATTAGAAGTGGTTTTACAACTCAAAAATACCTAGAAAAACAGGATTTCTGTCTGTGAGCCAGGCCGCCTCACCACAGATCTGACCTGTAACTTTGTTTGGTTTGGTCTCCATGAAGATAGAAAGGTTTAATACCGTACTGTGAAACATTCTAGACAAAGCAATAACATTTCCATGGAGAAAAACATTTAATGGGCCCTCCACCAGAAAAGTTACCATATTTTTTGGACTATATGTCACACTTTTTTTCAGGGTTTGGGCGACTTATACTCAGGTGCGACTTATATATTACATGTTTCACACTGACAGCCCATAGACCAAATATATGAATCCTATATATGAGTCAAAAATGGAAAAACAAATTGTTATCAGTTTTTTCATTTTGGTTTTAGAGACAAATAATAAAGAAAATAGTTGTTTTTTCGTTTTCTTATTTTTGGTTGAAAAATGAACGAATGATATACGGATTCTTCTCTATTGGGTTGTTTTTATTACTATAACTTCTATAACTTGCCATTCAAGATGAAATGTCGGTTCTTGGTCTCTGATTTTATAAAATAAATTTCCCCCAAAAAGTGTGACTTATACATGTATTTTCTTCTTCATTGTGCATTTTTTGGCTGGTGCGACTTATACTCCGGTGCGACTTAAATACGGTACACAATGCACCTTTAAATAGCCTGAAACAAGTAAGAATAAATATTATAAAAGTCGCTCTTTTATGTTGTGATTACAAAACAACGTGATGCGGGATGAGTAGTAAAACATATTTACTGTCAAAATCTTTTGTCCAGTTGACAGAATTTAATTTTCTTTAGTGATGGAACAAACCAGAACGACTTAAGGATTGCACGGACATCTGAACATTGTGATAAAGGCCATATCACCCTGTCCTACTTCCTTGTATGCCATTAGCTTTCCCATAACCACACAAAGAAAGTGACAAAGTAGAATAAAAGACCACATTTTCTGTGTATATCCATCAATGCCCTGGAAGCCCAAACCAGTGGGTCTGCACCCTCCTGTATCCCGATGTCCTCATTTTAAATATTACAACTAAAAGGCCCCAGGTTGACATAGAGAAAAACTACATGCTGGTTTCTTTGTGCTGATTCCATGTCATCACTTACTCATGGAGATATAGTGTCACTGGGGCCACCTGCATAACAAAAGGCACCTGGAAGAAGCGCTGGAGCCTCCCTCAGGTGAGTGTGGGGTAGAATGGAGGTGTTGAGCTACAGATGGGCTGAGTTGGCTGTGAGGCTATTCCATGCGGATAATGGAGTGAACTGTGACAAATGAACCACGCACTGGCAAGGATAGGGAGGGAGGTTATAAATTACACACTGTACCATTTTGCCCTTTGCCTAGCCTTGAGATGGGGAGACTTTTGAAATGGGGAACTCAAGGGAAAAAAGTAAGGCACATGTTGAAAAGTGAAATTTTACACCAAAAAATATGGTTTGGCTCAGATGGCCGTGGTGTAAAAGACCATGCAGCATTCTTGACCCACTGACTGTGAATTTGTGAACAGAAATGTGAGCGTGCATTGTAAAATAAACAATAGAAATACAAGAAATACACATTACATTGATGAATTATTTGACTTTATGGGGAAAATGTACTAATTTACAAACTCGATTTTGATACTAAGTTACCAATACGACAATTACAATGCAAAAACTCTTTATTTAAGCAACAGGATATAATTTTCAACATTAAATAATAGTACTTTCTTTTATTTTACCATGTGGCCTTATATCTGTGTAACCCCTTAATGCCGCTACACACTACAGGATTTTTCAGTCTTAAACGATTTTTAAACGTGCGACAAAATGCGCACACCACAGACACGAGGAGAAACTTATGAGACTTAAAATCTCTGATTGCAAAGACTGTAGCGGGATATGTCTGCGTAAAACAGGCTGCAAAGCTGTGAGCACAATTACATCAGCTATTTCCTGTCTACAGTAAAACTTCTCACATAGTCTGGTTATGTCTAGTTTATATAAGTCAAATAATATAAGTCAAAACTGTGTTATTATTTGTGAAATGTGGTGCAATACTTCAGATACATGATTTTTAAAGCATAAAAGATTGGAGATAAAGTCCACAGGAAGTAGAGTCACTGTCGCTAATCTGCATCTTTACGCTCTGTAGATGTAAACAAACACATGCGAGGAACAACTTTTGCCTTTTTACTTTCAAAGAACGCTTCAAACTGGATTAATAGTGCGGTTTTGTGGACTGGATGTCATTATTTGCGGAGGACAATTTCTATGGATAATGTGGGTGAGATGCTGCACTTTAAATTGACCACTTTATGGGAGGTGAGTAATACAGTCTTTATTTTCACTATATCCTGAGTTTGTATGTTGTGTCTCTGTGTCCGTCACTCCTCTGCCCCTGACGGTCTGTTTTATCGTCTGTTACCGTCGCGCTGCTGATGTTTGGTGGTTATGAACTGACACTGACTCCACACACGAGGAGCACAGCGGCTTCAAAATTGCAAACGGAGACAAAAAGTCGGGTCACGCCTCCCTGAACCCAGAAGAAATCGCAGCCAAAATCGAGCAAATTCTCCTGTTGTGTGTGGCGCCCTTTAGTCGTCCAGGCGGGTTCCATTCCATGTGCATACTAGTCTATGTTTTCTTATATTTGCTCTGACACAGCTCATTCTAAAGCTGCTCAGGAAAGGTTCATTTCTGTCCTGTTGATGTGACTTTTTTAGTATTAATACCAATACTTTTTTAAGTTTGATTAGTATTTGCATTTTGTTGTGTGTCATTTATCCTGCCAGACAAACATTACAATACAACGGCTTTCCTAAAACATTTCTTCATGAGACATAGTAGAGTCTAGCAGTACTTACAGCTGGGTGAGCTTGGGGAGCTGGAAGGCCCTAACAGGGATCTGGCTGATGCGATTTCGGCTCAGTCGGAGAACCTGGAGAGTCCCGCCCAAATGGTCCAGAGCTCCCGATTCCAACTCCCTGATCTTGTTGTTGCTCAGATACCTAATAAGAGCACAATTTAATCATGTGTAACACAAGAGGTAATGCATGGGCTGGGTGGTGTTATAACGCAATCTGTGGAGAAGCCTGGATTTCCAATATTGTGAGAGGAGCGAAAAAGGACTTTAAATATGAAATCCACTGTATCAGCTGAGCATGACTGTGTCCGTTTAGAGCAGGGAATCTTATGTCTCTGATACAGAATTTAAGTGTTGATTTTAACGCCGTTTTACCCGTTTCTGGTCATAATGTAATCATAATTTCTTCCAGTGCTCATGCTGGTTTAACTGACTTGACATCATATGCTTAATTGAACCCATCAGTGTCATATTATTAATGTATAATGAGATGGAACATTATTAACATTATACAAGAGAAGCAGAGATGCACTGACAAAGTTTGATCACACAATGCATCATTAACTCTGTTTCACTGATCTCAGGCGTAATTGAAACTAGAGACAGACTGATATATCGTTTGGCTGATAAATGGACTCTTTGGCATATCAGCTTTCAGCCTTAAATCTCCAACACAGGTTGATCTGCTGTCTAAAAAACACATAGATCTTTATTTTACCACTTTAATAGGAAGTGACAAATGTACAAAACGTGAATACACAGCTCTCTTTAAGGGTTGTAGTTAAAAAAAGGCTTGTGGTTGAGTTTGTAGTAAAATTAAATTACATAGTGCGGGAAATAATCAAAAATGGCTCTATATATCGGCTAAAAATATCGTCAGAGCTTATTGGCCATGAAAAAACCCATATCAGTCGATCTCTAGTTGGCCAAAAACAGTCAATGTTGATTCTTTGCACATATTTTAAGTATTATAAATAGGGATGCCCCGATCCAATATTCAGTATTGGTATTAGCTCCCGATCCAGTTTTGCATGTTTTTGCGGCATCGATGCGCTTTACGGCAGCTGTAAATCAAATCACTACCATGTCTGCTGTGTGGGACTTTTCATTACAACAAAATGAGAGTCAATGCAATATAAAAAGTTTCTCGTGGAGGAACCAGCAGAGCCACTTTAACACTACCAATTTGATTCATCACCTACAAAAGAATCATCCGGATGAGTTTGAGATTTACAAGCGCAAGACGGCAAAGCCACAGCAGCAAACACTGGTGGAGGCATTTCAAAGAAGAGAAAAGCTACATCGAAATGGCAACAAATCCATGAAAATAACGCAGAGGATTGTCGAATTCATCGCTTTAGACGATCAACTGCGGTCTGTGGTGGAAAACATAGGCTTTTGTCGTCTAATGGACTTTTTGGAGCCAAGGTACGAACTTCTTTCACGACACTACACAAAAAGGCGTCGGTATCGGTATTGGAAAGAGCACGCCTTAAAAAAAAATTGGATTGGATCGGAAGCCAAAAAATCTTGATCCGGACATCTCCAATTATAATAAGCAGTAGAATTCCCTGATCTAGAAAAGGTGCACGTGTGTTGACACTCACAGGTCTCGGATCTGAAGGCCGGCGGGGAAGGACTGTCCTCGGAGTTCTGTGATCTCATTATTACTGAGGTCCAGGGTTTCCAATGAAGACAACTCTCTGGTCAGCCTCCCATCAATACTCTGGATCTTGTTATGGTGCCTGAAAACAACAAGGTGAAAAATTAGACAAATTCTTCACACGCACAAATAACCCAGTCACCATGGTTTTCAAAGCAAAATATTTGGCCTTCTGAGTACCAGCAGTTCTAAACCAGGTCTAAAACAGGACTATCCAAGGCCTCAACTACATAGGGCTTGAACTAGGTCTAAAATAGGTCTACATATTTGCTATACAAGTGCCAAACAAGGATTAACCCAATGAAGGACAAAATCGTGGAATGAATTGAAGGACCTTAAGTACCACAGTTTGGGAATGACAGTTTTACTCAAAATTCTGCAATTAAAATTTTGATTTCAGATGCTCCTTGACATTTTCCAACTTGTTTATATTCCACTTAATGAGATCCAATGATTTCTTTAGCCTCAGTTGCTCCACTTAAGCAAAGGGAAGAGGAGTAGAGAACACAGAGCGAAGTGGTTCTTGTCTAACACTAACACTGCAGTGAGGAAGCTACCAAACAAAGGTTGCGCTATAAACATCGCAGAGGATGAGATCTGCAAGACAGATAGCAATAAGATTCAACGCGAGACACTTTGAGAGGGATTTCTAACAGCATGGTACAATGATACGGACCATGGGAAAGCTGAACCAGTGGGAACCTACACCAGTCCTGTATGTACTCTTAAAAAAGCAGATCCCATTACACAGACACGACACATCAACAGAAAATATGAAGCTAGAATGTTGATGAAGTCATAGTTTTTATTGGTAGGAATAAGATACTTTAATGAGAGACACTTACCACATTTAACACTATTTTAGTATACAAGGCCTGCAACAGCTACAAAATAAGAGGGCTGCAAGAGTAATCATAACTGAATCGAAATTGCAATTTGAATGGACACAATTAGCAAAAATGCAAAGACTACAATGTTTAAGTAGGCTACCTGTATTTTTGAGACTATACATTTTTTCATGGTTTGGGTGGTCCTGCGACTTATACTCAGGTGCGACTTATATATTAAAATATATAATTTAATATATATATAACTGCTAATCATATTCTGCAGATTTTAAGCTGCAAGTAGTGAAATATGCAGCTGAAAATGGTAATCGAACAGCAGAAAGAAAGTTTGGAGTGAGTGAGAAGCTTGTGAGGGACTGGAGAAAAGCAGAGGATACATGAACTACAATGAAGAAAAACAAAACTCATTGCTAAAAATAAGATTTAAATAGAGTTGGCGGAGTTGCTCAGAAGTGACACCGAGGATGAAGAATTCAGTGGATTTAGTGATCTGAAGTGCGATCGAGAGTTTGGTAAACCTGTTCTGTTGTTTATGCTCTAGTTTTCTGAATAACTGTTAATGTTACGTGAACACACCAGACACATGTTCAGCCTGTTGTTTTCTGTTCTATTATTTCTATAATTTGCCTTTCAAGATGTAATGTCTGTTCTTGGGTTCTGATTTTATTAAATAAATTTCCCCCCAAAATGCGACTTATCTGTGAAAAGCGCTCTATAAATAAACTTTACTTACTTATATGTGTTTTTTTCTTCTTCCTTATGTATGTTTTGCCTGGTGCAACTTATAGTCTATACAAGCATGTTCTGAAAGACATTCTCACGCCTCGGCATTTTACCCCCAATTCCCCTGGACTTCTTGTGAATGTGAACTTTGAACAAAATCCTATTATTAAAACAGATTACAAAACTAATCACAATGCTTGGCAGACAAATTTAGTATTTTCCCAAATTGTTTAGCCCTACTAAACAACTTCAAGTATACAAAGTGCAACAAAGGCCCACAGGTAAACATAGAACAAAGATGGCTGTTCATCTTTCTGCTGTGTGGACGTGTGTGTGTGTGTGTGTGTGTGAGAAGGCCCGTGTCATCTGAGCGCACATGAAAGCCACTGCTGGGTGACACATTTAACACATGCTTCTGTGCTAACTAGGGATGGAAATGTCATTTGGTATCACTGCCTTGTGGACACTTTCCATATACGTCCAAACATGTTTAAAAAGGCAGAGTATGTACAAGTACAAGTATAAATCTTTCATAAAAGTTATCACACAGATACAGCGTAAACACTGCCAATGAGAAGCCGAGTTATTCTTAATTACAAAAATACTGCTCATGATCGCCAAGTGAGTTTTGGTTCTCAGGCTTATTATCCAGAATTAGCTCCTCACTGTGAGTTGCCAGTTCCTGACTAAAACCAGTTGAGTGAGAGAAATCTGGAGGTTCAGAGTTTTTAGATGAGGCAGTTTGTTGATATAAACTGAGAATAAGCAAATCTGTATGCAGGCGAAGGCGCTGGCTGTTTATAAAAGTGAATCCTATGCATTTAAATAATTCTGCCTTATTTGACACCAGCCTCTTGTCATATTTGCTACTTATTTTGAATTTATTAATACCACTTATATTTTTTTTGGTCTTTGTTATTATAATATATTGTGATGTGGGAGCTACTGTGTCCAAATAATTTCCCTTGTGGATCAATAAAGTTTGTCTAAAACTAAATTTACCGTATTTTTCGGGCTATAAGTTGCACTTTTTTCAGGGTTTGGGTGGTCCTGCGACTTATATTATATTACATTTTTCACACTGACAGCCCATAGACCAAATATATGAATCGTATATATAAATCAAAGAGATATTATTTAGAAAACTTTTCATGAAAGTTTGAGCCAATCATTCATATTCAAACATCTATCTAGTCTATATTATTATGTTATGGAGTCACATTGTTTGAATTTTCTGCATAATTCAGTTTATATCGCCATTTGTCCTCAACAGAATCATTTATCTCATATAAAAACATTTCAATTAATCTTCCACTTGCAACTTGTCAACCCTAAACCTATTCCAGTCCCCAGGAGAGGACTTGACATTAAAGGCATGTGACGGAGAACAGGTGTCTTAACAGCTAAACTACACCAAAACAAGGTCAGTTAGAAGTCTCGTCTTCTAACAAGCTTCCTCCCCGAGACGGACACACACACACACACACACACACACACACACGCACGCGCACACACACACACACAAGCACACGCACACACACACACACAGCCGTTTATGGGCGTCCTGAGGGGAGGGTTACACTGTGGCAGCCCACCTGAATAAACAGTGGCAGGAATGGTTAAGGATGAGCAAATTGAAAAGTGGGCGTCACCTCTGGATCCGGAGCGTTCACCGAGCGGGGCGGCAGACAGTGGCTACAGTTAGCGTGTGCAAAGCAGGATGGGAAGGCTGCGGGGAGGAGGGGGTGAGGCGGGGTCAACAGCTGGTGACCTTCGCTGGGAAAAACAGATCTGTCTCAAACTGGTGGGAGAGCGTGACCCCCTCTCTCTTCTTCTCTCTCCTCTCCATCCACATATTCACACAAGTGTTTCTAACCTGGTGTCCGCATCTGTTTTTTGCTTTTCTTTAAGGTACACAATGTAACTTTTCTGACTGGAGGGGACTACTTGCAGGTTTCTTGTCTCCATGGAAATGTTATTGGCCCCAAATGTTCCACAATACGACATAAAACTGATCTATTTTGTATTTCTTGAAATGCAGAAACAAAAATACCTGAAAACCATTCATTCTTACTTACTTACGAGTCACATCTCCACAGATCTGAGCTATAACTTGTCTTGTTTCCATGGAGATATACAAGTTAATGCTATACAGTGTAGTATTACAAAGCAATAACATCTCCATGGAAACATATGCTTATTTTATTTATTTATTTATTTGTACTGTGGCGTTTTAAAGTTTAAAGTTTTGTTTTATTATGAAACTATAAATAAAAGGGGGAAAAAACCCAAAAACATTTCAAAATAGCCTTGATTACTTTAGTTTTGTAATTTAGCATAATCTTTTCAACAGCAAAATCTGAATAACTGGACACAGTAGCTCACACATCGCAATATATTAAAACAAGAAACAGCAAAAAATATAAATGTTCAAAATAAATTCAAAATAAGTAGCGAAAATAGCAAGAAACAAGCGTCAAATCCATATCTCCATGAATACACCACAAACAAACTAATCATCACGAGCGCATTATCTTCTGAGCTCTGGGTGTAAAAGCCTCTGTTGACAGCTGACGGTTGATCGTCTGAACTTGCCGGTCGTCTCTTTGACACTAAACTTCAAACTGTTGTGCTTCTTTCTGACATCCTGCTGCTGCATTCTGAGAGTCCATGGGATACCACGGCTCTCGCCAAAGGCCCTCTCCGTGGGACAGTGGGAGTCTGGCAAATTCTGTGTAGTTTTCTTCAGCAAAAACGGCCGAGCTGCTGATTGAGCAGATAAAGTTCTCTCAATAGGGAAATGTCTCTTTCAATCACACAGGATGAAAAGTGTTAAAGGCGTACTCATGTTTTTCCCCTTGTATTTCAGCAAAATTTCTCTTGCCCTAGTTTAGATATACAGTATAAGCAGCTCTTTAGGTCAAAATATGCATTCTGCGAGCTGTATGCATCTAATTAAAAAGCTTTTTATTGTCCGATAATCAGAAAGTGCACGTTAGTATTACTCCAGAAAAACTCCACTTTGGTCTGTGCTCAGAAACTCATTGTGGTGAATACCGTATTTTTCTGCAGACAAAAATGCATAATAAAGAAGAAAAAACATGTATAAATCGCACTTTTTGGGGGAAATTTATTCAAAATCAAAGACCATGAACCGACATTTCATCTTGAAAGGCACGTTATAGAAGTTATAGTAATAAAAACAACCTAATAGAGAACAATCTGTGTATCATTTGTTCATTTGTTTTTCAATATAGAACCAAAAATAAGAAAACGAAAAAACAACTATTCTATTTCTTTATTATTTGTCTTTAAACCCGAAATGAAAAAATGGATAACAATTAGTTTTTTTCATTTGTGATTCATATATACAATTCATACATATGGTCTATGGACTGTCAGTGTGAAAAATGTAAGTCGCACCCGAGTATAAGTCACAGGAACCACCCAAACCCTGAAAAAGGTGCGACTTACAGTCTGAGAAATACGGTATGTATGTTGTTTTGTCTTTTTTCCGCTCTTCTGGATGACTTTAAAACATTAACTGTAAACAGAATCCTATAAATAAAACATAAATCACAGTATTTATCAAAAAAAATTGTAAGTTAAAAAAAAAGTGCAGTTAAAAGAAGAGCAATAACGAGATTTAGGTGGACTGAAAACAAACAGCAATTCCTGGATTCCTGGAGAACCTGGATAGACACCAACACCCCTAATCATTATGTTTTGTTGAAAAAAAGTGCAATTTATAGTCCGAAAAAATACAGTAATTAGGATGCTCAGAATGCATATCGTAAATGAGGAATAACTTTGTCTTATTGCAAATTCTACTTCTGTTTTTCACATTTTAAAGACAGTAAAAATGAGTACGGCTGCAAACTATCTGTGTACATAACCAAACCAGAAAAGTGGCAGGGATTAAAATAGATACTAGAGATATGATTAAAACTGAAACATCATCTTTAGTTGTTTTTCAATTGTGCTTATTACAATACAATGAGCCTGATTATCTAAATATAGCACAACTTCAAAACAACTAGCGCGATTCTATCAATGTTTCATCATATCTCTCGCCTCTTATCTCACTGTAAGAGGACGCACCAGACAAAGAGATGTGGGTAGACGCCGCACAAACCCATATTTTGAAAGGGAAGCGGTTATTGTCTCGAGGAGATAGCCGGATGAGGGTCTGAAGACAGCTCCTTCATTTGCCCGACTGTGTGAAAGTGAATGTGCGTGTGAAGTTCAGCCTCTGTCTCACACAGGCTTGCAGTCAGACAGCATTCCAGACGGCAGGAACACCAAGGACCAGCCAGTGCGCACAAACACTTTAAATCTGAATCCACTCGCTGTTGCGGATTTGGGAACTATGGACAAACCACTTCTCACTTCCCATTGGTCTCTTCCTGTGCCCATTTCTGAACCACCCACGTAGTCTAGTTCTCCTCAACGGATTCTCTGTTGACAAGTTCAGAAAAAGGCTGAATAATTTAGTAAACAAATGTTTAAGTGTGATTTTTCTAACTAGTATTGCGATTAGATTTGTATTTTAGCAATAGGATAAAATTGCTTACATTTTAAGCACATCCAGGAGGACAAAAGGACTGGAAAAGGCTTATGAAATAACAAACTAATACAAGAATCACATGTATTTCAGTGTAGGGATGTGCTAAAATATCAATTCAGTTCAATTTCAGTTAAATTACACTTAATCTAGCCGCCCTAGTGCAGAATCCAGCTGATCTGCCAGTTCTGTCACAAATTTTGAGGTAAGATATATTGATGAAGAAATGTACATGATAAATACCACTGATACAGTAAACCTAAAGAAGGATTACCCCACTAAAAGACATTGTAAGTGTATAATATTGTTAGGTAATCAGGAACTGCAATAAATAAACAGCAGAATGACCCCTTAGTACTTAGTGTGTATCTATAATGAGTCTTAGAAGTGATTTAGTCAACCTTTTACGGCTTAAATCTCAGCATATAACCAAAAAAAAAAAAAAAAATTCCCATTATTGCAAAGAAAATGTACACATGCTAAATACTGACACCAAAAATCATTGTTTCATCTGTCATATATTGAATGATAAGTCGATAAAGTACCGTAATTATCGTGACAGGCCTACCCACACAGCCCAGTCCTTCTGCTCATACTTGCTGGACCATGTGACTGACAGCTGCAGCTGCAAGTGCTTCAGCAGGCCTTCACTTCAGCTGTGTGCTTGTGTAAAGATGGGACCCTCCCTCCAGCCTCTACTCCCACCAGGCCTCCCCTACACGCCTTACCCTAGCAACAGGCTTCCACTGCGGCCAAAAAAAGACACGCTGGTCATTCGGAGAGGCCACACTTTGACAGGAAGAGAAGGTGAACTTGCCTCGAACCATTGTGTACCAAGTTGTGCCCATAATGTTGTTTCCTCATCAAAAACATATCTGGAATTTTGTTTTGCTTCATTCAGACCCTGCATATTTAGGCTGTGGTTTTCTGTCAAACGGAAAACACACTTCTTGAACCTTCGCTAGAATCATTTGGATAATTTCAGCCGTGGTTTTGCCCATCTCTACTGAACAAAAGGTAAAAATTCACAAGGTGGAGCAGAGCATTTTGAGCTTTGGAGATGTAGACAGACAAATAATAAAGAGTTAGTCAAACGTGTGAAACAAAACACAACTCTGGGTATGATTCTGAGAAGGTAATAGGCAACAGGACCTTTAAGTGTGCATTCAAAACTATAAATACAGACAAGACCTGTTTATGCTCCGACGCCTATCTGACCATACGATTACAGCACACTGAACGCATTAGGATTCTGAGAAATGGCAGATGACACACAGGATAAGGAGAAGGTGTGACTCCCGCTAAGATCATCACTGAAAATGATACAAGGATGAGTAACATTATAGGAAACGGCAACTATGGACTTGACAGGATTAAGAGGTCAGCTGGCCTTGCATACGCGCTAAGGGGAATAGGGGAAAGGATAATACATAAACGCTGGCTGATGCACATAAAAAGAGATGATCTGAAACATCTCTAGGGCTGTAGTCGACTTGAGACGTGTCCTGCTGATCGATTGGTCAAGTAAAAAGGGGGTGTGGCAAAAGCTCTCTCTCTCTCTCTGCCTCTTTATATAAAAAATACAATACTAAATACAATACTAAATACAATCAATCAATTACCATATTTTTCGGACTATAAGTCGTACCGGAGTATAAGTCATACCAGCCAAAAAATGCATAATGAAGAAAAAAACATGTATAAGTCACATCGGACTATAAGTCGCACTTTTTTGGGGGAAATTTATTTTACAAAATCAGACCAAGAAGCGACATTTCATCTTGAAAGGCAAGTTATAGAAGTTATAGTAATAAAAACAACCCAAGAGAAAAGAATCTGTGTATCATTCGTTCATTCGTTTTTTCAATATAGAACCAAAAATAAGAAAACGGAAAAAAACAAAACTCTTTTCTTTATTATTTGCCTCTAAAACCAAAATGATAAAACAGATAACAATTAGTTTTTTTCATTTTTGATTCATATATACGATTCATATATATGGTCTATGGGCTGTCAGTGTAAAAATGTAATATATAAGTCGCACCTGAGTATAAGTCGCAGTCGCACTCAAACCCTGAAAAAAGTGTGACTTATAGTCCGAAAAATACGGTAAATACTGCCCCACTTTAACGGTAGGCTTTTAACTGTATGTTTTAATCATATTTAATTTGTTTATGTTGTTGTAAGACGACCTTGAGTGTCCAGAAAGGCACCTAATAATTAAAATGTATTATTATTATTATTAAAAATACTAAAAACTACAAAATCTAATTCACTCACTCACTTCTAAAATAAATAATATAAGTAAAAAAAAAAATACTGATATCTAAATAAAATGATCAGTTGACCAATACAAATTTTGGTTAACCAAGACTAAATGAGTGAAAGACTACAGCCCTAAACATCTCATGACAAAAAACCCAGTTAAGCCCAGAGTAACAGAGGAGGTCCAAACAAATATTTTCCGAAACAAAACTAAATATTAAGCCAGGCTGTAAATAACTATACTCTTTTAATGCACGCAGAAGTCTTCCTTTGCTCTCACACAGTGCAGCCACAGTCAGGCGGTCACTTTTGATAAAGAAAAGTCCGCTCACGTTTGGGACAGAGGCGCGCTCACACACCCATCCCAAATAGGGCAGTAAATCTCCAGTGAAATGCCTGCGCTGCACTCCCACAGGCACAGTTTCACTACTGGGAGCGAGTTGGAACTATATCAGAGCAGACAGTCCGAGTAACCACCAAAGCACACAGTGGAAAAGAGCATGTGGACTTGTCAGTTAGTTCGCCTCTAGCTACAGCATATACAGTCCTGTGTGTGTTAAAACTGACTACTTATGTTATGTTCAAAATGTTACTGAACTATTTTAATGACATTTCTAAGAGGGCACGAGCTTAAAATAATACCCAATGTTAAAAACGCACTTTGTAAATTTTTAAAGGGTTTATATTACACTATTTTCTGATCTAATGTTGTTTCCTCATCGTAAACATACCTGAACTATTAGATCATTTGGATGATTCAGCCCTAAAATTCCCCATCTCTACTGAGCTAAAGGTAAAAAAGTAGCTGGTAGCTTGAAAACTACCACTAAATGATATCACAAGGTGGAAAAGAGCAACAGCATTGTGGCCCAAACAAAACAAAACACAACTCTTTTTTGATGAAAAAACAGCATTCAAACATGACTTAAAGCTCACAAGAATCAGTTTTGTGTAATATAGGACCTTTAAGAGGAGGGTCTATCACCTTAGTCCATGTCATTTTCTATCTCAGGTCAGATCTGTGGCCAATGAGAGTGTTTTTCAAGGTATTTTTGAGCAATAAAATCATCTGTAATTGAATAAGTGATAGCCAGATAAGTTTAACGCTATACAACAACAATAATTTCTGGTATGAAGACAAGCAAATGGTGAACTCCTTCCAGAAAAGTTGCACCTTTAAGAAGCAGAGCGGTACTCACAGGTAGAGCGATACGATCTTAGAAGCTGCAGTTCCTAAATCTGGTATGGAGGTCAGCTCATTGTGGTCCAGCCGCCTGTAAAGTGACACACAGAGAGAGAAGAGAAGGTCAGAGGAGGAAAACTCAAGTACTTTTGCAGTTAAGGTGATAATATGGTTGTGCTAGAACAGCCTACATAAATAAAAGTAACTCGCAAACAACAAAGATGAAGCAATCAAACTTACTACAAACTTCAGATATTCTAGGCATAGAATAAAGGTGAGAGACATGTCCAAAAAATGGCTCATATTGCAATTTTGGAGCTATGCAAATTTAGATACCCTATGATTAAAACTGATTAAGAAGGCTGCAAAAAAAGAGCTGGCTGAAAATAAGAACAAACTTGTAATCAGTTTAATCTTCCAATCGTCTCATTTCGGTGGTTACAATTTTAAGCTTTTTGCCACTACTGCAACCTCAATCAAGAAATGTAGAGGCACATTTTATCACAGTTTTAATGGTTTGACAATAATTCAATAAAGTATATACAGTATTTACTAGTATCTATATACAGTTGTGTGGTCCTCTGTGTCTTTTATTTATTTACTGTTTTATGATTTTTATGGTTTTGCTTTTATTTGCTTTTACTGGTTTTATTGTGTTAGGCCTTGTACAACCAAATTTGACCAATTTGACCTTTTTGTGGTCTTCATTTTATGATCTCTGTGCAGCCCTCTGTAAACGGCTTTGTTTGTAAAAGGTGTTATATAAATAAAGTGGATTTGGAATTGAAAATCGTCTGAACATCCTTCTCTAGAAAGTGTAGCTGCTTCTAAAACGCAATTAAAAACATTTCTCTTTGAATAAGTATTCCGCCCTATTAGGTTTTAGAGCTGTTATGACTGATTTTATTATGAATGTATCGTATGCTGTTTATCTTTTGTATGTGAAGCACTTTGTGACCCACGTCTGTGAAAAGCGCTACATAAATAAACTTTACTTACTTACTTACTTACATATATCAAGATATTAATGTCCAGGAGCATTAACGAAGACTGAAATGGTGTTTGAAACTAATACAAGAATGGCTTATGTCTGAGAACGTGCTTGTATAGATCTAAAGTGCAGGGTTAGACGTTTTTATGCAGGAAAACACTGGATATTTTTTTGCAGAATACCAAATACAAAGATAGTAAATTGTCAGTATCGCTCAACTTTGGGTAAATCAAAATATGTCAAACACAACTTGTCACGTCGGCCGCAAAGCAAGTAGCAAGTCATGCTTTTAAAAACCCAAAATAACACGGGAGTAAAACAGATGTCTGCGAGCGTATGACTGGCTGCGCGGGCTGCCAAAGATGTCACCAGTGTGTGTATCAACAGTTTGCCCGTGTACGTGTGTGTATGCGTCCTGTGCACCAGCGCTGAGTGACACTGAGCCAAGCCCTCTCCTCACCGTATAAAATATTCACAAGGCCAGCACCGTTGGCCACAGTATCGGGTGGTGGAGTGAAGGCTTAATATAGAAAACCACCACTTTATTCTCAATTGGGCTTAGTTCAGGGCAATACATAAAAGCTACTGCGACAAGCTAAAGTGTTGTTGATTGAGAAGAATCACAACGTCGGATCGAGGCGTTTGGTCAGTGTTTTTGTCGCTTGTTATAGCAATAAATATAATAGAAAGTTGTAGTAAAAAATACAGTTTAGCATCTAGTGGGCCAGTGGTTCTCAACACTAGACTTAGATAAACTTTAATGCTCGACAAGGGAAATTATTTGGACACAGTAGCACACACATCACAATATATCATAATATATCATAATAACAAAGGGCAACAATATAAATGCTAATAATAAATTGAAAATTCACAGCAAAAATAACAAGAGACTAGTGTAAAATGAGGTATAACTATATAAATGTATATGTACAAGTCAAAATAAAACATAGAAATACAGTAATACAAAATATATCTTGGCTATATGCAAAAAAACTAGGTAAGGAGAACTAAAAAGAAGAATGTGCACAAGAATATATTTGGTTTTCAGAGTACCGCCAATACTAAACCAGGTCTATAATGAATGGTGCTATTTCAGGTCTAAACAAAACTATTATTTAAGCAAATGTTAGAACTTTAGAGGACTTCGCGCACCCACAGAAGGAGCTTGTGTTAGACTAGAGTTCTTTTATATAAGATTGCAATTTATTTTTATATAATTCTACACACTGGCCTTTAGTTTGAATCGTGTTAACTAAGATAACACAACGATCCAACCAGACCAGCGCATGGGGCATTTGGTATCTCTGCTCTAATCTAAACTATTCTACGTTTTTTCATATTCAGCTAAATGATAACAGTAGGTTTATTGTGTGTTTTGAGAAGAAGTACAGTACTTACAACTCTCGTAAATGAAGAAGATTGACAAAGGATTCGGGATCTACTGCAGTCAACATGTTTTGACCAAGATTCCTGAAATAAAAGAGACAGAAAGATCATTAATTATTATTATAAATCACTTATATTACAAACAGCAGATAAGAAAACAGTCTTCATTTAAAGAATCATGTATGTACATCTCAAACTCTGCACAAAATACTTTTACTTGTTACTCTTTAAGTACATTTTTATGCAGGCGCTTTAATACTTTTAGTTCAGTATCTTTACAAAATTGCACACTTCATCCACCACTGATTGTAAGTGATAATGTATTTCGACCAGTCATTTTCCTGCTTAAACAATATCGATTAGCACTAACAATTATTTCCTTGACAAACAGCTTCAAATGTCTGCGTTAAGTATGGCTGAACACAGTGCAGTACATCCATTGTGCCTGCCTTCCAGGAGGGACAGATCAATACTATTGATACATGCTGTGTCTCTGCTCTGGCTCACTTACCAAACAAAACCCACAGGCTATTCATCTGCACAGTCAATTTGCACTTTAGGCCAACGCTGTTCTTAATAGCTGCCACTTGACTTGTACCGAGACGTATTAGAGAGCGATTTGTCCGCTGATATAACATTACCACCACCCAAAAGTGTCAGAAAGAGCAAAGAGCAGGGTCGGATGTGTGGATTGATCACAGTCAGCATTTATATAAATTCAAATGCACTTCACATAAAACTGTTTTCAGTGTTCCAGCTAATGTTTTGTGTTACTTTAGGTAAACAGGCGAAGGATTTTGCCTGGTTTGCTTAGTGCTTTGCTAATGATAGTTTATCGTGTCCCAAGTTAACAGTATTTTCTTCGTATCTAATGTAAATAAGGCTGAGAAATTAATCCTGTAGCAGTAAGTGCGTGTTGTTTGTTTATGTTTGTTTATGTATTAACGGTGTCTGCTGGAGGGTCCGTCACCTGCTTGTCTCTGTGGACCCAAAATGTTCCACAGTATGGCCATAAACTTATGAATCTCCACGGAGTCTTGCAAGCCTAATTACAGGTCAGATCTGTGGCGAGGCGACCCCACTCGCAATAAAAAAGGATGTTTTTTGTATTTTTTGTTGGAGTTTTTTTGCTTTTTCCAGAACTTTATTGAATAACATTTCCAAATATATCAGCATGTCAGGATATGTCAGGATAAAATACTTAAATAAGGATAAAAAGCTGAATAAAACACACAACACAAAAAAGGGAAAAAAGGAAAAAAAGAGAGGGGGAAAAAAATCTGAACAAAATCAGAACTACCAGGTCACCTAGTCACAATAAACAAGTACCAGATTTTAAAAAAGAGTGAGATAGACATCAATCAATGACGAGGGTGAGAAAAAAAACTACAAAAAAACCAAATGGATGTTTTTCTAAGATATTTTGGAGCAGCAAATAACACAGATGACTTTAATGCCATACTGTGGAGAATTTAAACCAAATCAATAACATCTCCATGGAGACAAACCGGTTGCGGACAGCTTGCAGGAAAGTTACACAGTGCACCTTTAAGTGATCATCTAAACAAAGTCATTATAGCATTTTTTCATAATAAGTAGAAAAATAATAAAATGAAAAAGAAATTTTATCAATTTCAAGAAAAAAATAGATTTTTTTTTCTTTTTTTGCCTCAGCCAGCCCTATTACCACGTGAGTAAACTAGTTATCTTGGTTTAACATGTCAAGGCAGCTTAGTTTTCAGTACTGTGGGAAATGGATATTGTTTATGTTTTGAACTCGAAGCAAATTAGAGACTTTGTTCAACTACAGTTCCAAACTCCACGCCTCTTTACACTATTTACACCAATCAATCTCAATCTTGTGTTCCTCCTGACGGATTTCCCTTTCTACTCTTTTGTGGCTGATTGCAGATAATGACAGTCCCCTCCGCCACTCTTGTGTGTGTGACAAGATAATAGGCGTGCATGTGGCCCCCTCCAGGCACAGGCGATCCTGACAGGGAGGTGTGTGTGTGTGTGTGTGTGTGCTATGAGTGCTTAATGGCGGGTTACTTCCATTGTGGCCGACTTTGCTAAATTGTCATCCCCAGCTACAGGAGGCAATTACCTTGTTAGAAAGCCTAGTTAAAAAAATGAAAGGAAAGGTCTCAACATTAGCACACCTATGCCTGGGTGTGTGTATATGACGCCAGGTCTGAAAAGGTCAAGTTCAAGCGCAGCAGTATGCTCCAAATATTGATAATAGAATCGTATAAGTATAAATCGTATTTTTCATGACTTATATTGTGTACAAAAACATGTATGTTAAAAAAAAGTGATGTAAAATCTATAAAATCAATCAAGGCAAAATTATGATTGAATGATTTATGATTTATACATGTTTTAATTATTATGATTAAATTATGAGCAAGAATTAGAACAGTACTTATCAAACTTGTCCCACCAAGTACTACCAAAGGAATTTTTGACCGGGAGTAAATTAGGACTACTCTGGGTCTAAACTAAGGCTAAACCAGGACAAAATATGGATTTGATCTAAACTAGCCTGATTCATCAGCTAGTTTCACTTCATGGAAACTGTCGCTGAACTGATTTGTTCGCTCAACGGTAGGCGGGTACTTTTTTCATTTAACCAATCTCTGCTATTTGGTTATGACATAATGAGCCGGAACGCTCAGTGGTGTCCAAGTAATCACCGGCACAACAGCAAATCCCGTAAGAAGAAGGGCAAAAACGTCTTTCCCCTTGATAAAATTCACCAAACATTCTCTTTGTTTCGGCTTTAAATCCTCAATGTCGGGAATCGTTGCCAACACAAAATGTCTGGCTTCACCTACATCCATCTCGACCGCTTTGTTTTACTGTTGTTCTGAACCACCAAAGGACCCAGAGGTGCTTGAGTTTGACGTCAGGGCTTCACAGCTCTTCGCTGATTGGGCGGTGCGCCGACTACAACTTCCGGGGTTCTTGCAAACTGCCGAGTGTATTCGGATTCCTGACCTCGTCGCTTGAGAGAAAGAAATTGGGCAGAAGCTACTTCTAAACAAGGACTAACCCAAAAAATTACATTACTACATTCACAAATAATGAAACTGCAGAGGAATCCATCACACCTACCACCCAAAGGAGTTTGCATACCACAGTTTGAGAAACACAGAAATAGAATAACGTGAAACAGTGCATTTCTTCATGTATTAATTGTCAAAAAGATCATCTATAAAAAGCCTATGTCACAATTGAGCGCTAAACCTGCTATACTGGTGGTGAATGGAAAACAGACGTGCATACAACCGTGCCTTTCCCAGTCAACTATGCTGTTTACACAACTTCTCATTTTCTCTCAACAGTTCCAGCCTCCTTCATTTACTTATCAGATCATGGTTCATTTAACATACAGGGCAGGGTTTAGGGATCAACTTTTTCCAGAAATTGACATAACAACTGTACAGTTTTCTGGCTGTGATGAGACGCCCATGGGAGTCAAGGGTAGGGCAGCGTTAAGGATTATTTAAGCATCAACTAACGTGATGAGTTGTAAATAATCCCTTGTTTTTCTTGTACACACTGGATAATTGGGATTTTAAGCGATGTTTCAAACAAGGGAAGCTCTTTACTTTTTCATTCTTATGGTTGTTTTGTCTGTTTTTCTCGGATTTTTTTTCTGTAATTGAATAAATGTAAGGTAAAGCTGTTTAATGCCATCCAGGCAGGGCAATGACATCCATAGAAACAAGCAGGTGATGGATTGTCTACTAAAAAAGTTACACAATGCACCTTTAAAAGTTGCAAACCGCCTTAAATGCCCTAATATGATTTTTGTCAATGTCAAATGTTTAACTGGACAATAACTCTCCTTTGCGAGTAAGAATGTCAATTGAAAAAAAAAAGATGATGGCAAAACGCAGCCACACAGAGCATGTTTAGGCGTTATCATACAAGCCTATTTTACTTATTGTGCATGTATTGGGTTGATGGGAGTAAAAAGAATCGGACACAGAACCTTCTCGCTGTGATGTGAGAAGAACGCATGAGTTGTACTATATCCGGTCAGTGAACCACACACTTTGTTTTGGCCTCTTGCTTGTTTCTGAAAATGATCGCTGCCTGTATCGGGCTGGACATCTATGAAATGAAATCTTCAGCTTAACCATCTGAAGGAGGAAAACGTTCTTCAATATTTGCGGCAGACTGTCACTGTTGGCCTACGGAGTTGATCTGACAAATAAAAGTCATTAAACCGCTTTAAAAATGGGTGCTGTGGGAGTCAACGAGAACTGGAAGTCCAGGGGTGATGTAATTGCAAATGTCAGCTGCTTGTAAGTCAGTGCACAGGCCGTTGTGTGGGGGAGAGAGAGGATCCGAGAGAGGAACTGAGCTGGACATGTGAGTAGTGCTGCCACTAACGACTAATTTTCTAACGATTAATCTCTCGACTAATTTTTCGATTAGTCGACTAATCTAAACGACTAATAAAAAAAAAAGCGGTTCTAACACACACAAGTGTGTGTGTTAGATTTTACCTTGTGTGTGCTGTGCGTGCGAGTTGCAAAGGTTATTGCTGTTATGTCTGTTGTGTGTGCTCATTCAACAATGTTGAACAACGATATGCACACACAATTTAACGAGTTTGCACGAGCAGCATATGCAACGGTATGCTCAATACCTCATGCATCGTGGTCGTGGTCGAGAAAGAGAGAGACCAGCCAGCAGAGTGCGCACGGCAAATACTTCCTCAAGTTTGTTTTCTTTGGCGGTGCCATTATTTACCACTGCTGTTAGCCTTTGGTGAAGCCGAGGTTAGCCACCTCGGCGTCAACCCCGGATGTAGCCGCTGTCAGCAGCACCGTGTCGGCCTCGGCGCAGTTGCTGCCCGCGCACCGTGTGTCCGCTTCGGTGTAGCCGCTGTTAGCCGCGCGGTGTCCGCCTCGGGTGTAGCCGCTGTTAGCTGCGCCGGTGTCCGCCTCGGGTGTAGCCGCTGTTAGCTGCGCCGGTGTCCGCCTCGGGTGTAGCCGCTGCCTGCCGCACCGGTGTCGGCCTCGAGTGTAGTACGACTAGTGGTGTGGAGGGGAAATACCTGATCTCAGGCAAGCAAAAGGTCTCTGGACGAGCCGTTTGAGACCAAAAATAAATAAAGGCGAATATTCGACCAAAAAAATTGTAGTCGACTCATTTTCATAATCGATTACGTCGACAACGTCGAATAATCGCGGCAGCACTACATGTGAGCATACATCAACATTATCTGGGCCGCTTCTATCAAAAGATAAACGTCAACTGAACTTTGCTCGCTCGCGGTGTGAAGTGATGTTAAGGATGAGCTTTCTGTCACCCACCTGAGACAAAGGCCTTTAATGTTGCACATTTCAAAGAATCATAAAACTAGTCAAATAATAACCCCGCAATGGCTTTGGTCCAGACACAAACAGCTCTTCCCGTCATTAAAGAGCAGCCTCATATCCAAGCAACTGCAATGAAAGTGGTGTACACACAAAGCGAACCTGCCACCTTTTCCCACAGCGGTCAAACAGTAGAAGGAGGTAATATCTTATCAAGTATGACAAGGTTAAAAGCATAAGGCACTAAGCGAGATTTAGCCCTGTGAAGACGAATGTGCGGTGCTAAAACGGCAGTAGTCGTGTAACTCTTGGGGAGGCTAAAAGACATTTCAGTGTGAGATCAGAGTAGGGCTCCAAGATTAACCATGGCTAAAACCACAATTTAAATGTAAAGGGCGTAATTACAGTAGAAAATCACAAAGTCTGCAGTTTCCCAAGTAACATAAT
This sequence comes from Odontamblyopus lacepedii, assembly GCA_034769755.1. Classification (NCBI taxonomy): domain Eukaryota; kingdom Metazoa; phylum Chordata; class Actinopteri; order Gobiiformes; family Gobiidae; genus Odontamblyopus; species Odontamblyopus lacepedii. Next base: position 32,697,262 of record CM068346.1, on the reverse strand, counting down.
CAATACTAAAACTGTATCAAAACTAGATACTTATGTGAAGAAGTATTGATAGTAAAAAAGGACAACAGGACAGATATTAACCTTTACCAGAACTAGTATAAGACCACAGAAACTAGTAAACACCCATGGAAAACTATGGACAACTGAGGGATCACACAGATATAGGCCACATGGTAAAATAAAAGAAAGTACTACAGTTTATCATTTTATTGTCTAAATAAAGTTTATTGTGGTATCAGAATCTTTACGAGTATCAAGTTTGTTTGAAATTTGAGTATTGTGACTAGTAACACTATTGTCAGTTCATATTTCTGTATGAATGTCATAAAAAACCCTGCAATTCGATCTTTTACCCAAATCGTTCAGCCATAGATCAGAGCATTCAACATTTTTCTTAACATTTGCGTTACAGATTTGCCTGCACCCCCACAAACCCCACAAACTGAGCCTTTAAGATCAGTCAGACAGCGAGCGTGACTCAAGCTGGAGGAGGCCACATCTTGGGACCATGTGGAGGACCTGTGCTCTCCTCTGGCTTCTCCTGGGATACGGCAGGGCAAAAGCAAGCAAACATGGACGAGGGGTCTCCACTCGCCCGGGGCTGTGCATGAACCCATGGTCAGGATCTCCGACGCCACTTTAAACATGTATGTGCGCACGCTGTCTATACATGGAGCGTGCTTTTGCATTAAAGACCAGAGCCTTTGTGAACATGTCTAACCCCATTCTGGGAGAAAAGTTCCCAATTACACTCAAACAATAGGATACCCTTAGCATGGACCTCATTTTCATATAGGACTATTGTATGTGTGTATGTTAACATATTCTTTTTTCCATTATTGTCTCTAGTCTTTAAAGGACCCATATTGCGCTATTTTTTAATCTATGTTATAATGTTGTTTTCTCATCACAAACATACCTCGAGTTGTGTTTTGTTTCATTCACACATGTCCAACATTTAGGCTGTGTGTTTAAAGGGGAACTCAAGCACGTTTAACTGCGCATGCGAAAGCCCAAAAGACTCGATCGCTGACTCCAGCGGTGGCGAGCAGCTAGTAGCCGCCAGAAGCCACAAGTGAAGATCGATTACTGACGGTGAAGAACAATAGAAACTGAAAGTTGCTGAGAGAAAATGGCTCGGGGATGTATTTTTTTAGTGTTTTGAAAAAATATAATTCACGCATAAATAAATAGGATTAGAAACGACATCGCCGTTTGAGTCTTTTGGGCTTTCGCAGTGCACAGTGGGAAATCAACAAGCTAACGCTAAGGCTGCTCATAAAGTTGTTTTATAACTAATGAGTGAGCCAGGCATAGTGTTTTGTTTGTTAGACTCGTGGCTGTTGTAAGATGGGTTAGAAAGTGGTGTTAAGCCTCTTCTGTGCAAATTGGTGTTTTATGTGGAAGCTAAGAACTTGCCCCAATCACTATGCTAGTTTGTCATCTTCATAGACTCACTACCACGGCGAGATCTCCGCCGAGGGAACACTAATGTGTGCCGTTTTTTGGCCTCTGACAGTATTTGACCACCTCTAGCAATGGACTTTAGTTTCAGACGTGCCGGAGTTCCCCTTTAAACCCCACACACCTTCACTAGAATCATTTGGATAATTTCAGCCTTGAAATTGCATATCTCTACTGAACTAAAGGTTAAAAGTAGCTGTTAACATGAAAACTAACACTATATGAGCATTTTGAGCTTTGAAGAGCTTTGTAAACAGACTAATAATAAAGAGTTACTCAAACATGTGCGAATGAAACAAAACACAACTTTTGGTATGTTTCCGATGAGGTAACGTTATTCTAACATGGCTTTAGCTCACAAGAGTCACTTTTGCGTAATATAGGACCTTCAAATTCAGGCCATCTAATCCAGTCAAGATAAGTATATATGACATTTCAGCTGTCTAGACGTTGTAATGGTAATTGTGATTTCAAATATCAGCAAGTACAATAGGCTAATAATGAGCGCGCACATGACTTCTGGATAGCTCTCTTGGTTGCCTAGACTTGTCTGGGAGAGAAGCTGCACCTCTTGCTCTGGGTCCAAGTCACGCTTTTTTCTAACATCTTCTCCAGATTTCCAAACTCTTACCAGATGTAGAGAATTCACAGATGATTCATCGATCAAACCCACTTTGTAGACACCGACTTCAGGAGGAGGGGGGATGGGGGGAGAAAAAGTTGGCGCCCAGAAGTGTCTTCACAAAAGGCCCATCTATTCTGCTGACTGGATTCTTGCAGAATGACTTGTGGCAGCAGCTGTTTGATTGTCATTAAATCCAGTGTGTGCAGTGCATGAGCTCATTCCATATCTTTATGTTAAAGTCAGACTTTTCCCCCAAAACGTTCAGGGGGGCTGTTCAACTCCCATTTATATAGTAATTTTAGTAAAAGAATACAACGAAAGTCTACCAACTGTGTACTTTTGAATTCTCATCCTGAAATGTCTGATTAAAAATAATGCTGTTACAAACTACCGACTTTCAAATTCTCATCTTCAAATACGCATTAATCTTCAAATATCTGTTCAAAGTTGCTTTATTGGGGCGAAGTGGCCAGGTTTGCTTGGTTATATAGTGCAAGAGTTACCAAAACTGCTATTAACGTTCTAAATATCCAGTAAGCACCCAATTTTAGAAGTAATTGCATCTATTAAAGTGAACAGGACTTCGCCCAAAGTACAATTTAATAAGATCACAATTGGCCACAAGTGAAATTTTTCCAAAGCTGGAGGGGAGCTGTTCAACTCCCATTTGTTTACGGCTAATTACTTAAATGGCTGCTCTAACTTTCAGCGTGACGGTTTAGAAACTCAAGTGGAGATAAGTAAAAAAAACAACAACAACCATAATGATCTGCTGCTGATAAGATCATCCAAAGTGTCTTAGAAATGCTTGAATTCTTTCTACGAAAACCGGCCCAAGGACAGGCGAGTCACAGGGCTAGAGAAACGATGACAATAAACAAACTCAGTTTAATCACTCTCAATACCACAAGATTACAGGGCTGTGTAGAGAGAAATGCCCTGGAAACCACAAGAGGCTCTGCCTGTTGAGAGCTGCTGCTGTCAGCCTCTGCTCTTAAAGTTGGAGCTGTAAAGCACAAGCACTTGTAAAGCACAGGGAACAAACATTATAGCATTAAGAGTTAACACCACAAATAGTCTTTAAATTCAACTGGCGGAAATGGAGGATTTTTAAGAGAATAGGAAAGGAAATGCGAATTTAAAGGTCCTATATTATGCAAAATCGACACTTGTGAGCTTTAAACCATGTTAGAACGTTGTTATCTCATCAAAAACAGACCAAAAGTTGGACTTTCTTTCATTCACACATGTCTGAATAACCCTTTATTAGTCTGTCTCCACCTTGTGATGTCATGAAGCAATTGTTTTCAACTTAACAACTACCTTTTACCTTTAGTTCAGAAGAGATGAGCAGTTCCAGGGCTGAAATCATCCAAATGTTTCTAGTGAAGGTCTATGGAGTTTAAGCCCTTCCTGTATTAGCACATGACATCACAAGGTGGAACGGTGTGTCAAAGAGAAGAACTCCTAACTCCTAACACCTAAATATGAAGGATCCGTGTGTGAATGAAACAAAACACAACTCCAGGTATCTTTATGATGAGGAAACAACATTATAACAGATTCAAAAATAGCGTAATTCAGGCCCTTTAAGTGTCTGATAGTCCAGTGCAGTACCAATCCATAACCCTCATAATGCAGGATAAAAGAAACAAATCTTCACTTAATTATAACAAGACTCCATAAAACACCACTGCTCTTATGGTGCCATTCGTAACGCTCAGGACATGTTGTAACGCCGGAGAAAACAAGTACGACAGTAGCTGAGGTTTGTGACCACTGACAGGAGACATTCACCGACCAAGCCAACAGAGCAGCTGGCCTATGCCCCTAACAAACACTTCTGTTGTGAGAGCTCATAAGCCAATCCTCAAGTGGCCTCCTATTCCCGCAGGCCCTGGTGATGTTCAGTTCCGCCTCTCTGGTGACCAAACCGCTCCCCACCAGGAAACCACCAACACAAACCCATTTCCTGAAATCACAGCCCAAAACCAAATAGCTAGGGGAGACGTTTACCCATAATGCCAGTACTGTGAAGCGAAGGCATTGGTGTATTGCAGATTAGGGAATGGATTGATGGATTTTCGCGTCATTCAAAGAGCCTTTCAAAAGACCGGCTTCAAAAGACTCATTTTAACAACAAATAAATCACAAATATAAATGACTAAGGCTAAGAAATGGTTCAAAGTGAGAGTGGGACTGTGTTTGCACATAGAAATTACGCATGATCTAAACAAAACGTTGCACTACAATAATAATGTAAAAAGAAACTGTTATTATGATGCCAAATCAGATGTTTTTAGTGCAAAAATCTGTCTCTCACGTTAACTGCTCTGTTTCTGTGCTGATTTTTGTGTTGGTTCACGGTTAATCTGTAAAAAAAAAAAATGCATGAAAACTAGAAAGAAAAAGGGTTGATTCTGTAAAAAAAAAGACGATTCCAACCACTGACGTTATGGAGAGTGCATCACCTGCTTGTCTTTACAGAGATGTGCCTAAAATGTTCCACAGTATGGTCACAAACTTATGAATCACCATGGAAACTCGAAATCCAAAGTACAGATTAGATTTGTGGAGAGGCGACCCCACTCCTAGTAAGAACAGATGTTTTTAAAGATATTTTTTAGCAATAAATAGCGCCTGTAAATGGATAAATGCAAAACAAACCATTTAAACCAAAGCATTAACATCTCCATGGAGACAAACAAGTTGCATATCCCTCTCCAGAAAAGTCACACAGTGCACCTTTAATGAGCCGTTCACCCGTAGATCCACATGTCACACAAGCTCCTATAAAAGAGCATCTAAGGTTACACACATGCCTGCCTTCGTTGGCTATAGATCGCAGAAGTTGATAAACACACAAATTAGCTCTTAAAAACGGGCATGACTAAACCAATAGGTGCACGAATGAGGACACGCACAGAGATGGCCAACAGACACTACATATCTCCTTCATCTCGATCCAGCCACAAAATTAGTAACGCTCATGCTTTTATTTACAAGCGAAATCCCATTACGACCATGGCACAGTGCGCAAAAGTGCTTTTATACACATTACCATGGCTGCAAACAAGATAAGGCTCTTCTCCAGGGAAGGGAACTGTGACTTGCTTTGAATGTTATTAGGATATTCATCAATAAGGAAAACTTGTATGTTCTGGGTTAAATATTGAGCTGTTTGCTTAAAAGGTGCATTGTGTAACTTTTCTGGTGGTTCGTTAAGTGCTTTTCTTCATGGAGATGTTAGCTTTGTCTGGAATGTTTCACAGTGTGGTTTTAAACCTTTCCATCTTCACAGAGCCCAAATGAGACCAAGTTACAGGTCAGATCTGTGGAGAGGCGACCCTGCTCACAGTCAGAATACATTTTTTAAGCATTTCTGAGCTATAAAAGCACCTGTAATTGGATAAATGTAAGGTGGAGCTGTTTAATATCAGACTGTGAGACATTCCGGGCAGGGCAATGACATATCCATAGGCACAAGCAGGTGACGGACCCCCCAAAAAGTTACACAGTGCACCTTTAAAGTCCATCTTCCCCCTGTCAAATCCTCAGGGCCACTTTCTCACATGAGATCGTTATTAGTCATTGTTTGTTTGATATTACTTTTTTCCCCCTGGTTTTAGAGCTATGTCCATATTTGTTCATTGGAGAACTGCTTCTCTCATTAGTACAAGGGAAAGTATGGTAGATCCTCTAATAATAGGAGACTATTTGCTGTGCTGACTAGTCATCCTCTTGACATTTGAAAATGGGACGCGGATCTGGTTAAATTTTAGTTAGTCTTAGTCATTTGGCAAACATATACATACACAAGTTTAAGCCTTAGAAAGTACAATGTCCTCCAAACTATCGACTGTACTTTCAAATTATCAGCCTCAAATATGCATTCATCTGCAACTATCTGATCAAAGCTGCTACAGTGGGGCAGAGTGGTCAGGTCTGTTTGGTGACATGGTGCTAGTACAAGACTTACCAAAAGTCAGAACCGCTATGAGCTTTCTAAATATACAGTAAGCACCCAATTTTAGGAGTTTAAGTAACTGCATCTATTAAAGTGGACAGAACTCAGCCCAGAGAACAATTTAATAAGATCACCACAATTGGCCACAAGTGAAATTGTCCATACTAAACTTTGGGGCTGTAATCATAGACTTCTGGCATAATGTCAGATCTTTGAGGAAAAGGAGTCGGCGCCTTTGAGTTACCTGCCAACATAATAAGACAATCTCAAGCAAAGTAAAGCCATACAACTGCAGGTGTTTTAAGAAGATAACTCAGTCATAAAATCATATTCTTAAACACAAACTATGCTCAGAGCTTTTACTGATAAGATTTGCCCAAGATAAAATAATTCACCTTCAATGAGACCTTTTCTGAACTTTCTCACATACAAATGTCAGAATGCAACTACGTTTTAGTCAAGACGTGTAGCCGCTGTGCACAAAAGGCTGAAGGAGCAGTGACAGTCTCCATACAGTCATGATAAACAACATGGCTAAGAGGTGCTTCAGGGCTGTGAGGCTGCCTGGGCATAAGTGTCATTATTCATGTTTGTAGAGGACTTTGTAAAAGTTGCATTCCTCACTTCCCAGGGGAAGACAAACTGCCTACGACAGGAACCTGGAAGCCGTGGAGCTCCCTGGGTCTTTGGCCTTAACCCCAGTCCTAACAAACTGAAAAACATTAAGAGTAATAAACCCAATATTTCAAATGCCTTTAACTATAACAGATAAATTGTGACAAAGAGTAGCATTGTCAATAAGTAATCTTTCATTCCGCTGTAGCAGAGTTTTCCCAAACACCGCAGGATGTATCATTAAAATGACCTGAATCGACTCATTTCTGAAATGTATTACCAGACAGACGTTCAGCTGTTGCCAGCCTAATCCTGCGTAACCTGTTAATAATTTTAATAAACTCAATTTGTCAGCAATTGTAGCAACACAAAGGGTGATAAATTTGTGAGCATAAAGAAGAGCTCTGTGTCTTATGACAAGTCTGGCTCTGTTTGTTTACACAGCCTGGGGAGCTGTTGGTTCACTCCAGCACTGATGCATCATTCACATACAAATCCTACATCCAGCATCTATGTGTCAGATATCAAGAGAGCCTTGTCAATCTGAGCTGTCACTTTATGGACTTCCATGGATGACACCAGCTAGAAATTGTAATGTGGTTGTGGAAATTTTTTTTTTTAAAAACACACGATTTGACTATTTTTAACATGTGTTTGTATAGAATTTAACAAAGAATAACTAATAACTCTTAAAATGAAGCAGCTAATATGCACAGTAAAGCATCACATTTGCGTTTAGGAGAAACAATCAAACATGTAAAGCAATTCCTAAATGCTATTGTCTGATAATATAACATGTAGTCTAGAATTAAATAGAATTTCTTAAAACATTGAACAGACAAGTCCTCATTTACTGTGATTTGATCCTTTTAAATAGTTGTCTGAAAGTTGGAAACTGTGTGCCAACCACAAGTATCTCCCCAGACAGAAGAGTTTCACACTTTGATCACTCATAAAAACAACTTAAGGCTATGGCTCTGCGCGCCACTGACCTATTCTGATCTTAAACCTTTTATTTACACATTTTATTTTCCATGTATGGTCTGTCAGTCACCGTGCGTACTTACAGAGACACTGTCCCGACAGGCAGGTCCAGGGGAATCGCAGTCAGTCCTAGGTTGCTGCAGTCCACTGAATCGCCATTGCAAGTGCAGTTATGGGCACAGAGCACTTCTGAACTCACTCCATAACTGATTAACAGTTCAGGTATAAAAATTAAATAAAAAATTAAACGAGAAACAAATCCAAATCTTCCCAGGGTCGCCGCCATTTTGTATCCAGTTAAATAGCGCGGCTATAGAGCACTCTCTCCGTAGCCTTAACTGGGTGATAATGCGCTTTCAAAAAGACAGGGTCCCCTTTATAACGCATTAATAGCGTTTTTATAACCCCGTATAGTCCAAAAAACAAGGGGCTGTTAAAGAGAGAACAAAATCCATCTCAAATAGTCATTTGGGACGAGGTTGAAGTTAAACTTTCTATGGACTCAGAAGAGACGCGTGATATGACAAAAAAGTGATTCAATAAAAGAAAAAGCGGATAACTGAAGAGCTTAATATGAAGAAAAATCAGCTCGTTTGTGTCCAAAACACCTGATCTACGTAGATATCTTGATGTCCAAGAATAAAGGTTGTAAAGGTTGTAGAACGTGCAGTGGAAAGGACACAGCGCAGCCGAGATCCTTAAATTAGACTCGCACAGGCAGAGAAACTCTACAAACTTGGCAACACGTTTACGCACAGCTTTGGGGTGAAGGTTACAGGACTCGCGGTCAAACTAAATATGTAAAAACAAAGTTATAATTTGCAGCAACACTGCTCCAAAACTCCAATTGTTCGAAGCTCAGCTCAGCGCCGTATATCGCCCGAAATCTCAACACTCCACCGCGGCTAGATCCAAGTTTCCGATGCGCGTTGGTCCGTCCCGGCAGAGCAAACTGCTTATCGGGTGCACTCTGTGGTCACTAAATCTTGACGATCCGATTAATAGCAAAATACGTCTGCCCCCTCCTTTCCACCACCATCGCTAGTTTTTTCCTTTCTTGAGTTTGCTGTTAGTTTTCCTTTTTTCCTCGGTGACCGCTCTGTGTAGTCCCACGTTGGGTGCACAACAGCGGAATAAAGACCCGCCTTTGCGCGTTTGTAATAGGCTCTTAGAAGATGACTGACAGAAAAAGAAAGCCCCTGATTGGTCACTGGTGTTTTTTAGGGCATCACAAAGTTGGAAAGCCTTTGAGAGGCTGTCACTCAGCGGCTGCAAGACCCGCCTATGTTTCCCACCCCGGGGTGTGAAACCGCACCACCTCCTCTCACTCTCACTGCTTCTTAAAGGAACAATCACCAAGATCAGGCTGTGTAATCGCATTATAACAAGCCATAATAACATAATAGCTTTGAAGTACGACCACAACTGAAAAGCCTGAAAAAAATAGAAGGTAAAGTTAGAGAGTAAAACAACATGCCTGACGAGACATGAGATTTAATAGAATTTGTTTTCCGATTCCTTGTTTAAACTTAATGAAGGAGGAAAAGGAGATTTTTTTTAATTAAATGATTATTATAAATATTAAGCAAGACTATGCAACTTTCTAGAGCTGGCAAGCCCATGGAAATAGAAAACTAAGACCATACTCCCGTTCATGGGAAGTTTTATGTGATAATGAGGAAGATTACAGCCAAAGGAACAACTTTTCTATGAGAACAAGCAGGAGGAGGCCGTCATCTGGACCAGGCCATATAAGATTCTAGTTTGTGCAGATGCAAACCCGCTCACAGTAAGGATACATGTTTTTGTATGGGGAGGAGGTGTGTTGCAGCACAATGGTGGGATAAGAGAGTATATATTATGGCAAGGATTCAAAACAAGAACAAAAATCTATAGTTTTCTTGGGAAAATTGTCAAGGGCTTCAGTTTACCAAGTACAAAGTATTTTCTAAAGTATGAAATTATGTTGAAATAGGTGTCAGTGTAATCCCTCAATCGTTCAAGGCAGATTTACAGAACTGAAGATGCTACTTAGATAAGTGGCGAAAATTATTCACCTGTAAAAATCTTTTGTCCAGTGCGATGAGTATTATATGTTGAAAGAAAATTAGAATTTGTAGATACGTATATACTTAAATAGACAACATATCATAGAAACAATACGTTAAATCTGTCTTGTGTGGAATTCCCGTCCCAAATGTCCAGATGTGTTAGGCTCTCTTTCAGACACGTATGCACTGACAGTTTCATTCTTCTTCAGCTGTGCAAACACCAATATGGTCGGTGTTAAAAACATGCACACACACACGCGCACACACACACACACACAGTCCGTGGCTCATCTGGTGCAGTCATTATCCCCTTTACAATGCACCCTCATGACAGGCTCCACACAGCAGCGCATAGCAGAGCGGACACAACAGCACATCCAGCAAATCCCACTAATGCTTTCCTTCTATCTCACAGCATAAATCAGTCCTTACCAGTGGAGGAGTAACCATGCATAAAATGTCAGGGCCGCCCAAAACAGTTCCCACTTTATGAAGGTACACCTGTTCCTTCGCTGGTCAGTCATCCATATCGTTTTGAATTTAGTTGCAGCTCTGACACTCAGTCTTTTACAGTGATGAGAAAGGCCGTAAATCAACTCGTATCTCGCCAAAACAAACAAATAAACGAATGTATGTTCTGGTTTTAGCTTCGTCCACAAAAGTAATGGGAGCTCAGTGTGCCTTATGTTTATGAGGCTCAACTGACAACAACAACCCACTTCCACATAAACAGGGATCATTTTGTGTGATTCTCCAATGCCTCAGCTTTGTCTGTTGCTCACACTCTGAGCTCAGTATGGTACGGGCCTGCTGTATTAGCTGTATTTGTGTACGAAGTGGCCCACAGCAGGTCATCGTCCAAATAAATCACATTAAAAGACATGTCAGCAACCTGCTTAAAATAGAAGGCCACACTACCTGGTCCACATACCCAAACCATACAAGCAAAATAAAAAGGCATAGTGCAGCATACTTGGGATGGCTGGGATTACAGACTTCCTGTCACTTCAGTGGATTTAAAAACTGTAAAATTTGCATGATGACATATAATTTATAGGTCTTCAGCTAATTTGTTTCTTTCAGTGCTCAATAAAAGCACCATATATCACTCAAATAATGACACAGTCATAAAAAATCTTTTAGCAAATCTCCAGTAAGACTTTTTTTTTTAGCTTTAAGCTTTCCTCAGCTGCAAGTAATGTGATTTTTGTGGCTGAATACAAACGGCTTCTCAATCAGCAGTAAAATCAAGTTTAAACAGAGTCTCATATCTTCGATGTGCCTGCAGGCCTCACCTCTGGGCCAGTGCACTCTCACACATACATGATGCAATGTGAAACCTGGGTCTATTCACTCAGAGGAACCAGGAACTGTGCCACTGCATTGCCTGCAGTGCTGCAGGTGTGAATATCTATGTCGCTGCTACTGTGATTAATAGCACGAAATCTGGGACTTCTCCAAATATGAATCACAATAGCAGCTCTGACAGTGTCAGTCATTCACTCCGTCAGTCACATGACACAAATGTGGGGTTTGAAAAGTTTATGTGTCTGCTGATTTATCACATGTGGAAAAAATGGGCAAAGATGTTTTCAACATTTGGTAAGGATTTTGTGCTATCATGCAGCCATTAGTGCAGACTCTCAGAAGATCTGTGTGGGAGCGATAAAGCCATAAACAGACACTGTTTTGGTGTGCACTTGGACATACTGTAAGTAATAACTACACATGTGTGTGTAAGTCTTCAGCTGTAGCACTAATAGTGTTGTAAAGTGAATGTGGGACCAATATGGGTCCCCAACGGGTCCTACTTTGGCACAGATGGGTAAAATGTAACAGTAAAATGCCTTAACCTTGTGCATGTGCAGTTAATAATACTATAATATTACCAAAAACAGCATCACATAACATGTTTTTTATGTTGGTGGTATGGTGGCTGAGGGGCTAGCACTCATGCCTCACAGCAAGAAGGTTTCGGGTTCGATCCCTGGGTCACCTGGGCCTTTCTGTGTGGAGTTTGCATGTTCTCCCTGTGTCTGTATGAGTTTCCTCTGGCACTCTGGTTTCCCCCATCAACTCAAAACATGCAGCACCCGGTGTCCGGCTGGGCTCAGCCCGAAATGCATGATGTGGGTCCACCCTCCTGTGGGCTCACCACCTGCAGAGGGGTTCATAGGGGTCAGGTGAGCAGAGAACTGGGCAACAAACTGCTGCCCCTGCAACCCAGCTGAATGAAGCGGAAGAAGATGGATGTTTTGTATTAATACAAATTAGAAAGTGGGGCCAGACAAGAATGGTCATAGATGTGTTGATTCTAATTCAGTACATAATTTGGAACACATCACATGAAATGGAAGAAAACACTCCCACTCTCACGCCTCTTTATTTGCATCACATGAAATTATTCTCATTTGCATTTTTTTTTTACAATTAGGGGGACATTTTTAGAATTACTGATTCCTTTCACTGGGAAAGTATGACTGAAACTGCCAAGTGATGAGTGCATTCACTGCTCACTGATGGTCTTTAAATTAACTTTCTTAGTTTGTAATTTGGTCCACAGCACAGTGACTATTTTTAAGATATGTCAGTGTCACCTGTGCACTCCCCCAGGGACTGAGTCACTGTGCAGTTTAGTTCATATTATCCTGGTTGATGCAAAGCTCTTATTCAAAACACATGAGCTGAACAATGGTTCCACTACAGCCCTGTTTATGCAGCGTAAAGAACTGGATGAAAGCTAACTTTTTCCATTTAAACCCAAGAAACAGATGGCCTTTGGTCTGGAAGAACATCAGGTTACAAGCACAGTCCTGCCTTGACCCGCCACCATATGTTAAAATCTTTTAAGAACGCTTTTTTGAACCACCAGGACTTTTACTTAATGCTTTGTTGAAGTCTGGCTGTATTGTTCATGTGTGATAATGTGTGGGTGTGTGACTCATATTAACTGTAGACTATAGCGTATGTACACATGCACGGGCCCAACTGTGTTTATTTAAAGCCCCAGTATGTAACATTTTACCCCAAAAATAGACTAAAAAAGCCCATCTTTGCTGCAGCAGTAGAACCACCGCCCACCTAAGCATTGATTTCCTACTTTTGCCACAGTGTCTAGGTCTTCATTGGCAAATATTGTACTTGTAAACCTACTGGTGTCTGAGTGCAAAGTTGATCTATTCTCTCAAATATGAACTGCACCTTTATAATGTGTTTAGATTAGATCAGATTTGCAGAAAAACATATAAATCACAGTGCAGGAGAGAGTGAGATAATACCAGCTTCCCTACAAACATGTTTCAAGCGTAACAGACATGAACAGGTAACATTTGTTTTAATGTGTCTTTTTTTTTTTTTTTAACATAATCCCCTGTGGAAATAGACTAGGAGCTAAATTATTCCAGAGGGCAGGCCCATTATGCTGTTTTGACACAGTAATAATAATAATAAATAATCATCATCATAAATATATTACAGTTACAATTTTAAAAAAGCAGATGGTAGTGATGGTGGCAGTAGCCAAATGATCAAATATGAAATAAGTGACGGGATGGATGCTAGAGGCTTGGAGCGATTCCTCACGCTGGTCTAAGTGGAATCTTCAAAGATAACAAACCATCTGCTCCAGACATGCATCAACTATAAAGTGGAGAGACAGAAACGCAGCCAACTCATCATGAGACAAGACAAGCTGGCTAACGGGTGTGCAGGAGCGTGGCCATACCTCGCTAATAAGAAACAGCATCGGTGTGACCACTTCTGCCCAGAACAAGTGCTGGTGCTGGGCCGAAGAATAGTTAAGGAAAATATACACGATAAGCTATAATGCTGAAACCTAACCGGGTAGCAGAATTACTCCAAATGTACAATAATTGAAAAACATGAGGTGAAATAACTAAATAGTAGAATGTATTTAGTTTCACGGTGCTTTGTGTAACAGGTTTGGTAGAGGATCCACCACCTGCTAGTCTCCGTCAGTCCTGCATGGGTCTGATTTTTTACAAACCACACCCGCCCGTACCCGTCATACCTCAATCCGCACACGACCCGTTTTCCAACAGAATTGAAATAAAATTCCGTACCCGATCGACCCGCTATAAATACAAACCGACACCCGAGCCATAACTTAAATACATAACATAACATAACATACATTTTCTTTTTAGCTCCTCGCGAGTCACTTTGAGCTGCAGGACATGTGGGAATGCGCACGTGCAGCAAAAACATATGGATTTTACATTTAATCTTCTTGTAAAAACAGTGGCATTTTTGGATTTCACTAAAATACAGCCCTGTTTTTTGTTAGCACATGATGTTTTGCGTCCCACCCGACCCGAACTGAACTGAACCCGCATCTGACACAGCACCACATTTTTTACCCGTTTCATTAAAATTCATAGGGGGGGTCAGGTGCTATGAGGATTGGGCAGCAAAATGCCCCCGCGACCCAGCTGGATTAAGCGGGAGAAGATGGATGGATGGATTAAAATTTGGGGGTATCCGTAGGTACCCGAACCCGAGCAGGACTCTAGCCTCCATGATACATACGGTATGTTATTGTTTTGCCTGAATGTTCACATGCTGGCAACTTTTCTATCTCCATAAAGACAAGAAACCAAGGAGTTATCCAAATCCAAATCCACTTTATTTATATAGCACATCTTAAAAACAGATCAGTTTCCAAAGTGCTACACAGAGATAAAACAAAAGGAATGCAACAATAAAAGTAAAATGCTAAAATTTGGTCACACCAGTCCTGAAACAATCAAATCAGTAAAATCAAATTAAAGCAACGCCATAAAAATTACAAGATAGGATTGAAATTAATTGAATAAATAAAAGACAAAGAGGACACAAACTCACACGGTGTTAAAAGCCAGAGAATAAAGTAAAAGTTATGGGTCAGAACTGTGGAAAGGCAAGCCCAACCATAACTAAGAATGCGTGTCTTTTCGAATGTTTTTTTTTTTAACTTTTATTTACCCAGGAAAGTCCCACTGAGATTACTAATCTCTTTTTCAAAGGAGTCCTGCCACGCACACATCACTTTCATACTAGGCAATGTGGGTGAAGTGTCTTGCCTAAGGACACAACAACAGTTTTTGCCACTGACGCCCCACTGTGGCACCTGGAATTCCCAGTGGTCTCCCATCCAAGTACTAACCAGGCCCGGCCCTGCTGAGCTTCTGAGATCTGACGGGATCAGGCTTTGACAAGCCGGTATGGCCACAGCAATGAAAACATGTTTGTTTTTGATGTGAACGGAGCATGAGTCATTCTGATTGGTTAATCTGCTCGTCAATCACACCCACAGAAGTCAGGATACGTCAACAGGATAAGGCTGCAGTAAAAGTGCGTGGTTTTCGTAGATAAACGTTTGTCTAGACGTAGGTGGGGCCTTGTGCAAAGTGCACCCTTTTGCTAGAATACTTTTTTTTTGGCCTCACATAGAATCCATAGAATTTCTGTTGATAAAGATTACAAAAATACAAATAGATGCTGTTCGACGTGTTGATCACTGACTAATCATCTTCCTTTTCCTTTTTTCTGCAAACCTTTACACGCTTATAATGTTTGGATTTTAAAACTCCAAACCCAACACACCCTACTTACCATCTTACCACCTACAACCACCCGATTGTCTACGATGGCCGCCACAGGTGTCCAAACAAGGTCCCATTCTCTACTTTGAATTATTTTGAATATGTCAATCCCGAATGTGTGGGCTAATATTGACATTACTCATCACCGTTTGTCTAATGGGCAGAGTGAGTCAAGCAGGGCCATGCCAAGTTCCTGTCAGGAGGCCAAAGTCACACAGCCCGGACCCAACGGCAGCCGATGACGGACACGCCCCTCCCTAACCTGTCTCATCACGAGCGGGGCGGGGCTACAGACGACCATGTTTGGCTTACCTGTCATGTACCCTGTGAAGGCATGCATTGTTGAAAGTAAAGACTCAAGGTAGCACTCCGGTTTCCATTTGTTTTCAACAGGTGTTTACTTGTGTCCACATCGCTCACATCCTCACCTCGCCGCAGACAAAGTTTCTTGTTGATTTTGCGGATTCACTGACAGGCGGGTGGAGAAGGCAGGCTCGCTTTTGTGTGTTTGGCAATGGTTGTTTTAATAGGCCTCGTCAATAGGATATTTCATTAAAGAAGCAATGGCCTGGAACAGTTTTTGTTGGGTGCAAAGCGAGGAATGTGCTTGTTTGGCTCTTTCAAAGGTGACTTCAGTGCCACAGCCAAATGCTCTTTTTGTCTGCCAGAAGTCTTTGTTTCAGGCCTTCCAGTGTGAATGCAGTGTTTTGGGCAGAGAAGGATCTTATTCAGGCTTTTGTTCGTACAGCGTCTTAAGAAAATGACTTTTGTTTCATCGAATATAATTATCACTGTGCCAATAAAGCGAACCCGTTGCCCCCACTGTTGCAAATCCGTGGTATTGTTTTGAGAATTTTTAGGTCGTAGTGCAAAAGACAAATTCAATTCTGCAACTTTTTTGAGTGAAGATGTTTTGTTTTGCTGCAGATCCAAGCAGCTTCTTCAATTGAACTACACTAACTGAGTCATTTTCAGTGTAGTTCAATAGACACAGCTAACAAACAAACTCTAAACCACTTGGTGTGTTAGATTCAGTGTAGTTTTAGGCTCCTTTTAGGTCCTTTTAACTCCTACTTTCAGGCAATATAAGGCAGTGTCCACCACCAATCTGACCAGAACTGAATAAGCTTAATTTATTGTCATTTTTATGCCATTTTAATTGTGTTTTAAAGATGTTTTTACTGCCTCTTGGCCAGGGTTCCCTTGAAAAAGTTTTTTTTTTTTTTTTTTTTTTTTTATCTCAATGGGACTTCCCTGGAACAATAAAGGTTAAATAAAAAAAATAAATAAAAAAAGCTGCTTGAATGAGCTGCTATCTTCACTCAGAAAAGTTCTGTCAGTTGCCAGATCTGAATTTTTCTTTTCCTATGGATCCTACTTGGATAACTGAGGGATTACACAGACATAGTACCGTATGTTGTCACAATACTAAAATTTATATTATCATGTCATGTTATATCTATGTAAAAACTACTGATCCATGGGCTTATACTAGTCTATGTGGTCTTATACTTCTGATAAAATGCAGAATCCTTCTAAAACTATTCAGAAAAGGCTCATTTCTGTCCTGTAAATGTGACTTGTTTAGTGTTAATACCTGGTTAAATGAGTATCTAGTTTTGATATTTGTTTTAGCATCGATTAGTATCAAATTTTTTATACTTTTGACGACCCAGAAAGTAGACGTAGATTTGGCATGTTCTTAAAACTACATTTTGATACTAGTAAATAGTTTTTATTTAGATAATTGAATGTCATTTGCAACATTAAATTCTTATTTCTTTTATATTACCATGTCGTGTTATAGCTATGCAAATATATATGTGCCATAGTGGTCCATGGGCGTATAATAGTCTATGTGGTCTTATACTTCTTCTGATAAAATGCAGGATCCTTCTAAAACTATTCAGGAAAGGCTCATTTCTGTCCTGTAAATGCGACTTGTTTAGTGTCAATACCTGCTCAAATGAGTATCTAGTTTCGATACTAGTTTTAGCATCAATTAGTATACAATTTTTTATACGTAGACATAGACTTGGCATGTTCTTAATACAGGCCCAAACTGCTCTAAACCATAAGTCAAAAAACTGAACCCAAACCCTGCGGGCGCAAACCAGGCTCATCCAGGCTCATGTTTAAGGCAGAAATACCCACATCCACACATAATTTGTTGTAGCATTAGTCACTGTATTATTGTTATGGTTCACTGTAAATCGCTGTAGAAATATTTTCCCAATGTTCTCCATAAAATAATTCATATTTTTATTATGCCCTGCCTTTCATGCCTGGAACTAATGTGGACTAAATAAAAGGTGAGTCAGAGCTTAGTGGAAACCATGCAGATAACCTAATTTAGATCACTATAAACTGCATTTTTGGGGGTTTGCGTAAAAAAAGTATGTTTATTTTCCCAACACAGATTGTAAAAACAGAATTTTTTTTATCAAAATCAGATCACTGGGAGCTGTGCTTGAATCAATAGTGAATACAGATGGAAGAATATAATGCACCATATTTTACGTAGCCAGTCAGAATGATAAAACTTAACAAAGACGAGTTTGTTTTAAACATATAAGTGAACTTAGCTAATCCTTTATATTGGAAAATTGTCACCCCTGTTTCTGTAACTGCTGAAGTGAGCCTTGTCATCCTTATTGTCTTAAAAGAAGTTTATTAACCTGCTCTACGTGATCCTGGTATTTTTATTTCACTATTTAGTAAATATATTTCTGTTCCTTGTATGACTTCATATTCGCCCTATAACTACTAGCCTCTGTGAGCTTCATTTGACTGGAGCTGAACGCTACAGGCTACAGAATGTGTACAGAGTTTCTCAATACAGTGCATGTGTATTTACATTTTAGGGCTGTCAAAACAATTTGCATTTATGTATTTTCTTTTTCCTTAAATCTTTGTTTTCTGTTTTAAATAATTTTATTAATTAATCAATTGTTCTAAAGCAAAAATGAATAAGTGAATACAAGCAAGGCCAAAGGGATTTTAACAGCAAGAAACAGGTCGTGGGTAACAGTTTAATACCTCCTCCTACATGTTTTTTTAAGGTCTTATTGCACAAAATTGACTCATCTGAGCTTTTAGCCACGTTAGAATGTTTTTACCTCATCATAAACATACCTGGAGTTGAGTTTGCAGCTGTTTTACCTTTTGCTCAGAAGAGATTGGCGTATGGCTTTTAAAAACACAGTGGAGCACTTGTATTACCACATGACATTACAAGGTAGAACAGAGCGTTTTCTTTTTTTTTAATCTGAGAGAATAACCCTAAATATGCAGGATTTGTGCTTTAAACATGTGTGAATGAAACAAAACACGACTCCAGACATGTTTTTGATGAGGAATTAATATTATAACACCAGAAAATAACATAAAATGAACTTTTTAAGTAATCTGCACCTCATTACGGAGTCAGATATAAAACTGCCAATTGGTGAACACTAGAAGAAGTCCAGATAGCACAACGTTTGAAACTGCTGCAAGCTTTTACCACTGGGCTTGTTAAATCACTCCATTTAAATCTGGATCATATACAGTCAAAACACCACACCTACCTTTTGACTAGCGCAATTTCACGCTTAGTTATGCTCCAGCTCGTAGCCTTACCCTATACTGCTTTAATTAGCCTGCTAAATCAGTATGGTCCACCGCTCCAAATTCAATTAGACCTTCAATGGCGCAGTACTTAAGGTGGAAAATGTAATTCATTTCTAGCAACTGGATACCCATTTTACCGCGCAAAGAACCAGATGGCCAACCCCTCGTGCGCGTGTGTGTTGTGTACGTTTATGAGCAATTCACCCAGCATCATTACATTATCTTAAACGCACCATTAACTGTGGAGAAACGTCAATTAGCGGCTGAGTTAACTACTACTGCTACGAATGTGTGCGTGCGTATGCGGTTTTCCCTGGGAATAGCAAAACTTCGTTCTACCCCAATTGAAAACCTGACAATGGTTAAGTCATTCAAATTCAGGAACAGGAACCTTTATAGTCGTGTTAAGATTTGCAAAACACCGCACTTAAAACTCTACGCCACCCTGTAGGCTAATGAGCTCGGGGCTGACATTCCATCAGAGCTCAGAATGAACTTGTATTAATCAAACCTTTTTGCCTTTCGCCAGAGCTCATTAGGGCTAGCTTTCTTTTTTTTTTTTTTTTGAAGCGCTGGCATGGGACACAAAGAGACAAAAAGACCCAATCCTTACCCACTTTTTTTCCCCTTTCCTTAGTCTTTTTCCCCCTGACAAAGTACGGCTTGGTTGAATAGTGGAGGCTACACAGAGCATTTGAATGGAGGAAGGCTGAGGAGAAAGCAGAGGGGGCTCACTCATGCAGAGCGCTCCCAGCCAACACTACCTGCTCGGAGAAAGGACGGACACAGCTGCTGGCTCTAAAGCCCCTTTCCCTCCGCTTGAATAGAGGGCTTGTGAAAAGATCCCCTGAATGCACGGGACAGGGGAGTGAGGGATGGAAGTTGGTGGAGATAGAGGAAAACCTAACAGAGAGAAGAGGAGAACGAGAGAGGGAGTTTAGGATAGACAGAAGAGAGGGAAAGGTTGGGGTAGAGACCAGAGTAGAGAGAGAGAGAGAGGGGGGTATTTTTGCATAAGCCTATGTTTCTGCCCCCGCTGTGTGATCTCAGGGTTAGTGCAGGCCGGAGAAGAAGAGCAGCTTGCTTTAATCAATCATAATGGAAATTAGCATGTTATAATGAAGTGCGCTGAGGGGTCTATTATTCGGCGGGTTCAAAGCGGTGGGCTGACTTTCGGAGCGGAGCCTATTCCAACGCTGGGCCAAATCCAGCTTGGCAGGGCCTCCATGTAGTAAAGAGTTTTCAAAGCAAGCGCTGGACAGTGGTAATGTTATGCACGCTGTGGGCTGTCCGGAGTTTGTGCAAAAGAATGTAAGAGAAAGGTTGATGAAAAATGATTAAAAATGCTCCAAAACATCTTTCAAACTAAGACAAACATTTATTTTTTTCATACTGCTACTAAGTACTTGTATTAAGGGTCATTCAGGATTGGCCCATGGTATTACAGGTAGTTTTTACCGTGCTTTACAATTGAGTTACATTATTTTATCTTGCTCAGAGCTTTTGGAGTTTGTGATTTGTGCTGTCTAAAAACACACAAGTGATAAATTGTAGTTACCACATTAAATACAGTGCAGTGATACTATGAAATAACTTGTAATAACATCAGATTGTAATTATTTTGTACTTAAGGTCATATGGTTCTCTCTATGGTATTACAGGTAGTTTGTTGTAGAAAACATTTCAGTAGCTCAAGTTGGAGAGTTTTTTATTTGTTTATTTATTAGGATTTCCATTAGCTGTACCCGAGGACCAGCTAGTCCTCCTGGGGTCTTATTTAAAAACACTTTACAGATTTAATTTCATAAAGACATGTCTTAAAGACATGTCTAAACTAGTATAGTATGAATGAATAAACAGTTTGAATTAATTTACATAATTAAAAATGTAAGAGTTGCAATGTTTATTTATTATTCATATCAGTACTAGGTGTCCCGATCAAGAATTTTTGGCTTCCAACCAGATCTGATTTTTTTACGGCTGCTGTGGCCATACCGGCTCATCAAAGTCTAATCCCGTCAGATCTCAGAAGCTCAGCAGGGCTGGGCCTGGTCAGTACTTGGATGGGAGACACTGGGAACTCCAGGTGCCACAGGGGGGCGCCAGTCACAAAAACTGTCGTTGTGTCCTTAGGCAAGACACTTCACCCACATTGCCTAGTATGCAAGTGGTGTGTGCGTGAATGGTGGTGGTGGTCGGAGGGGCAGATGGCGCAGATTGGAACCTCACTTCCATCAGTCTGCCCCAGGGCAGCTGTGGCTACAATAGTAGTTTACCACCACCGGGTCTGGAGTGAATGAATAATGCTCTGTAAAGCGTCTTTGAGTGTCTAGAAAAGCACTATACAAAACTGATGCATTATTTTTTTATTATTTTTTTTAAAGAGTGCTCTTTCTGATACTGATCCGATACCTTTTTTAATAGCTCCGGTAGCACTGTTTCTGCAATATAGTGTCGTGAAGGAATTTTGTACCTTAGCTCCAAAAAGTCCATTAGACGACGAAAGCCTTACCTACCTTACCTTGTTTGAAACACCACAATCGCTGCAAACAAACAGTTTCTGGTGGAGGAACCAGCAGAGCCACTTTAACACCAATTTAATACCAATTTGATTCGTCACTTACAAAAGAATCATCCGGACGAGTTTGAGGTTTCTAAGCGCAAGGCGGCAAAGCCACAACAGCAAACACTGGTGAGGTGTCGCTGTTTGACTGTTTGACTCCCACGCAGCGACATGGTAGGGTTTTGATTTACGGCTGCTGTAAAGCGTGTTGATGCTGCAAAAACATGTGAAACTGGATCAGTCACGTGACTGAATCTAATAATGTCTGATACTCATAAAAGATCCCGATCGGTAGCGGATACCAATACTAAATCTTGGATTGGGACATCCCTAATCAGTACAGGACCAGAGATATGAACCTTCAAGACATTGTGATAGCATTTTACAGTCTAGCTATGCTTCCATTGTAGGGAGTATTATACCTCTGATGACATAGGTCAGGATAACTACATGTTTTTGTTTGTTTGTTTGCTTTTTACACATTCTACCTGTTGCTACACTGTGCGCTACATCGATACAACACATAAAGTGGAGTAAAGTAGAGTCATAAAAAACATAGTTCTGTAATATTTCATAAAAAAGCAAAGCTTCTGTTTATGTAAAAGCCATTCTTCCTTCATTCACTCCTTTCTTCTCACATCCTTTCTTTATTGTGAGCTTTGTGGCCTCCCTCCTTGTGCTTTCTGATGTGGCTCTCCTCACTGCTCCTGACCCCCAACTTCCTGCGGCTCTGTGCTCATGTTAATGGGATAATGGCTGCCAGGTTACGCACACTCAAAAGCCTCAGTGCTCAGGGCAATTCAGAGGAGGAAAAATACAAGCCCTATTTTCTTTACACAATATAAATGGAAAGACAAGAGAGAACTGCCCTCGGGGAAAAAGGTGTTATCCAAAATTATTCATTGAGTTGAAAACGTGTGTTAATATGTGTGTTGGTTTATTGGAAAACAAGTACAAAAAGCCACAGACGTTTTCTATACTTCTGTGTAGAAATGTGGGGTTGCTGTTTGAACTACTTAGCAGATGTTCGTGGATTCAAATATCTGCCCAGAAGAAATATCTGTAACGCAGAAGAAAGAGAACCAAATGTGCAGGGGAAAGGTAACATCAGATCCTCCTTTAAGTAAGTGATTTCTTGCTGTGAGCGTTGGAGATAAAGAGGAGTTGGAAGAACAGCCGGGAACAGTCTGGGGTTTTGCCTTCAGTTGGAAAATACCCGGAAAACATGAATATTATTAAGTCAACTATACCGTTCATCTAACTGTATCACCCTTCCAGTAAGGAAAAGAATAACTGCACAATTAATATCACCCATATTTGATTATGCTGATATTATTTATCAAAATACCTCTGATTCTCACCTGCCTCCTTTGTATGTCACCTTCAGCAGTTTGTGTAAATTCATCCTGCAGTGTCCAGATCTCACTCATCACTGTGTTCTGTAAGAAACACTGGACTGGTTACTTCCTAATGCAAGAATGCGCTTTCATTGGTTACAGTTCATCTTTAAATTCATTTTTCTTTTCTGTCCATCCCGTACCTTTAACAATACTTTATTCTATTCTCATCACCGTACTCACTTAGACAAGAAGACACTTCCTTCGTGGTACCCAAGACCTCCAGAGTAATCGGAGCGCTCCACCTCATCGCCCACCTCATGTTCAGGAAAGACTCATTTATTCATCTCAAAAGGATCTGTCTGGATGTAGTGATGCTGGTTCTTTATGTGTATGTTTAATGTTTATCTGAGTCTCTGTATTTAGTCTTGTTGTTTTGTGTTCATGTTTGTTAGATGTGTTGTTTTGTTTTTTGTGTTGTTTTGTTCTGCTTGTCTGTACTTTTGTGATTTGTCGTATCCTTAGGATGCTCAGGATTCCCGTCGAAAACGAGGAGACCCACCTCAAGGGGCTTTTCCTTAATAAATAAAGTTGTATAATATGTGAAATATTGAACTAATATACTTTTATTTTCTGTAGAGTTCAAATGTAAAATATCATACTGATTTCCTCTTTTCTGTTGAAAGTTTTCCACCTGCTTGTTTCCCTGCAGACGGTGGGGCTTTGTATATTGTTTCATTGCGTGGCATTAAACGCATCTATCTCCATGGAGACAGGCAGATGATGCCACTAGGTCAAGTTACAGGTCAGGTCTGTGGAGAGATGGCATAGCTCACAGTTATAATGCATGTTCTTTATGTTTTCTGTTTATTTATTTAATTATTTATTTTTTGCAAGAACAGCACCTACAATTGAATAATAAATATACAATGGAACATTACAGGCAAAGCAATAACATGAAGACAAGCAGATGGCAAACCTCCACAAGAAAAACTACATGTTGCTCCTTTGGTGAAACATGTACAAAATTTATATTTAAAGTCTTAAACTAAACTCTAAATGAGAACTGACAAAATAATCTCTCCAATTGGACAAGACAGGACGCAGAAGGAAAGCGTGGTAAAGGAAAAAAAGAAACACTGAGATGAGATAATGTGCCCAAATTTTTAACTGGTTCTGTAAATGAGGCAAAAACAGTACCCAGCACAGGCGCTATTTGAAAACCCAATATAAAGTGCGGCCAAAGATAACATGGAGATGCCAGCAGAGACAGAGCTGGAGAGACTAGCGCCATATCCTGGGCAGAAGTACGCGGAGAGGCCCAAGAGTGATGGTTGGAGATTTGTTGTAGAGGTCTTATGTGCTTAGCGGTATGACAAAGACTAATGATGGTGATGAAGAGCAGATTACTAAAGAAACAGCCGAGGAAATGGACTCAGAATGTGGCTCAGAGAAAGAGTGAAAAGACATGATTAGATTGTTAGTTTTTTAATGCCTCATTTTGTTTTGCATTTTCTCCCTCTAAAATAATGCGTGTTGTTTGGCAAGCTGAAGCGCTACTTTCTCACAACTGTTGGAGAGTACGTGAAGTAGCCAGAGGAGAAGTTTATTAAGCATCAGTGCGGTATCCAGAGATGTGAACGCTCAACACATTGTAATATTGTTTATCCAAGTCAGTGCAATGCAATTTCTCCACTGTACTAGACTAAACTACGTAGACTAGGGATGGGACAAGATTTCGTGAGACTGTAGCTATGTTCAGACTGCCTGAAGTGACCCAAATTTGATTTTTTCGCCCCTATGTAACCTGTATCTGGTCTTTTAATGACAGTCTGAATGACACAGATCTGATTTTTGTCAAATGCGACACAGGCCAGTTGGATATGTGTGATACATATCCGATCTTTTGACATGCGACTTCAGTCTAAATGGCCAGATCGCATTCATCCAACCAACATCCGGCCTACACGTCATCAACAAGCGAAAGTTCGGCTATTGTGCTCTAACAAGCACCTGTTGTGAGCCAATACAGCCCAACGCCGACGTGTTTGCTCACTGAAATAGGCCAGACTCGTGTTTCCTCCTACGAGAGTGGCACGGCAGCAACTTTAAAATCACAAGGTGCTCAATGCAGCGTCCATGTTTAGGCGACTTCTTTAAATACTGAACACACTCGCATTTAATCAGAAATGTGAACGACCTTGCCAAAAAAATCAGATTTCACAAAAAAATCTGAATTGAGCATTTAGCCCTGGAGTCTAAACGCAGCCAAAATGTTCCTATTTGGACAAAAAAAAAAAAAAAAAAGAGTTATTTGTTGGTGAGTTCAATCTTATAGCTCCAAACAGCAGTACGAGAAACTGAATAGCACAATTTAAATATTTAGTATCATGTTAAAACCGCATCTTGTCTTGTTCTTTTGGATTCCGTCTTATCTTGTGGAAATTGTGACTTCCCACTCCCATTATATACTATACATTGTGCATGTTTTTTACATTTAGAAACTAGAGCCTTTTTATTTGAGCATATTTTTACATATTTACTCAACTTACTTAACAAAACATACAAATTTACGTATCATTCTATTGGTAAATGCACATTTTTATATCGCACTTTTCCACCTTCAAGGCTCTCAAAGCGCTTTGCATCAAGGAACCACTCATCCATTCACACACACATTCATACATCAGTGTACGCAAGAGGGGGCAAGATGGGTTAAGTGTCTTGCCCAAGGACACAACAGTATTCATCTAAAACAACTGACTTACTATCAAACTATACTATTCTGCACCCTTTTTGATGGTTGAAAACTATATATCCCATCTCTAAAAAATACATGGAAACATTCATAAATACATGCTATTCCAAAGCTATTCCAATCTAATCTTAATGGAGCATAAAGGAGCTGTACAAGTTGATGACAGTGCCTGTTTTAACCTTAAAATGATGTCTTCTGACTGACCAGTCATTTTAAGCCCACAAGATTACTAGTCTGACTGTGGTTTTTGGAGCTGCCCAGATGTGCAGCTGTGTTGAAATGAATGAGTTCAAAATCCAATTAATAACAGAATGCAGACACGTTTGCCAATCTTTCCACATATGTTGCCCCATTATAACAACTGGGAATAATAGACGCCATTCACTTTATTTATTTTTAATTTTAATCTTTAAAAGTGCACTGTGTAACTTTTGTCGTTGAGGGTCCACTGTCATCTTCTCTCCATGTAGATGTTATTACTTTGCCTGATATGTTCTGCAGTATGACATTAAGCATATCTATTCTAAGTAACACTAAAAGTTACACAGTGCGCCTTTAAAGGGACAGTTTGAAATTTTGGACATAGGGCCTCATTTCCTTCCCTCCAGTCCTTGTATTTGGAGAGGTTGCTGGTGCTAGGCTAGTGCATGTCCTGTTGTCCTGGCACTAAAAACAGTCTTACCCAGTTCACAAAGCTCCCGAAGCAAATCTTTTATTACCCCAGACTGTTGATGTGAATGTCTGTGTTGATAGAATAATGTTTGAAATAAAACTAAAGTTGTATCACATTAATCGTTGCATGCCGAGGGACTATTTTCTCATATATCAGTCCATCACTGCCAAGCTTTCTATCAGGAAATAACTCGCTTCTGCTGCTCAGACATAAATCCTTCAAATGCAAAGTTGGTTTTACTTCTAAAATTATTCTATCGACACAGACATTCACATGGACAGCCTGGCGTTATAATTGTTTTGCCTCGGGTGCACCGTGGAGTGGGTAAGACTGTTTTTAGTGGCCATTGACATGCACTAGTCTAGCACCAGAGACCTCTCCAAATACAAGGACTGGATGAAACATTTAAAAAGTGTCTCCACACGTCTCCAACACTCTGGCTCACTAGGAAATGCCTATCCCTTTAAATCCAATCTCGCTGAAGGAAGTTGTCCATATTTGATCAAAGTCCACTTTCTTTCCCCTCCGATTTTACAGTTTTGACTATTTCGCCTCGACCTGCCTGTGTGATTTGTTTTAGCATCAAAGGCCTGCTCCATACGTCACCCTGAGCTTCCCTGTGTGAACATTTGTCCTGCATATTTAGTCCGGGCACCTCAGGCAGTTTGAAGGCCCAAGCGTGACGAGGCAGAAGCAGAGCATTTCCGCATGTCTAACTCTAACCAGACTCCAGCAATCCCTTCATCATTTGTCCTGGTTTGCGGCTTTAAATTTGCTTGTTTTGGACCGCCTGCTTCATGACAGCTGAGAAAATGTACTAGATGTTAGATAACTTTGAGCTAACGCAATGAAAAATAGGAATAGAAATCTTGTAATTATTTGTACCATGCTAAGGTCAGTGCTCTAAAGCTTCATTTTATAGGGGACATATTATGCAAATCTCACTTTTATGAGCATTTAATCACACTATAACACTGTTTTTTCATCATTATCTTATTCAAAGTTGTATTTTGATTGATTCATGCATGTCTGAGTAATCCTGGATTTTAGACTTAAGTGCTCAGAAGATACTGTTTTCACCTATCCCCTATCCCCGCCCTCTGAGCTGTACGTAGTTATGATTGCTTGTTAATACTTCCAGCCCTACACAGTGTCCAAAAATGTTTAGTGGAAAGTTAAGTGGGGTCTATCAGTTTTGTTGTTTGGAATGAGAAGTCAGTGGTCTCATTTCTATCATTAAGCTGCTTTAGATCCTTGTTATATATTGTTGTTTTATTATTTTTATTACAAGCACAATTTAAAATGCTGTAGTCTATAATATAAATACCCCTCACTTCATCTTCCTGCAGATAAGACCCCCCTTTATTAATGGTGGAGTTAAGTACAGAGTCTGTCCTTAAACAAAAAGAGGAAAAGGGCCTGACACCTGCAGTGAGCCTCCAAGTTAAACACTATAGCTGATTAAAACATGACCATAACAGGAAGTGTGCAGTGTAAATGGAATTGGGGGACCTCTCCTGGCAGTCGCTGTGGGGCCAGATTGATGGTCTTGGATAAAGCTCACTCATCTCAGATTCCATCTTAGACAACACTGGGAAAGGGCTTCCTTGACTTGGAATGTCACATTTAGTTTGGTCTAATTCTATAAGCGCGTGTTCATTTGTGTTGATTATTGGTGTGGAGCAGGTTCCTATGGATGTGCATGTGTGCTGTATTAGGTTTCCGCTCATGACCGTTGTGTTATGTGTGCACAGATGCTTGCATGCATGAGTGCTAACATGAAGGCATGTGAATGAGCCTTCAGCAGTGCTGTATACATACACATTCTCAGGTGTGAGTTTGTGTGTGCATGCCAGACAACACGTACTGCTTCACTCTGCTCTTACAGATGTTTCTTTGCTCTGTCAGTGTATTTATTTGGTGCTAGCCTGATGAAATGCAGACAATGTTGTGACTCGACGCCTTGAGTGTGTCATAACTTTTTTGTGCTTTACTTTTACTTTTCACCTCTCCCTGTGTCAGGATCAGTTAGTTGTTTCTACTCATGCCAATTAATTATCCAAAAACTAAAATCTAGCCAAGAAAAGATGACTTGAATTAAGAAAGTTTTATCATGATTTGTGTAAATTTCATTTGACAAGTCAACTTATCTACCAACTGAACAAAACTAAAATACGAAAATACATCTAGCTATACTTACAATATGAAAAACAACTCTTTGCACTTATGAATAATAAAACATTACTTGTCAAGTTGAATCTACTCAAGTAATAAACTAAAATGTTCTCAATTCTCAAGTCATTTTAACATACCTACACATTGCTTTTGCAGAGTATCATATCCTGCCCCATTTTGACAAGTTCCAATTCAAATTCTCAAAAGAAAATTTTGTTCTGCCAATTGGACAAAAGTTTAGTCGTGAAAATGTTTCAGCGCTCGTCCAAAAGGCTTGTTGCCATGTTACTGGTGAGTCAGTGTCGTATATCTGTCTGAATGGAGGAGCTAAGGGAGTGACAGACATAAAACAGCAATGCATCCACTCCAAAAGGTTTGTCCAGTTGACAGAATTAAATTTACTTTTGTAATGGAGCTTATCTGGACGAGTGAGGGATTACACAGACTTTCAATTCAAAGCACATACAAACCAGTCTCATCCTGTCAGAGAAGGCGAACGTCTGAAACTGTGTGTATCAGGTGACATTGTGAGCAGATGTGTGACGTGTGCTGTGAAGCCAGTGGAGCAGCACAAGTTTAATATTATTGGAATGTAGTGAGGAGGCCGGCACGTATCAAACAGAGCACGTGCACCTGGGTCAAGGGCTTACACAACTGTGACACCTGCACGCCCCGGGCTCACCCACACTCTGTTATTGTGCATACACCTGTCCATCATTTACGTGTTCAGACATCAATAAGACAGTTGTTGGCCCTGTGTAAAATATGTCCTCTGTGTGCTGTCTGCGTCTAATTTAAATGGATTGTAGAAATTTTCCTATTAATAACTTTGTACTTTGCCAAAGATCAATTCACACATTGACCTGATGATTTCTATCAGTGGCTAGACCGACTGACTTCTTAAATTATAATTATATATGATGTCTTGTTTGTATCTTGAAGAGATTCGGTACAATTGTTTGGATCTACGAGATAAATTCACGAAAATCTGGGGATCTTTCATGGATCATATTAAACAGAGGACTCAACCTCACACTTGTACTTTAGACATTACTGTACTGGCTGTATTATCTGTAAAAATGAAGATGAATAAACAATATATTTAAAAAAAAAACGCATAAAAAAACATAAAAACAAATACTAAGCATAGACTGTATAAAGAAATTGACGGCTCCACTCAAATGAAGCTCACGAGGCTGCCAGTTATAGCAACGATTTGGAGCAGAGTCCCATATTAATATTTTTTTTAATTTAACCTTTATTTAACCAGGAATGTCCCATTGAGATTACTAACCTTGTTTTCAAGGAAGTCTTGGCCAAGACAGCGGCGCAACAATCAATTCAGAATATTAGAAGACACATTTCAGGCAGCAATTTCATAAGACTATTTACAAACCATGGATTTCATTTCCAAACCATTGAGCAATAGTGTAAACAGTCCTTTTACAATCAGTTCTTTTAATTTCTAGTCTTTTTGTAAATTGTTCCATGTTGTGGGGGCAGAATATTGAAATGCCACCTTACCAGCTTCTGTGCAAATGCTTAATACAGACAGTAGCAGTGAATCTTGAGAGCGTAAAGAATACAGGCCAGCCACTCTGGGTTGAATATATTCACAGAGATATGATGGGGTCAGAAGCAGAATATGCTTATAAATGACCATAACCGAGTGAGTGAGTCTACGAGTTTCCAGTGCCGGCCAGTCCACATGTGTGTAAAGTTCACAGTGGTGTGTACGAGGCTTATAGTTTATGATAAACCATAAAGAGGCGTGGTAGACAGAACAGTTTTAATACTTGAGTGGGGGCATTTATATAAGTAAGGTCACCATAATTCAGAATGGGTAAAAATGTTGCTGCTACTAGTTTCTTTTTTGCATTAAAAGGATAGTTCGGGTTTTTTGACATGAATCTGTATGTCCCCGTCAGCAGTGTCGTGCATCAACACTGACTTACCTCCCGACAGCGTCCGGTGAGTCGAGTTTTTCCCCGGTTTTGGTGCTGACAAAAGTGTCCGGCAGGTTGGCTGAGGTCATGAAAATAAAGAGTTTTTCTTCTCTAAACAATATGTGTTCAAAAGAGTGATATATTTGCATCACAAATTGTGAACGGAAAAAAGTCAGACTTCATAATCAGTTGGTACTATTTTCTCTCAGCCCATATCAGTGCGCTGCCTCCAGGTGAAGCCGCACACAAATCCTTGAAATACTGAACTTTTTTCAGTAGTTCAGCAGTGTTTACGTCCTCAGACCGATGACCGCCGCAACGTGGGAGAGCTAATGTGAGAAATACAGCGATAAGTATATAAGCTTGTATAAGCTATATAAGAATGTATGTATAAAAATGGTGTGGACTTGTGATTCTCCAGGCTGTAACAACAAAAATCCAGCTTCAGCTTGTCCCACTCTGTCCCTCCTCTCTCTCTCTGCCCGTTCTGAGTCCATCTGGTGAATTTGGGCATCAGTATATTCGAGTTCATAAAGATCTCCTCTTGGCTCTGTGCTAAAGGTGATGTCTTCATCGTCTGTGTCGTAGTTACACATGTTGTCGTTAACTTTCCGAGCAGGAAACACAGTGAAACAGGTGCAGCTTCACCTGGTGGCAGCGCGCAGTGATGGAGAGGAGAGAAAATAGTACCAAGTGATTATGAGGTCTGACTTTTTTCCGTTCACGATTTGTGATGCAAAAGTATCACTCTTTTGAACACATATTGTTTAGAGAAGAAAAACGCTTTATTTTTGTGACCCCAGTCAACTTGCAGGACACTTTCATCAGCACCAAAACCCGGGAAGAACTCGGCTCACCGGACGCTGTCGGGAGGTAAGTCAGTGTTGATGCACAGATTCATGTCAAAAATCCCAAACTATCCCTTTAAAGAAAAACAGCCTATTTCTATATTAGGAATAGGGATTTATTTGTGGACAAAATAGCAAAATATAAACGCCAGGATCATGTAGACCGGGTTAACATTTTAAGACCAAAATGATGAGCGGTGACAATTTTTCAATGTAAAGTCAACTGGAAAGTGGAGTAGATGGAGCCGGAAGCTCGCCCATGCTCACTTCCTATTTGTAACGTGACATCTAGCAGGTTAATTATGAGCGTTTATATACTAGTATACAGTCTGTGATTCTAGTAGTATGAATTAGATGTGATCTGAAACCCAGCAATACTCAGGGATTGCCATTTGGTGTCTACTATTACTTAAAATTGCAATGTCTGCTTAATTTATCATCCCAGCATCATTCAATCCAGCAGAATTATTTGCAGACCCAACACTGCGATGAGCTGTGAAGTTCCTATATCAAGTGTTGGGATGTTCCACTGGGCCTCTCTGTTTCACTCTGGAACCTTTTTGATTTTCCCTCTGCAGAGTTTTTTCAGTCACCTGGCAGCCGGCGAGCTGCATCTCAGGGGCCTGGTTTCAATCAACCTGCAATGCACTGGTTCTTTTAGTCAACACGCTCCTATCTGCTCCACAGGCCTCGGAGTTACAGCTGGAAATACTGTTGTGGTTACCAAAACAACACATCCATACTATCTATCTGTAGCCAACATTTGGTTTTGGTTGGAGCGTTTTTTTTCACCTTTAACTTGATTTTTGTAGCTGGTTTGTAATGGTTTTGTGTAACAGCCTTTAATGGAGTGCTGTGAAGTTGTTTAGTGCATTTCAGAACAGTGCGTTTCTTTCACAGCTGCACGGCGATGCACAGACAGATGGGAAATAAGCCATCATTACAGACTATTGCTCATTTATCTTTAAACGGGAGCATTTAAATATCATTATCTCCATTGCAGTGCCGTTTGAGACGGGACAACACTGAACATCTGGGCAATGCATGTGGGGTGTATGTCCAGAAAATGTGGGGCTTAAGAAAGTTGCATTTGCACCAGATGAGACTAAAAGGAGACATTTACGGCATTCTGGGCTGAACAAATCCACTCTAGTGATGGGTGTTTATGTTTTATAACAAAAAACCTTTTAACAATGATTTTCTCTGCGTAAATTTCTCCAGCTCTATTTACAAGAGTGTGGAGTGACATATTACGCAGACTTCAAAGGCTTTAAAAAGGAACAACGTGTAACTTTCTGGACGTGGCATATCACCTGGATGATTCCATGGAAAGAAAGAAAGCAAGAGATAAATAAACCCTTTTTTTCACATTCTCTATGGAGATAGATAAGGTTTATGACATTATGGTTTATGGAAGATTTTAGCCAAAGGAATAACATTTCTGTGGAAACAAGCAGGAGAAGTCCCTCCTCCAAGCCAAGTTCTAGGCCAAGAGTCAGGTTTGCGAAGATGCAAGCCAGGGTAATGACTAAGCTCATGGTTTTCACACAAACACACAACCAAAATAAAAACCTGAAAAAACATGCTTTTATTGAAGGTCGACAAGTTAAATACTGTGGCATTGAATACTGTACGCTTGAACAATCTTTAGTCACCCACCTTCAAGGTGCCATAGCTCAAAAATGCCCCATACATCAACTGCTCTTTACTTACTTTGGACTTTATTGTGGTGACATTTATCAAAATGTACCGTAAAGAGGCAGACAGAAATCACCACCAAAGTTTTCTGGGAGTCAACACAACAACGACAAATGAGACGAGACAAGGAGGAGAGGCAGAGGTGGCCACTGAAACTTCTTCTGAAACAGATAAAAGATCTGTTGAAACAGTAAGATCACCGCGGCCTGAGAGAGTGCGCTTGTATGAATGGACAGATGATCGATTTTTCCTCTTCTCTGTGTCAAGAAATAACAGATGTTTCATGCATGCTGAGCCATTTTTACAACTCTGAAATCACAGTTCCTTCCTTATAATTCTTCTGATGCACTGTCATGTTCGGCATTAAACCATTACTTTATGCTTGTTCACCGTCGGACAG
Source organism: Odontamblyopus lacepedii (assembly GCA_034769755.1). Classification (NCBI taxonomy): domain Eukaryota; kingdom Metazoa; phylum Chordata; class Actinopteri; order Gobiiformes; family Gobiidae; genus Odontamblyopus; species Odontamblyopus lacepedii. The sequence continues at coordinate 32,663,943 of CM068346.1, read as the reverse complement.
TCTGGTTTTTGAAGAGAATCTGGGTTGAGTTATACAGCTTTCCATACATTTGCAGCCTTTGCAGTAGAGAAAAAATGTAAAGAAAGTAGAAAGCACATTTTTTCTGTTTCTAAAAATGCAAATTATGTCTATCTCACTTATTGTTATGTAATTATATATCAAAAATAACATGCATTTTACTGTGGGTGGGGTTGCCTCTCCATAGATCTGACCTGTAACTTGGCCTGGCAGCATCATCTTATTATATCGTATACCCACCACAAAAGTTCCATAGTGCACCTTTAATGTAATGACTTACTCCCAATGACAAGTAGCTCCAACATTATTTACTACGATTATTGCTTTTTATTGCAGTCAAGAAATACAATAACAGTGTTTAGATTTGACTCTTTAAAATATGCACAAACCTGTTGGACACATGACCCAACCTTACAAATATTTCTTTTTGGCAGAACAGCAAAAGACTGGAATGCACTTTGAAATACATAAAAGCTCCACACTGAATTTTATTACCTTCTTGTGTATGTCCACTTTGACCACATAACAAATGATTTTTCCAGTTAAAGAGCCCATATGGCACTATTTGATCTGTTATAATGTTGTTTCCTCGTCAGAAACACACCCTGAGTTATGTTTTGTTTCAGTCGCATATGGGTCAGTGACCGAAAATCGAAATTTTCTGTCCGGTTTCATTTTCCTCAGTTAAAAAGGTTCAAATTTCATAATAATTCACCACATTTCTGTAGTACCTCTGACCTCCATGGAACCAAATCATTTTTTTCAGAAATCATTAGTTATTCTAGATGTTTTTTGTACTTAAAGTGTTAAAATGTCATGTGGTGCGACCGTGCATCATGTGGTGCAACTAATAAAAGACAAAGACAGACAAAGTGGACTTGGGTGAATGGGATTCTTTAGGCATTTTTCTTCATGCATTTTACAGGGCAGTAGTTTGTTCATTAAGCACAAGCAGGTGACTGTCATATTGGAGCAAAAGAAAATGTCAATATGCATTAAAAATCAAAAGAAATGCCAACAGTTTGTTTCTATACACTTCATATTACTCAGAACTTTAATATTCTAACTATGTTTTAGAAAATAAAAGAATTTTAATGTTATTCTTGGTCTCACCACATGACATTTTTTAAGGTTGTAGCCAACTCGTGTACATTAAAAAAAAACCAAATAAACAATAAAAATGCTTAAAGTTGAACTCCGGCACATTTGAAGCTAAAGTCCGTTGCTCGAGGTGGTCAAATACTGTCAGAAGCCAAAAAACAGCAGAGATCAGTGTTGCCTCAGCGGAGGTCTCACTGTGGTAGTGAGTCTGTCAAGGCCTTTGTTGATTTCTCACTGCACATGCAAAAGCCCAAAAGACTCGATTGCCGACTCCAGCGGTGACAAGCAGCTCTTAACTGCCAGAAGCAGCAAGTGAGGATCGACTACTGAAGGTGAAGAAGAGGAGAAACTGAAAGTTGTTGAAAGAAAATGGATCGGGAATGTGTTTTTTTTTAGTGTTTTAAAAAAAAATATAATTCACTCATAATTAAATGGGATTAAAAACAACATCAGCAATCGAGTCTTCTGGGCTTTTGCAATGTGTAGCGGGAAATCAACAGAGGTAAGTGTAAGGCTGCTTATAAAGTTGTTTTATAACGTTTCCAGACACTAATGAGTGAACCAGGCAGAGCGTTTTGTTTGTTAGACTCGTGGCTGTTGTAAGATAGGTTAAAGTGGTGTTAAGCTTCTTCAGTGTGAAGCAAATTGCCATTTTACATAGAAGTTAAGAACTTGCCCCATCACTACACTAGTTTGTTGCCTTGACAGACTCACTACCACAGTGAGATTTCCACCGAGGCAACACTGATCTGTCAATACAAACTAATATTTTTAATATTTTAAAATTTGCCTGTTGAAAATCCTTATATGTCACTGACACATATGTTTAACAGACAACCCCTGCATATTTTGGCTTTAGAGTTCTTCTTTCAAACAGAAACTCCATACACCTTCACTTCAATCATTTGGATCATTTCAGGCCTGGAATTGCCATTCTTTACTGAACAAAAATAAGCTGTAAGTCGCTGTTAACTTGAAAACTAGCACTTCATGCCATCACAAAGCGGAATAGAGCATTCTGAGCTTTGGACATGTAGGCAGTCAAATAGTAAAGAGTCACTCAAACATGTATAACTGAAACAATACACAACTCCAGGTATGTTTTTGATGAAGTAACATTATAACATGTCTTAAAGCTCACAAGAATCACTTTTGTGCAATTCAGGACCTTTAAACAACGTTAGAAATTAGCCGTAAGAGGACTGTTGGCCGGTTGACATTCAGGCTTCATTGTGCTGATATGAATGACTATACAAACTGGCTGAACAGACCTGAGGGGAGGAATGTGTGTGCGCTCGGTGTGATGATTTATCCCGAAGTCTATGGAGCATGCAGGACAAAGGACAGGAGTATAGGGGGCAGTCCCGGGGCCATTGTGGTGCAGGTGCAGTCTCGGTCCCCCTTCCTCCCGCAAAAGCACAGAAATATTCAAACAAAAACAAACAGAGAGGAGCCGAGGCCGGTGGGACAGAAGCAGTTTACCGCCACTTTTCACACAGAGGTGCAACGGACAATAACGGCACCGCTAAGGCTGAGCATTTTCGAAAAAGGAAAAGAACTCATTGTGTCAAAATTGCATTAGATTTGCCATTTTAGATTTGCAATTTATGTTTTGCAAAGGGAACATATTATGGTCTTTCATCCTCTCAATTCATAATTTATTTTTGGTACATTTATAAAGCAACTAATCATGCATCTCCAAGCCACTACTGCTGTTACTACTACAACTACTGCTATTTTTCCTTGCTTCTTAAAGGTGCAATACAGCTCTGGAAAAAAATAAGAGACCACTGCATTTTTTTTTCTGAAATCAGAGTCTCTACATGTACGACAGCCGTTTCATTCCAGCGACAGCATCAGTACCTCTTTAAGCAGAATCGCCTGAACCAAACCTTATTTAAGGAGGAAAAGTATAAAAACCACTGTAAAAATCAGGGTTATTCCACCAGATATTGATTTCTGAACTCTTCCTCAGTTAAAACATTAGTATTGTGTTGTTTTAAAATAAATACGATCTCGTTTTCTTCACTTTATTTGAGTTTTTTTTTGTTATTTTGGCCATTTGTCATTTTCTGCAAATAAATGCTCTAAATGACAATATGTTTATTTGGAATTTGGGAGAAATGTTGTCAGTAGTTTATAGAATAAAGCAAAAATGTTCAGTAGTAAAATCAGAGAAACTGACCATTTTGCAGTGGTTTCCAGAGCTGTATGTAACTGTGGGATCCATCACCTGCTCTATGGATATGTTATTGCTCTGCCTAGAGTAGTAATAGTAGTAGTAGTAGTAGCAGTGGTAGTAGTAGCAGTAGTAGTAGTAGTAGTAGTAGTAATAGTAGTAGTAGTAGTAGTAGTAGTAGTAGTAGTAGTAGTAGTAGTAGTAGTAGTAGTAGTGTCAGACCGGCATCAGTAAAAGTATTTGTAAAAGTTGTACATTTTGTTTGGTAATTTTATTTTGGTCATATTTATGGTGTGGTGAATTGTGTAACTTTTCTGGTGGACGGTTTGGCACCTGCTTGTCTCCATGGAGATGTTTTTGTGTTGTCTGGAATGTTCCACAGTATGACATTAAACAAATCTACTGTACATGTATTCAACTACAAGTGGTTTATAGCTCAAAAATACCTACAAAAACAGGCATTTTGACTGTGAGTGGGGCCGCCTCTCCACAGATCTGACCTGTCACTTGGTCTCATTTGGTCTCCAAGAAGATAGAAAGGTTTAATGCCGTACTGTGACACATTCCAGGCAAAGCAATGGCATCTCCATGGAGACAAGCAGGTGACAGACCCCCCACCAGAAATGTTACACACCATAAACATGACCAAAATAAATGCTAAAATCATCATTACTGAACAAAATGTACTGCTTTTACTGCTGCTACTACTACTACTACTACTACTACTACTACTACTACTACTACTACTACTGCTGCTATCAAGTGCCGGGTCTGTGTGCCATAGGAATTCTTCATACGCCGCCTCGGGTGCTATTTTTCTTCTTAGGGGTGAGATGTTTGGAGAAGCCTGCACCCCTCCACCCCGGGCTCACCTGTTGAGCCCTGACAACCCAAAACAAATGGCTTCCATGGCTGCTGACGGTTGACCTCTGACCCCCGGGGCTTTGAGCGGCGCTGCGGGGAGGGGCTGCCGCAGAAGCCTCACTGGGTCTGGTCCATCTTTTCCCCTGGAGCGGATAAAGCACTTTAGCTGTTTAACACCTGTGGCTCCACGCTCTGAGCCCCAACACGACTGCTCAGATCTTCCACACATCCTCTCCTGACAGGCCTCGTTTGTCATGGCTCATTCTGGACACCTGAACGCACCAGCACAGGGCGGCGCTGGGGCTCAGGCATGCACTCGCTGATAAATGGTTCCATCCTTTTTAGAAAGTTCGGTCTTTTTGATGTGGAGGCTGTGAAAACTCTAATGTGGATTCCTTCATTGAGGAGGTGATTGTGTATTGTGTATGGAGTGTGGACATACTTTGTGCCAGTTGAAATCTACGTAAGGTACTGTATTTTTTGGACTATAAGTTTTTTCAGGGTTTGGCTGGTCCTGCTCAGGTGCGACATTATATTTTTCCCACTGACTGTCCATAGCCCAACTGTATGAATCCTATATATGAATTAAAAATGAAAAAATAAATCGTTATCTGTTTTTTCATTTTGATTTTAGAGACAAATAATAAAGAAAAGAGTTGTTTTTTATTTTACTTATTTTTGGTTCTATATTGAAAAATGAATGAACGACTGATACACAGATTCTTCTCTATTGGGTTGTTTTTATTACTATAACTTCTATAACTCGCCTTTCAAGATGAAATGTCGGTTCTTGGTCTCTGATTTTATAAAATAAATTTCCCCCAAAAAGTGCAACTTATAGTCCAGTGCGACTTATACATGTTTTTTTCTTCTTCATTATGCATTTTTTGGCTGATGCGACTTCTGAAAAATACGGTATGTCTTTTAGTTTGAGTACATTTATATTTAGTACATTCTCACCACGTTAGCCCACAGTTCTTGAAGATGAACCAACGGTGAGAATGGTAGCACAGTGTTCTCACCTCACAGCAAGAAGGTCCTGGGTTCGACTTTTGGAAATTCCTGTGTGCAGATCAATAAAAAAATAATCAAACGCACCAGGCTGAAAAAGGAACTTAACCTGGACTAAATCTAACCTTGCACAGCGAGATGGATTCTTGCAATATTTGTGAGTTTGTGAATCTATATTGACGCCCGACAGGTGGTGATCGACCAATCACAGAGCAGCATTGAGGTTTGTGCGGAAGCCAAATGCGAAGCGGCCAAACGAACCAAAACAAACATGGCGACGCTGACAGACGTACTTCAGTTTAGTTTAGCATCAGTACAGACTATTTTGATGTGAAAAACATGCTTTGTGAAAAATGTGCTTTGTGCAATTGTAAACAGGGTAGATGTCTGTGCTTTCCTCTCAACTGTGTGCAACAAAAGTTAGATTTTTCGACTTGTTTTGTTGTTGTGATGCATTGTTCAATCAATATTCAAATACAAAGACTCAATTCAGGACCAAACTCATCTAAGGTAAGTTAAAATGACTTAAATTAAGATTATTTTACTTTATTTGAGTGGATTCATCTTGAAGTGAAATGATCTGCCAGTGGAATAAGTGTTTTTTTCTTAATTCAAGTAACATTTGATTGTATTTCTTATTTTAAGTGCAACAAGTTGTTGTCTTTCTTCGTGTAGCAAGATATATTTTCATATTTTAAGTACAAAAATCTTACTGCACTGGTAGATAATTGTACTTGTCAAGTGAAATTTACTCAAATCAGGGTAAAACTTTCTTAATTCAAGTCATTTTAGCTTGAACAAAAACGGCAAGTAAAGATGCACATTTTCAGCAAAATTCATAAAACCACCATCAGTATCATATGCATTGTTTTATTTAATAGAGTTGAAAACACAAATTCTTGAAGAAAATGGCTAGAATCTAATTTTGTAAATAATTTGGTTGATTGGTAAGTTTTAAGAGAAAGGACCCACATGAGCAGCTGCAAAAACATGAGCATTTTCTCTCATCAAGACCCAGAGCACCCTTTTTAAATCACTTTGTACCCTTTAGTCCACTTTTTGCCCACTGCACGAAGAGAAGACATAACGACTCGCAGACAGAAACAATGTTGAATGTTCTGCCAGTTCTCGGGAACAGTCGGATTTGGGTTTGAAGTAAAACAATGGATCTTTTACAACTAGTTAATGACTGCATTTAAGAAGATATTTGGCGAGACCTCTTTCTTCTCTTCTGTCATGGTGCAGCTCATCATTAAGCACATAAATGACTCCATATTGTGAGTTCTGCCAATTTGTTGCTCACATTCACTCACAGTGGTCATTGTAAACAGTTTGAGTCTGACCTCAGTATTAAAATAAACCATCTTTGCTGGAAGTTTTTATCATTGCAATATGCTATGAGTAACCTTAATGATTACTCTCCAGCCTCAGGCCAATGAAATAAGAAAGAGCAGAAGAAACTTTTCTTGTCACAATGTAAGGACATATATGGTACACTTGATATTTAATAAACAATAGTGTTGTCAGATGTTAGTCAATAAATAAATTATGGAAACTAGATGTTCATTTGACGCAGTGATAGTGAAAACAATCAAATCTTTGTCTTGGATCTTTTGTCTTGAACTGGGAAAGCACCAGCTGGTATTTTAAAGAAACTTTAACTATCACTACTATTATTCTTTTGTTGAAAAATTTCTTCTATTAAAAATATGTGTGTTTTTATTACCATTGTGGTATTGAAATAGGCAATGAATGTCAAATCTTTCCCTTAGTTTCAAAATTGAGTTTGAAATTTTTGTGTTTTGCCAACAAGTTGATGTAATACCTTATGTAAAAAAGTCCAAATTCTAGTCTAAGTTATTTATCCAGGGGTGGTCCATGAGGTTTTCATTTGGATTTCATGTTTTTGAAATCAATATTTTCAACCGCCACCAGGAAGCCATTTTGAGTCGGTATCTGAGAAGTTGAGCTAAAAGCTCCAAGGGAGAAGTTATAACTTAAAATGAATCTATCTTTGTTTTCTTGCCATAGAGTAGTTATGCAAACGTTCCTAAAACATATCCAAGTATCAAGTGAATCCAGGAGCTCTCTCTCACCTCCGACTTGTCGACTCAGTACAGCAAGTCAACACAAATGAGAATCCTGTATTTGCCTAGATCAGCTCTACTGTTTTGCCTCGGACCAAGCCTTGTCGTGAAACTCATCTCCGGCAGCATACCTCCCAAAGCACGCAACAGCTTGTACGCAGCAGATGCAGATGTACCGGAGCAGTGTGATCTAAGAGTCCTCTGCCAAAGGGCCCTCAGAGCGCCCCACAGCACCTGCCCCAGCTCAGGGAGAGGAGAGGGGAGGAAGGAGGAGAGGGGAAGGGTGGGAGTCATGTCTTGGCCCGGGCCCTGCTGTGTGCTCCTCCAGCTCTGATCAGGATGAAGAACCAGTATTAGGTCATCCCCACTGCCAGCATCTGCAGCTGCTTCTTTCCACCGGTGGAAACATGTCCAGATATGGAGGTCCGCACAGCTCCCAACGAATCTTACACAATATTTTGATTTGAAATGGGATCGTTATGTGCTGACTGCTTGAGTGACTTGCGTGAAAAACAAGTTGGAGTTGTAATCACGCATGAATTATATTTCTTTTGAATTCGTTCCTCAAAATTTTTTATGGTCTAACATGTGCGCTCAGTATGTAACTTTTGGTTTTCCGTGTGTCGCCATGGATATTTTGTATTCATCAAGAATGTTCCACTGTACGGCATTAAACTTGGACCAAAGTAGTTGAAGTCATTAGGTCGGTGTCAGATCTGTGGAGAGGTTGCTCTACTCACAGTAAGAACCATAGACCGTATATATGAGTGGACATAGCTAAAGCGTTAGCCGCCGAGTGCCAAACAGGAAGTGCTCCAGGAGGCTCTTCCGGTTCCTTCTCTCCCTTTTTCCCATTGACTTGCATTGGGATCTTATCGTCCCTCTTTCTGTACCTGCTGCACTGAGCCTCGTCATTTTGGCCTTAAAATGTTCATATGAACCCGCGACACATGATCCTGAATTTTTCATTTCACTATTTTGTTCCTAAATCAAGATATGAACATAAATAAAGGACCAATCAGACACCTTCATTCCACGAGGTCCCTCCCCCTAGCGTTAGCAACAGGTTTGATTGACAGCTAGTGCATTTCGTTGCTAAGTAAGTTCTCTTCCCGCTTTCATGCCCTGATTGACTATTTTTGAAATAAAATGACAAAATATCTCAAACAATTACAATAGCTAATGTTACTAGAATCTTAACTAGCATAATTTAACTAGCATAAAGTAAAGTACGTAACAGAACATGAAACATAAATCAATGACTTAAACTTACTATTTAAAGTTTGATGATAAAAGCTAAAAGTTTCCTTATTATTCTCAAGAATCTCCGAAATACAGCGGTCCGTGCAGAATGCTGCAGAGTATCGCATCGCAGCTCTGCCATGAGTCGGGTGGGAACATTTAACAACTTCAATCATGATTGGCTCTCGTGGTTGCTATGATACTCGCGGTCGGATTTCCAAATATGGATCCTGGCTCTAAATTCGCTCCTGTAACCGTGGCATCGGGAGCCTCATTTTAGCGGTGCTGATGCTGTGGTGACGTCACACTCACTTAGTCCACTCATATATATGGTCTATGGTAAGAACGCATGTTTTTTCAGCATATGTTTTAACTATGGAAACAAACACCTCTAGGCTAACTGAATGAATGCAAGACAGATACGTTTAACGCCGTAGTGCAAAACTTTCCAGGCACAGCATTAAAATCTCCATGGAGACAAACAGGTGGCGGTCCTTCTAGAAAAAAATTATAATAATGCACCTTCTATAGAACAGTGTAATGTGGAAATTTCGTGTTATTCATAAATCATTGTAACATGATTAATGATTATGCCAATAGACCGAAGGAAAGAAACTAAATAATAATTATCTAACTAATAGGACTTATCCAAAAGGTGGCGATGGAGATGTGGGTGCTACTTCACCTTACCACCTTGATGGGCGTGGTCAAAAGCATTTGGCACAAATTGGCCACCATATTTCCATCTCAGGATGTATGTGGCTACAACTAATGCTTGGACTTCAGACTCAGAGTGTCCAAATCCAAGACATTATTATTTTATTATTGTATTTGTAATTCCACAAAATATGTATTTATTTATTTGTCTGTGTAATCCCTCTGTCATCCAGCAAAAGAAAAATTTGCTTGGATGAGCTGCAAAACGTCCAGTTGACAGAATTGTATTTATTTATTTTATGGCAGATTACCTCTATAATGACCTGTATCGTTGCTGCTCCACCCATCTCTGCTTTCCCCTGCATGTAAGTAGGTGGCGCGTTCACATAGAGGAGGAGATGGAGTATGGGGAGAGTGTATTGTGAGTACAGCAGGTGGATAAATATTTCATGACGGTGCCACCTCCGCACACAGCGCCCAACACGGCCTGACCTTCAGACACCGAGTGGATGAATTATTGAGCGGGGAGCTGTCAGTCACAGGAGCCCTGGGTTTGTGCTCCGCCTCGCGGGATACACTGTGATCACATCTCACTCACATGTCAATTGCCAGACCACCACCTGCTGAGCGGACACAGGGAGGAGGGTTTGTGTGAGCTCAGCAGATATGGGTCGTCTGGGGAGAAAACTGAGAAACAAAAATAATGCATTTATCATACATGAAAGAAAGAATATGGAACATAAATGGAAGTTATGGGTATTTTTATTTTATATTTCAATTTTGATATGCCAAATGTTTTTCTTTTCTTTTCTTGAAGGTGCACTCTAACCTTATGATGGAGGGTGTACCACATTGCTTTGGAAATTATCAAGACATATCCCTGGATGGTTCATAATATGTCACTAAACTATTTTTGTTGCTATAAATGACCTTGAATACCTTATGACCTGGTGGAGACAGTTCAGACCTATATGTTACCAGTTGTGAGGAGACATATTACTTGATATTTTAATAAAACATCAGAATGGTACTATGGGTTGGTTTAAAGTGGTCTCAGCAGTAATAGTATAACCAGAGGTAATAGCCACAAATTATCTTCTTTATCTTTGAGTCAGCAGCAAAATTGAGACTGTCACTGAGAACTGAATAAATAATAATACAAATAAAATTTCTGAGTATAATGTAACAACTGTACATGGATTATTATCCCAGTAGCGATGATAGAAGTGGTAATATTCTACAAATGATTTCATTCTGAGCGTTCCAGGACTATTTTTGCTTCATTATTTGCTCTTGGTTTGATCAGACGTAGTCCAGACAGAGGGCAGGGGACAGCAGATAGTCTGACCTGCTAATCTTTGTTTGGGTGGAGCTCTTCTCTTTTACCCCGCAGCTGTTGGAGGTGGCTCTGTATGTGTGCTCTGCTGCTTATACTTTGTGTAGCCTCCTAATGAATCATTAACAGTACATTAATTTCAATGGTGATATTACCAACTGAAGAAAGATCCAATGCACTCCCAACTACGTAGTATCAGTGTGATTTCTTACTCTAAACGGGGCAGTGGAGATGAGTGGAGAGTATTTAGCACAAGGAATTTTTTTAACAGAACTTTAACAGCCACATCAAATCAGTAACATCTGCAGCTTTTTATGATCTAAAAACATAAAAATCAAAGGTCTATTGTCTAAAGCAGACTTGGAGAGACTTATCCATGTGTTTGTCTCCAGTAGGTTAGATACTGTAACGGCCTCTCACTGGCCTCTCCAAATGAGCTGTGAGAGCTGCAGAACCACCAGAACACTGCAGCTCGGGTCCTGACTCCAACCAGGAAGTACGAGCACATAAGTCCTTTGCTCAGGTCTCTGCACTGCCCCCTGTGGCTCAGAGAATAGACTTTACTATGGCTCTGCTTGTGTACAAGTCTCTCTGTGGCTGAGCACCAAAGTCCATCTGTGACATGTTAGTGCCGTATGAACCATCTGCATCTGAGGAGCTCAGGGACCGGCCTCCTGCTGGTGCCAGAGTCAGAACTAAACCCGGGGAGTTTCAGATTCATGCAGCTAAAACCTGGAACAGTCTGAACATGTGAGACAGACAAAACAGTTCTGTTTAGCTGCAGATGACTGAAAGATTTTTATTTTTCATTTCACACTTGTCTCTGTAATTGAATGTCTCTCTCTTTTTAATTTTATGATGATTATTTATGTTTTGATTTGTTTGTACTGTGATTTTAATGTATTTCTTATTCTGTAAAGCACTTTGAATTACTTTGTGTATGAAAAGTGCTGTACAAATAAACTTGCCTTGCCTGGAGCAGAACCAATAAGGGAGAATTTTGCCTTTGGTTTGTAATTACATGAAGCCAGGTCCACTTAAGTTCATGTAGTCTCATTTGAACTTCAAGCTTCTCAGATATGATCATCAGAATTACAACATCCTATATACATTTGTTTCTTTTTGTCGTACAGATGACCTTACATTGGTCATCTCTTGCAAGATTTTCCACTTTTTTCTCCAAATTTCTGAGATAGGCTTGAAGTTACCAAAAGTTTGCCTCACTGAATGTGGTTCCAGTAAAATTTATATCATTGAATTACATTTAAACTATTTCAATACACGGTGTTCAGCTGCTGTCATCCATCCATTCATTACACCGACATAATACTATCCCATAAGACTCACAAAAAGTCTTACAAATGACCTCGAGTTTCATTATTTTACATCTGGCTAAAAGAGATGTGATGAATGAAATAAAAGGATCTGTTTGCTGTAAATTATGAGCTGCACCTTTTACATCACACACAGTCTAAGCATCCCTCTTGTCTCCTGCTCCTGCTTCTGTTGACAGACGGTTTCATCTGTGATAAGCACAAACAGCAGAGGGCCAATTCATTTTCCCTGTGAGTAAGTTAAATGCTGGCAGCCCACTTAATCAGATCTCCTGGGGGGCCTATTGCTTTAATGCACTATGTGAGTGACAGGTGACATTGCTCTTGCTCAAAGGCACGTGGGCGGGTGAAGAGGCTGTTGGGTATTGTTGATACAAAGCAGATTGCCCCTAGCTGACACTGTGTGGGTAAAGATATACGCATGACATACCGCATTAGCAAACAGAGGACTGACGCTTATAGTAAAATGACAAGTTATGTAAAATGAAACACAAATGGAAGCCCCTGTAAATGCAGTGTCCTTGTACGTACGTCAATTTGCATAATGTGCTGCTGTAGGCTTAGTACTAACTGACGAAGCAAGTACTGATACTACTATAAACCACGTACTCTCGGTTAGAGGTCCTATATTACACAAAATGGCTTCTTATGAGATTTAAATCATGTTATAATGTTGTTACTCCTCAAAAACCTACCTGGAGTTGTGTTTTGTTCCATTCACATGTTTAAGTAACACTTTTTTACTAGTCTGTTTACGTCTCCACAGCTCAAAATGCTCCGTTCCACCTTTTGATGTCATGATGCGGTACTTTTCAAGTTTAAGGAACAGGGTTTATAAGATTTATCTTCTTCCTGTTCCTTTTGTTCATGCAGCAAAGACAAGGCAAGTAATGGCTGGAATATGTACTTATGCTTGTAAGTCAGATTTTTTGTTATTGTTGTTATTCTCTTTAAGTTGATGCATGAGCAATAAATAAATAAATACATACATAAATAAATAATATGTCAGAGAAGCTAACAAAAAGAAGTTTACAACCAGCTTTTACCTTTATTTCAATAGCGACGGGCAATTCCAGGTCTGAAATGATATTATATGATTCTAGGGAAGGTGTATGGAGTTTAAAAACATAGTGGAGCACTTCCTGTATTATCATATGAAGGTGGATTCAGAGTGTTTTCAGGTTGAGAGAAGAACTGAGCAGGATATATATTAGAAAATAGCGTAATAAAGGCTGTTTAAACTAAATATGTAAATTAAATTCCACGTGAAGCAACCACATCTCCATGGAGACGAGCGGTATGCAGAAAAGTTGCATAGTGTACCTTTTAAGTACAGTGAAGTACATCATCCTACTACAACAAATAGAGCTGCTACCACTTGTATCCTTGCCTCAGTAAATTTTAACTAAGTAACATCTGTGACCTTCTACTTTTACTTGAGCACCATTTTGGCGACTCTACAGACCTGTGATAACTAATGTCACTACACTGTACTAAAATCATGGTGCCTGCTGCCTCTCATCACCACTTCTGTAACTATAAAACACTACAGCTGCTGTGGTTACATCTTCCGGCCTCACTGTACTGTGGAAATGTGTGTGTCTTGTGTGTGTCTTTTATTATCAACCATTTGTGTAACATATCTTTGCCTTTAATGTTTCTCAAATGGAAAATAAACATATATTTGCAGATAAAACCCTGCTGTGAGAAACTACAGATTAGGTGCATAGGGCAAATGACTTGACATGAAAGCCTATCACAGAGAGAATTGGCTACATTATGAATTCTCCTGTTGGCCTTTGAGTGATTCAGCCAGCATCAGTGTTATTGCCCCCACAGGACACTGGTCTGTTTATTTCATAGGCAGTGGCCCCACAACGCTCTTTGCTATCTCTGCTATGAGCGTCAGGGGAGGCATTGGGCTCAAGGCTTGGCTTCTTATAGGCTTCCTAAGCACAAAGCCAGGGCTGCATGTGGATCACTCCTCTGCCTCTACAGCGATGGCTTTTCCAGTCCGTTTGTTCAGTGCACACAGTTTGAATGGAGGATGGCGATTGTCAGCAACTTTTGGACAATAGCTCTGCAGAGGCCAGTGCCTGTATTAGACATTCTTTCTGTCTGGTAGAGTAGGGCTGGGAGCGTAACAGGATACGTTTAGCAACTGTTTGGTCATTTAAAATGTGTTTCATTGTGAAAATAAGTCTGTGATGGTGACTGAGTGATATACACTCTCGCCTCACAGCAAACCTGTTCCGGATGTGACTCTTAAGCTGACCTCAGCCTTTCTCTGAACAGTTTGCATGTTCCTTCCCATGTCTGGGTGCATTTCCTCAGGGCACATCGGCTTCCTCCATCAACCCAAAACATGCACAATGAGTAAAATCCTTCGGCTAAGGTAATCCTGACCAATTCTTGTGGTCACTGTGGTGTCCGGGTTGCTTCAAGGAGATTGAAGCGTGGGTCAAATACAGAGGCCGATTTTCCCTGTGGGGACAATAAAGACTAACCACTCCTAACCTAAGCAATTCACAAGAAACTATTGCTGGAGCTGACATTGAAGCTCTCATCTGGGGACTCATGGGCTCCAATATAACTTGTGGTTGTGTTATTTTTAATATCATTGCAAAAAATAACATGGGAGATATTCAGAGGTGAATAAATATTGTATCTGCACATTTTGTTAGTTGCCACACTACAAGACACAGGGAACTTAAAACAATAATAGAAATATGGTATACTTATTATGCGATCACACGACTGTCTGAGCGAACAACAAGCTGAGACTAACATTAGCTGAGACTGATGCTTCATGTAATCTGTGTTTATGCCTCAGTCAGTAAATGAAAGCTAAAATGTGAGAGATATTGTCCAGATGACCTTTTCTATCCAGCTACCTCACCATTACCGTACCTAAGCCTAACCATTCTACCACTGCTGCAGCTTCTTGAGATAAAAAACATAACAACAGTAGTTCTGACACATTCCCTGCGTGTGCTAGAGTAAGATTAATGGATAAACCAATGATACATCTGCTGATCATTAGGTGTTGGCCTCCGCTCTTGTGAACTTTTCCCCACTTCCACCTGGCTCGGTCGACGGTTGTCTCAGCCACCGCTGGTCCCTGGGACGAGGTGCTGAGCAGAGTGCACCCACACACTGAGATATGTGTATGTGTGTGTGCGTGTGCATGTGTGTGCATGTGTGTGTGTGTTTGTGTGCATGGAAGACAGCTGCCCAGCTCATCTTCCCCTCGCGGCCTGCCTCATTTATAATTAACCCAGCTGACCAGGTGGCTATGTCCCTCTGTCCCTGCCAAGGCATGCTTTGCTGTGACCTGTGCCCTTCTATCAGACATTCCTTGGCTTGTGTTTAGCGCGCATGTACTGCTTGGATGACTAGACCCCCCCACAACTGCGCTCTGATACTGTTCCCTGGAGCGGTACTAGGGCTGTGGAATGAAATATTACACAGGTGATAAAGGGAGAGATTTGGGGCTAGCACAAGGCGGCAGTGAGAAAGCTACAATTGGCCGGGCACATGTCGAACTGTGATTTGCTTCTTGTTTCCATGTTTAATCCGTCCGACCAAAGTGGAGCTGGATACCTTTAAAGTTCATTTAGGGACAGTTCAAAGGGTTGCGAGATCAAAATGCCAAAGCCTATACAGGAAATGTGTACACTTGAAATGTAATGTGCAATATTATTCAATGATTCTGTTGCCTTTGTCACCGCAATACACCTGCTAACCTGGCTGTAAATAAGTAAAGATGTATTTACAACACAAAAGAGGAGATGATGCATAAAAAAATCATTATAGACATTGATTAATGGGGTGTTTTCTACTAGCTTTTCTCCATATTGGCATTGCTCATCTTAGAATATTTCACAGTATTGATTTAGACTTATATCTTCCATTTATTCATATACAGATGGTTTTGTTGCTCACAAATACTTAGAAAATACCTAAAAAAACAGGTATTCTGACTGTGAGCGGTGTGATCTGACCTGTAACACTGGAAAAAAACAATATCTAGGTAAGATAAAATGGCTTAAATTAATAACATTTGTCTTTATTTGAGCAGATTCAACTTGACAAGTAAAATGATCTGCCAGTGGAATAAGTGTTTTTTCTTAATTCAAGCAACATTCGATTTTGTTTCTTATTTTAAGTGCAGAAAGTGGTTGTTTTTCTTATTTTAAGTGTAGCAAGATGTATTTTCATATTTTAAGCACTGCCACTGGCAGATCATTTTATTTGTCAAGTGAAATTTACTCAAATCATGATAAAACCTTAATTCAAGTCATTTTAGCTTGATTTTGTTTTTTGCAGTGAACTTGGTTTGATTTGGTCTCCGTGGAGATAGAAACGTTTAATACCATACTGTGAAACATTTCAGACAAACCAATAACATGTCCATGGAGAAAAAGATGTGACGGACTCTTAGAAAAGTTACACAATGCACCTTTAATGTGAGCAGGGTCGCCTCTCCTCAGATATGACCTGTAACTTAACCTGGTAAAGTCTCCTTGTTTCCATGGAGATTGATAAATTCTGGACAAATATAACAACTCCATTTTGTATTTTTTGTGTTCTTGTTGTTTTGTATTTTATTTACTCTATTTTTGTGTGTATATGGTTTATATTAAAATGTTTTCTTAAAGCTTAAAAACTGAAGTATATAGAAAAACAAAAACATCTCCATGGAGACAAGCTGGTATAGCAAACTCTCCACCAGAAAAGTCACATGATTCATCTTTAATGTTTGTGGTTTGATCTGACACTTAAAAAAACGCTAGTGTTTTTATTGTGCCTCCGTGAGCCCCAGTTCATCTTTGACCTGTTTGTTGTTGCCATAACATCGCTTTTCTCGACGTACGTTGGTCGAATTTTTGCAGAGACCTTGTCCAGTTATTCGGAGCAGTGCACAACAGTTCCAGAGCCACACTTTCTTGATGCCCTTCTTTCGTCGCCCTCATAATAGCGGCTGAGGGCAGGACAGAGACCCAAGGTTAGCGAACAAGGCAGATCCAGTTTCTGTTGTGTAACGCCTATACCTCCACGCTTCCTGTGCACATGTTCGGGGTAACGCTCATGTCCTGGCGATTGGGTGGGCCATTAGAGCGCATAAGACAAGTGAAACTCAACCTCCGGCAGACTTCCTCTCACTGCGCCTCCCGTCACAGCTAAACCTACACAGAGACTTGTTAAAGAGCTGCTCATCTAATACAATCGCATGTAGTTGAATGGATTTAGATCAGACACTGAGCGCTGTGCAGTCTCCCGTTCACATGTACTGAACACAGAGCGGGGAGAATAGTATTACGATGCCATGCCATTTTGTGTGTATGCAGATTTTTGACAAATAAAGGTTTTATTTGTGAAACCATATTATCGTTAGGCAAATTAAGCAAGTTTTGTCCTTGTTTACAGCATGTTTTCCATAGATAATAGAACTGGAAATGCTTCTACTTATGTCACATCTGCTGCCCATGTCCAACCAGGAGGTAAAACAACTAGTATAACCTTTGCCAAAATTGTCAAACGAGAGAAAATTGGGTACAGTTCCTTTAAAGGAGCACTGTGTAACTTTCCTGGAGGGTCCACCACTTTCATGTCTCCATATAGATGTTATTGTTTTCTCTAGAATGTCCCGGTATAGCATTAAACATAACTTAACATATCATAATCTTGCATTTACTCAATAACGTAGGGTTTTCATGAGCTAAAATCTTATGTTCTTACTGTGAGTGGGCTCTCCTCTCCTCAGATCTGACATGTAACTTGGCCCTGTGGTGTCAGCTGATGTCTACGTAGAGATAAATGAGTGGAATACCATATGGTGGAACATCTCAGGCAGTATCTGTAGGATGTGATGGACCCTCCACTGGAAAAGTTACACCGTGCAAAAGGATTGTTAACTACAGTTTAGTGAAAAGTGTCGTCTAACCTGTCAGATGCACTTTCAGCCAATCAGGGAGCTCATTGTATTAGGAAACAAAGAAAAACAAAGGCGTATAATTGTGTGTGCTCCGGCTCTTTGTGAGGAGCACGGCCACAGCACACCCATCTTCTCCCTTCAGCACCCAGCGCCCTCACTCGCACCTCTCCCACTCTGTTTGCTTTGGCAGTCACAGGACATCCGTCAAAGCACCTGCCAGTGCAGCTCGCGGCGTGCCTGCACCCGTACCCTCCAGCGCGCTAAAGGGTCAGCCACGTGTCCGCAGCACCCTCTAAATGGGTGACAATACCACTGTCCTCGCCCGTCAGGATTAGGCTACAGCGAGCCCAGTGCCAGGCCGGAGCTGCTGAAGGCATTCAAACAGGGAAACAGGTGTCCCCGAGGCCCTCACACATGCCAAAAACATTACTCTAAAGCAGCCAACCTTTCAGTGGAAGAGGAGAAGCACCACAGAGAGGAAACAAAGGGAAAAAGAGAGGGGATTTCATACAAAATCACAGAAAAAGATCACGGATGACAATTTAAACGTTACAAATGAGTAAAATGGCTCATATTACGCTGTTATAATGTTGTTTCCTCATCAAAACCGTACCTAGTGTTGTGTTTTGTTTCATTCACACATGTTTAACTCACAAACCCTGCATATATAGACTGAGTTCTTCTCTCAGACAGAAAACACACCATACGATGTCATGTGGTAATAAAGGAAGTGCTCCGTTGTGTTTTTAAGCTCCATTAACCTTCACTAGAATAATTTGGATAATTTCACATCTGGAATTGCCTGTATCTACTGAACTAAAGGTAAAAAATGCAGCTGTTAACATGAAAACTACCACTACATGACATCACAAGGTGGAACAGAGCATTTTGAGCTTCGGAGATGTAGACAGATAAATATAGGGTTACTCGAACATGCGTGAATGAAACAAAACACAACTTCTGACCTTTAAGCATCATGTTGACTGTTGTTGAAATTTAGGACAAATTCTCCCTTCTCTCCAAATGTTTCGTTTCCAGTTTTTCCTTGTTATTTGTGCTCTCATGTCAGATATTGTTGTTTACCGTCTTTATGCAAACCATTGATGCCCATAGAAACTAAAGCTAAAGCGTTTTGTACAAGCAGTTATCACTTCACCATACTCTGTACAGTTATGGGCTTACGTTTATCTGGCTTGACTACCTTGAAGCTTATTGCATCCTAGTAGAAAAACTAGGACCGTTGCCATAGTGATTACCAATTGAAAGCAAAATATTACAACTTTTGAAAGAGAAAAAGTCCTAAAAATGTTTCATATAACAAGACGTTGAAACCCACGAATAGTTTTGTGTGGTCAATTTATTTTAAAGTGCCTATGACATGTTAGTTTACTAATTTTACTTAAACACACTTAAGATCATTGTATTTAAGATTTTGCTAATAATGTTATAATTGTTTGGTGGTTTTGCAAGTTTTTTAAGGTTACTATTTAGATTTAAGATTACTCTTTTTAACTAAGCCCTGATGAAGACCAGTCATGGTCGAAACATGTTGGCTTTGGCCATTTTAATAAAGGCCTTTTAACTATACTTTCCCTTGTGCGTTTTTCACTTTGTTGGAGCTTTTTGGAGTGCCTGGATTTTTGTTGTGTTAAAAAGAAACTGAGAATTGTTGAAAGAAAATGTTTCGGGACAATTTTTTTTTTTAGCGTTTTCAAAAAATATAATTCACTTGTAAATAAATGGGATTAGAAACGACATCATTGATCGAGTCTTTTGGGCTTTCGCATGCGCAGTGGGAAATCAACAAGGTAATGCTAAGGCTGCTTATAAAGTTGCTTTACAATGTTTCCAGGCCACTGATGAGTGAACCAGGCAGAGCGTTCTGTTTGTTAGACGAGTTAGAAAATGGTATTAAGCTTCTTCTGTGCAAATTGGTGTTTTACATGGAAGTTAAGAACTTGCCCAATTCACTACACTAGCTTGTTGCCTTGACAGACTCACTGCCACAGCGAGATGTCCGCCTAGAAAACACTGATCTGTGCCGTTTTTTGGCTTCTGCCAGTATTCGACCACCTCTAGCAATGGACTTTAGCTTCAAACATGCCGAAGTTCCCCTTTAAATCAAAATGAGAGAATTATCAAAACGTGTCAAAAGACTGTAAGTCTTTCAGATATCCAGGAAAACAAACATAGTCAACAGCAAAACATGAATTCCCATCAGAACAAGTGGTCCCTCCAGACACCTGCACCGGGCCCTGTTCACCCAGGTGCCCATTCACTGACTGTGCACGGAAACAGCTCCAACCAGACCACAGTGAAGAGGAGAGAATCAGCCTCTGTTCCCAGTTATCTGTAAAACGCTGATAGCATCACGCTGACCGCCCCTCCCCGCTCGTCCTCTCTCCACTATAGTGCGCTCTCTGGCTGTTAAGGGCCTCTTGATACTCTCAACCTTTGGATATCAATGACGAAGAGGAGGTACCACGAGAGGGGCGCAGATTGTAGCGTGATACATGAGGCAGGTAATGGGTGCTGAAATTTTTTTTGAACCTCATTTAGTAAGAGTTTTATTCAGCACTTCAGGTACATCATAAATAAAAGTCTTGGAGAGTGGACGCGTTGAACTGAATGCTTGGCCAGATGCGTATTACAGTCACTACTTTTACAAATACACCAGGAAACCAAATAACAAGCCTAGTCTGATTTTTTTTTTGAGTTTTTGAGTTATTTTTATTTTATTATTGTGGTTCTTACTCTGTATTTGTGCAGCACTTTGGAAACTGCTTATGAAATGTGCTGTAAAAATAAAGTGAACTGGATTGATTGAAGGTACATTGTGTTCTGATGCAAAGTTCATCAAATGCTTTTCTCCATACAGATGTTATTACTTTGTTTCACAGTACGGTATTAAACCTTTCTATCTTTATGGAGACCAAGCCCGACCAAATTACAGGTCAGATCTGTGGAGAGGCGACCCTGCTCACAGTCAGATGACTTGTTTTTCTAGGTATTTCTGAGCTATAAAAATATATTCATTCTGTAATTGAATAAATGTAAGGTGGCGGAAAGTGTGGAACATTCCAGGCAGATAAATGCCATATCCGTAGAAACAACCAGGTGACGGACCCCCAACCAACCAAACCAAAAAGTTACACACTGCACCTTTAAACCAATTTTTAGAAAAACACGTAAACTCAAGAACTAAGACTGAGGTGCTCCATTCATCCATCCATCCATTTTCTTCTGCTTATCCCGTCTTATACAGACTAAGCAGGGATTCCCAGATTTACTTCACCCCAGACATTTCCTCCAGCTCCTCCGGGGGGATCCCAAGGTGTTCCCTGGCCACCCCAAAGACATTATCCCTCCAATGTGTCCTGTGTCTTCCCTGGGGTCTCCGCATCCAGAACAGATGCCTGAGCCATCTCAGCTGTTCCTCTCGACACGGAGGAGCAGCAACTCTACTCCGAGCTCCTCTCGTGTGACCGAGCTCCTCACCCTATCTCTAAGGGAGCGCCCGGCCACTCTACGGATGAAACTCATTTCAAACTCTTGAATCCGCGATCTCGTCCTTTCGGTCATTACCTAAAGCACATGACCACATAGAACTGGGTCATGATTGAGGTGCTGTGGTTTGAATCTCAAAAATCCCATTAAACATCTGGGGAAGCTGTGTGGGAGTAGATGCTCATGAGCAATCGCTTCAGCTGTCTCATTTTGGGCTTTGTACGCTGCTATAATCTACGCCTGTTTTATGTAAACGTTCAGTCCAATTTTCATGAGGCACAAAAAGAGGCACTTATCTGTACAAGGTAAGAAACCTCTGGGAAAATCCTAGACACGTGTTTGAATGTACTAACTAATTTTAAATCAGCAGTGATGACAAACTACAGTCCCTTCATCGCAGATTAGCACATTTCTTCATTGTTTTTGTCTGCTCCATCGATCTTAAAGTGAAAAGTACCAGAACTTCTATGTGTTTATTTGTGCTGTGGAAAGCAAATACCTTGTGAGTAGCACAGATCCTAGCATGTCTAAAAATCAAACACTCAACACACTCACTTATGTTTGCCAAAAGTGTGGTTATATGAATGATAGACATTTTGTGAGCAGCAAGTCTTAGTTAAAGGTAAATTACACAACTGGACAAACCCCCATTCAGAAATATTTGGTTCTTTTAAGGTCATTTTAAGCTAAATTTATTCTCGTGAGCTTTAAGTCATATTAAAATGTTCTTACATGCACAAAAATATACCTGGACTTGTGCTTTGTTTCATTCATACATGTCTGAGTAATCCTGCATTATTAGTCTGTGGAGTGTTAAAATTGACTCTCACAGAATAAATTTTAACATTTTCTCACAGTTTATATGAGTCCAATCTGTTCTAGGGTCAATTTAACATTTTGGGAAATGTTAATTAAGTAACACTGGACCAAAGTTCCTGTTTAATCCTGAAATCCATCCATCCATCTTCTCCCGCTTAATCCGGCTGGGTCGCGGGGGCAGCTGGGCTGCCCAATACTCATAGCACCTGACCCCCCCTATGCAGGTGGTGAGCCCACAGGAGGGTGGACGTCATGGTCCTTGATGTTAGTTCATAGGGGTGCGGGCATGTTTTGGGTTGATGGGGGAAACCGGAGTACCCGGAGGAAACCCATCCAGACACGGGGAGGAACATGCAAACTCCACACAGAAAGGCCCAGGCGACCCGGGGATCGAACCTGCAACCTTCTTGCTGTGAGGCCTGAGTGTTGCCACTCAGCCACCGTGCCGCCTAATCCTGAAATCAAGAGTTATATTAACGTTTTGAGAGTAAATGAATAACACTTTGTAGAGGTGTCCTGATTTAGCTGAACAACACACAGAGGTGTTTATTTTTACACTTTCATCCATCCATCCATCCATCCATCTTCTCCCGCTTAATCCGGCTGGGTCGCGGGGGCAGCGTGCTGCCCAATATTTAGTTAATTTAATTATGTACAAAATTGGTTCACACTGGTCTTCTCTCACAGGAGTTTGAAGTGATAGGTGAGGTGCCAAAATAACACTAATGGAAGTTGAATTAACACTAGAGGAAGTTGAATTAACCATATGAACTCCCCAACTTGAACTTCCATTTAACTTTCAAATAGTTAAAATAACATTTTTTATGTTAAAAGCAATATTTTACCCTGAAATTTTAACCCTCCAGTTTTTGCTGTCTATATCTCCAAAGCTCAAAATGCTTTGTTCCACCTTGTGATGTCATGTAGCGGTAGTTTTCAAGTTTTTTCAACAAGCTTTTACCTTTAGCTCACTAGAGAAAGGAAATTTGAGGGAGAAAATCATCCAAATGTAGTACCACATGACATCACAAGGGGGGCAGAGTGTTTTCTCAGCCTAAATATGCAAGATTTGTGTGGTAAACATGTGTGAATGAACCAAAACACTACTCCAGGTATGTTTGCGATGAGGAAACAACATTATAACCTATGGTAGATCAGAAAAATAGCGTAATATGGGCCTTGTAACCTGCACGTCGACTGGGACAGGAGTGATCTGAGAGGTTTTGGGGGAAAAGGCAGTTTGAGTTTGGTTGTTAAGCACACTCTGGCTTCTCTGTGCATGTAAAAGTAGTAACTATTGTCAAAAGCGCTACAATAACTGCTGTCAGGACAATACCGAAGTGAATCTCCACTGCCTGACCTCCCACAGGGCTGATTAGCTCTCCAGACAGCGCTACAGTAAACGTATCTTTGCCTGGTTCTTTTATCATGTGAGAACACCTCCACAATGAAAAGCGGCTAGCTCCATCTGACAATCCAATCTACTAGGCCAGCAGTAACATAATATCCCTCTTCTAATAGGGGCTTTTTACTCACTGTCCCCTTTCGTTGTTGTGGCAAGGTTCTCGCGGAGAGGGGTGAAGGTCGGCGTGGCAGCTCTCATTAGAATTGCAAATCAGAGTGAGTGGATGCCCGATCAGATAAGGAACAATGGGGCTGAGCCGGAGAGAGGAGAGTGTTTGGGGTTTGACTGGGTCGCCTGGATCTCAGAGGGACCCGCAGGAGCTCAGCTAACAGCACCAGACTCCGGGGACAGTCACCGGACTCCTCGTATAGACCCTCAACCCTCCTATGCCCGCCACACGCAACACAGTTTTCACTCTTATGGTTATTTGTTTATGCTAAAGGTGCACTATGTCACTTTCTGGTGGGGTTCTGTCACCATGGAGATGTTAATGCATAGTATTAAACCTAAATCTACTGAGGATTTATTCACTTATACTGTAAGTGTTTTTATGGCTCAAAAATTTGCAGGGGAACATCACTGATCTGACCTGTAACTTGGCCTCGAGGCGTCATCTGTTTGTCTATGGAGTTTGATAAGCTTAATGCCGCTCTGTGGGACATTCCAGACAAAGCAATGGCATCTCCACATGAAAGGTTACATGGTGTTCCTTTAAAGCAGAGCACTATCCCAAGAATGGGTAAATAAATATAGAAACAAATAAAGTCAAAAAGGGAAGTATAGTTTGTAATAAGAAGAAAATATTTTACGAAAATCTCAAAAATTACAATATGAAAACTTCTACTCGACCCATAATTATTTTAGCACTTGTTTTACTACCTGCATGGCAAAAAAGAAAATCTAGTCAAGTTAAAATTACTTGAACTGAGAAAGTTTTACCATGATTTGAGTAAATTTCACTTGACAATTAAAATGATCTGCTAGTGGAATAAGACTTTTTTTAGTTAAAATATGAAAATACATCTTGCTACACTTAAAACAAGAAAAAAACAACTTTTTGCACTTAAAATAAGAAACTAAATCGAATGTTGCTTGAAAAACACATATTCCACTAGCAGATAATTTCACTTGTCAAGTTGAATCTACTGAAATAAAGTAAAATGTTCTTAATTTAAGTCATTTTAACTTACCTACATATTGTTTTTTGTCCAATGTGTGAGTAGGGCAAAGCAAGAAAACTCTACAGTATAATGGGATGGAAGATATACTGAAGACTCATAAAGAGGTTGGACTTAATGACAGGTCGCAGGCTGTTATTAATGATAAAGTTTGATCACTAAAATCATACGTGCAGTTTATTTCTTCCAACTACCCGTGTCTCCCATATAACAGTATTAGATGTTCTGGTTATTATTCCTCATAGGCCTGTGCATATTTGAATATCTGTCAGGAAAAACATGTGGTTTGGAACAGAGATCTGTTTGTGTTGTTTAAAAGTCTGTTTGTGTTCAGGAAATATTATTAAAACATGTTCTTAATAAGACAGAAGTCAAATTGAAACAAAAAACGTGATTGATCATTATGAGGAATCCTGATCATTTTTTTAGTCTTATTGCCCAGCCCTACTTTCTGGGCTTTAAAAATCAGCTGTTTAAATGTTATTGCTTTTAAATAAGTATATTTAAGATAAAAGATATGCAAATTATCTGTATGGAAATGTATTTTGATAGTTCAGTTCCTCCAGGAAGTTAAAACATGTCAAATCATCGTGGCTAAACCCTTATGTTTTTTACACAATTCTTGCTTTTAATCATGTGCTAAATTCTTTGCAATAAAAATCACAACACATTACTCGACTAAATCTGACTTGAACGCGCATTAGACAGACACACACACACACACACATGCACACACACACACACTTGGCCAAATCCTTCCTCACACCCACAGGACCAGCTGTGTCCTAAAGCTGTCAGTGCCAGCAGCTGGACTTTACAATTCTCTCCTCTCAGTGAAATACCACACCAAGATCCTGCACCAAAACCCAAACCAGCCTAGAGGATTTGTGCGCTATGTTTGCAGACGACGCTTTAGAACAACAAATAATCGCAGGATACGTGGTGAAAACAGCTGCAAGCATTCAAGCGTTCAATTTCGAGCTCTTTTCCAAGCGAAGTTCCTTCAGACACATCATCCTTTATTGCAATCAACACGCTCCCTAAGGTGGAGGTGTTGAGAATCATCAATTTCACCACAGGTTGGCACAGCGAAGCAACAAGCAGCGACAAGATTGGCTCTAGTCTGTTTTATCTTCCCAGCATGCACCTGGGTCTGTTTGAGAAAGGACAGGACGGGCCGGAATGAAGGCACAGCTAAGTCAATAGGCGCAAAATGGCAAAAACAAACATTTGCCTGTGCCCTTGTGTCACTTCTGTTTCCTCATTACGGGCTTTCTTCAGTACATTTATCTTGTACAATGCATCAGGACAACTGCTAAACCTCCCTTTTACAACCGAATCTCCAGGTCCAAAGTCAGGTATTATGTCAGGATGATGATAGTGTTCTTGTCCAGATGCTCTTTTCAAATAAAAAACAAAATCTGTTACCTGTATACCGAAAGGACACTAAAATGTTTGCAAAAAGGCACTAAAAAGGCATTGTGAAAGCCTGGCAAGTAAATTCCTCTTTCGGTTTGAATGCAAGAGGATCTGGGAGCAGACGCACAGCATCAAGCAGCCATCAAAGTCGAAGTCAATCCAGGACAAGGCTCTTGAATCCTCTTATAGAAGCGACATAAAACTGCAGTTACTTGTTCTGTCCTCAGTGTACGTCCGTAATCCAGTGTGAAGCTGCAACTCACACGCAGTAACACAAATGTGAGCTGCAGATAACTGGATTTCTTAATCTAGCACAGATTACAGGAAATTGAATTTATTTTGTTCAGAATTGTCTTGAGGAAGGGCCTTTCTCCTTTCAATGCAATATCTGCTAACAGTTTTGAATTTATTAAGGGACTGTTAATTATTAGACTTTGGTATATGCACCATCAGAATGCACTGGAGCCGCTGCTGCCTGCAGGCCCAACTCTGCTCTGAGATCAGACAAGATCAGGCACTGACAAGATACTAAGGCAAAGATACAGTGTTTAATTAAATACACAGCTCATTTATCATTTAATCTGAATGATGTGATGTGTTCAGTGCTGGAAGAATACTTTGAAAATGTATTTGGTGAAAGAATATTGAATACCTGCATTAAAATGTATTTTGTAATCTATTCTGATACAGGGTCCAGTCAGAGTACTGAGTACTCAGAGTACTCAGAGTTCCCAGTGCTCTGAATACTTAGAATAATTTCATGCAGGGCTGCGTTTAAATTATAGTAAACATACAACTTAGTATTGAAAACAGCTTTAAATTAGCCTCACTCTTTGTTATGCATTTATTTATCACTGACCAGAGAAGGACAAATCAGACTTACACACACCACAAGAGCAGTGTTTTATATTTCCCTCACTGAGTTCCTTTGATTTTTATATAAATAACTGTATTCTGAATACCAACAAATGAAAAAGTAACTGTAGCGGTGATACACAAATACTCCAAATGGTGTGTGCTAATGTCACATGCTGAACTCTCCCCACAGCTTTTCAGAATATGTTTAAAATGTGACCCACTGACCGCACAAACCCGTATGTTTAAGGCGTGTTTCTAAATGAGTATACATGCGGTTAGAGCTCTCCCAGTTTATGCACTTGCCTTTATGGGGAGGCTCTTGGCTAAATTCTCCTTAGCCCTGGATCGGGTTTACAGTTGCGCTCGTGTGCATGCGGCGTATTCCCCCTCACACAGATGAACATGGTGACAGTGCACCTGGCCCACTCTGCTCCCACTGGCCTCGTCTTCTCACGACACACAAGAGCCCGGAGCACCTGTTAGCTGGGCCCCGGGCAGCACATGTCCCACTGCATTCCTCCCTTCACAAGCATGACTATCCACCATGAGGAGGAAATCCCTGCCACAAAACCAGCTTGTTGATTCTAATGCCTTTTCAATGTACACTGTCAATTTATCACGCTCTGGAGCCAGTCGCACACGTCTAACTAGGCCTCCCAGGTCATAAGGACGGGCATTTAGTTTGGAATTGACAGCTGGAGAAATCATAGTTTATATGAAAGGAAAGGAAACTAATTGTGTAGGAATTTATAGTTTCTCTCAGCTTTGTGAATGTGACAGCGCTTTGAGACAAATGTAAAATTCCTTCGCACATCTGCAGTTTTATGAGCTCACGAACCTTCAACCTTCACAACCACAGCTGAGCGAGTGGTTTGAAGTTACACAACGGCAAGAATAATGGTGGAACATTAAAAAATAATTACATGAAAAAAACTATTATTTCAGTTTTGCAAGCAAACATCTTCAGTCTATATTTTGGCCGGACATTTAGACGTTCTATCATTGTTTGATGTTTTGACCTTTACTTCTGGCACTGGTGTCTTTTATCAAATTTTAAAAACAGAGCATTGTCAATATTTCACAAAAAATTAAAGCTGGGGTAACCAAGTTTTTTGTTATATTAAATAGGGGTGTAACGGTACATGTTCAGTTTGGTGCAGGGCTGTGGACGAGTGAGTTCGCTCAATTTGAGTCGACTTATGTTGACAGTCCTGGTTCAGTCCTGGTTTAGACCTGGTTCAGCCCTGGTTTAGACCTGGTTTAGACCTGGTTCAGTCCTGGTTTAGACCTGGTTCAGTCCTGGTTCAGTCCTGGTTTAGACCTGGTTCAGTCCTGGTTCAGTCCTGGTTTAGACCTGGTTTAGACCTGGTTCAGCCCTGGTTTAGACCTGGTTCAGTCCTGGTTCAGTCCTGGTTTAGACCTGGTTCAGTCCTGGTTCAGTCCTGGTTCAGCCCTGGTTCAGTTCTGGTTTAGACATGGTTCAGTCCTGGTTCAGTCCTGATTTAGACCTGGCTCAGTCCTGGTTCAGTC
Source organism: Odontamblyopus lacepedii (assembly GCA_034769755.1). Lineage (NCBI taxonomy): Eukaryota > Metazoa > Chordata > Actinopteri > Gobiiformes > Gobiidae > Odontamblyopus > Odontamblyopus lacepedii. The sequence goes on along the minus strand of CM068346.1, from coordinate 32,635,460 downwards.
CTGGTTTAGACCTGGTTCAGTCCTGGTTCAGTCCTGGTTTAGACATGGTTCAGTCCTGGTTCAGTCCTGGTTCAGTCCTGATTTAGACCTGGTTCAGTCCTGGTTTAGGCCTGGTTTAGACCTGGTTCAGTCCTGGTTTAGATCTGGTTCAGTCCTGGTTTAGGCCTGGTTTAGACCTGGTTCAATTCTGATTTAGACCTGGCTCAGTCCTGGTTCAGTCCTGGTTTAGACCTGGTTCAGTCCTGGTTTAGACATGGTTCAGTCCTGGTTCAGTCCTGGTTCAGTCCTGATTTAGACCTGGTTCAGTCCTGGTTTAGGCCTGGTTTAGACCTGGTTCAGTCCTGGTTTAGACCTGGTTCAGTCCTGGTTCAGTCCTGGTTCAGTCTTGGTTTAGACCTGGTTCAGTCCTGGTTCAGTCCTGGTTCAGTCCTGGTTCAGTCCTGGTTTAGACCTGGTTCAGTCCTGGTTCAGTCCTGGTTTAGACCTGGTTCAGTCCTGGTTTAGACCTGGTTTAGACCTGGTTCAGTCCTGGTTTAGACCTGGTTCAGTCCTGGTTCAGTCCTGGTTTAGACCTGGTTCAGTCCTGGTTCAGTCCTGGTTCAGTCCTGGTTCAGTCCTGGTTCAGTCCTGGTTTAGACATCAAAACCAAGATACGTACTGAACCTCTAGTTTTACACAATAACTATACTGTAAAAGCAGCTCTTTGTGAGTAAATGAGACTGCTGCACACTCTATGTAGTTAATAATATTTGTATTTCTCGTCAACCTGGAAGTAAGAGGTGAAATATGCACTCTGATTGTCTGTGCTCGGGCGGTCCACCCCAGTTTCATTTCACTGTCTGAAAAAGCTGTTCTAAAACTGTCCCTGGACTTGAAAATTGTGCATGTGAATATTATAGGTGTTAAAACTTATTTTTACTGTCTCAAAACCTTTTACACTGTCGTAATTATTCACTGCAATGAGTTTCTAAGTGATTTTCACAAGTTTCAAAGACTAGAGTGTAATTTTCCAGTAACTAGGATGCTAACCATGCACTTCCTGATACTCTGACAATAAAACGCTTTGTAGACAGTACGCGGCAGATTTTCTTATACAATATGACTGTACTGGAGAAAGATATTTTGCTCAAATTAATGATCTTTAAAGTGCATTAAAAAGTTTGTGAGATTTGCACAGATTTTAAATACTAACTTCTTCCATCTACAGCATGAAAATCCGGTAGCCCAGACTTCAGTTTCCCATACCCGATGTGACATATTGCTCAAACGGGTCTTAAAGCGGGCAGATAAAGGCCCCTTTGTGGAAGAGCAGGCCGGGAATGTGCTGCTTGTTTGCTGACAGACACAAGTGTCCAAATGAAGAGGTGAACAAGTGGAGGACTTCTTGACTTTTCCGCTCACACGTGAAGATATGTACCTGAAAGAGGAGGACTGCCGTGAGAGGGGCTGTCGACAGAATGACTGAACAGAACCGAGGGGCCTTGGACAACCCTGGTGACAGTGTGAAACATGGGCCAAACCAGAAAGTCAAAGAGCGCTCCAAACCAGCTGAAGACAGGATCAGACAGAAGAAAGAGGAATAGCTGCTTCTACAGGCATCTCCACACATGATTTCCCAGGGTTAAAATGTGCCCGTGCAGCTGCAAACTCTGAAGGACACAATTAGCAGGGTCTGGTTGCCGTGGCGATGCTCTGTTTTCGTCCAAGCCCCAAAACTTCCCACAATAGCGTCCAGTAATGTGGACAAAGTAAAGGAAAGGCGCAACAAAAGCCTTTAGAGCTGAAGTTGTATGTCCCTTTGCTTCCCTTTATCCCAAAGTGCATCGTTTCATCACACGATCCGCAAACTAAACTGGGAACTTGGAGGAAAAAAAGTCTGTCCGGGTGCACCTGCCCATAAAGGCCACACAAAGCAGTTGGTTTTGGAGTTGCAAGTTCCTATTCACAAGAGGATCAACATAACAGAAGAACTGAATTACTATTTCACATTAACATGTACCTGATTTTGCATAACCAGTTAGAAGTGACTACTGCATACATATCACATTTAAAACTCTTAAACCTTTACACAAATGTAGGAGTTCTTCTAACTTAGCCCTTAACATTTTTCCTGTTCTGTTTTGTACATAAAAATAATTATTTCTGTAGATTAGTCAATTATTAGTCAATCTAATCCATCATTTGTCCAAGAGCGATCCAAAATATTTCAATGGTGGTCATCTGGAAATATGTGTGTGTGTTTTATTATTGAGACAATCAAAACCAATGCAATCAAGAATCAAGAAAAAATAATCAAAAGAAATCGTGGAATAACAACAGCAGATGGTGCTTGTTCAGTGAAAAAGGAAGCAATTTGTAACCAGCTAAAAACAATGTCCTCTAATGCAGCGGCCCCCAACCGGACTGGTTTAATGTCAGACAATATTTTCTCCGACCGGAATTTAAGGTGTGGAGGATAAAAAATGATAAAATAAAATGATACAGCAACACAAAAACTGTGGCATTTTGTAAATATAATAATAAACATTTCCAAAGATGTTTGTTTTTTACTCATTTTGCAGCTTGTGGGTTTAAGATTAGTGTTAATGTGTCACGTGACCGAGACGAGCATCTTGAAATGTGTCAAGAGTCATTTTATTGATCAGAAACATAACTTTACTTAGACTTAGACTTTTACACACGTTATTGATCCAAAAATGTAAATGGTAACAATAAATTCAAAATAAGTGGCAAAAATAACAAGCGACTGGTGTCAAATAAGGCATAATTATATAAATGTGTACAAGTAAACATAAAAAAAATATAGAAATTTAATACAAATATCTCTCAGCTGAATACAAAAAGTTGTAAGGAGAAAACGGCAAAGATGAAATAGTGACATAACAGATGGAGAAGGTTTAAGGAAGTTTCCAGGAGCTACCGTGACCTGCTTAGGCCAGAAAAAAAAAACAAAATAAAATAAATAAATAAATAATAACCTATTTACCTACAAACAAATAAGAAATAGCCAAACTTCACAGCTCCTCCCTCACATTTTCCTGCCATTAGACCATGTGCTCTGGTACGGAAGTGTGACCTGTCTCGTGCGTGTGCATTTGTGAGTTTGTGCACCATTCTGTGTCCGCCGTACAGAGCCCATCTGTTCGGTGGCCGGACACGCTCTGGGAAAGTGTGTGCAGGCGAAGAATTCACACACCGCACAAAGCTGCAATTATGGGCCCCCACTCAGAGCCGGGGGAGGGGAGGGCAGGTCTGGGTATAATGGGGGCTTGTCCGTCTCGGGAGGGGGTCTGATGACTTCCTCAGCTCACACCTCGCCCGCTTTTCTCCTCCCCGTCGCACCACAAACAAATAGTCTGTGTGAGTCAACAGGGACGGAGTCAGGGGCATTTCTATACCCCGAACAGATCTGCTCTCTCCTCATGTAAACCGACGGAAGCTGACACCTCCGAGGAGTGTACCGAGGAGAGATTAGTCACAAACTGTACTTAAAGGTGCGTTGTGTAACTTTTCCGGTTTCCGTCAAACGCTTTTCCCCCGTGGAGATGTTATTGCTTTGTCTGGAATGTTTCACGGAATGATATTAAACCTTTCTATCTACAGGTCAGATCTGTGCAGAGGTAACGGCGCAAACACTCATCAGAATGCTTTTTGGAGCTATAAAACCACTTGTAATTGAATAAAAGTAAGGTTGTTGAGCAATGACATCCATAGAAACAAGCAAAGGACGGACCCTCCACCAGAAAAGTTACACAGTGCACCATTAAGTAAGAGCAATGTTACTTCAAAATGATATTACTCAACCAGATACACAAAGTAATCCATGAAATTACTCCATAAACAGATTTTTTTAAAAGTATTTGGGGAAAGTGATATCCAAGTAAGAGCAACTGTCTATATGTAACATCTTATCTAGAATTAAAAGTTTATATAACTGGAAATTCTTGAAATAATCTTTAAAATCTGGTATTTTCAAAGGATAGGGCACAAAAATGAGAAAAGTGAGAGCAATGCAAGAAACACACATCGCCTAATAGCAAAGTTGCCTAAATCATATTTGAAGGTTTTCGGAAAACACATTTTTTAGCAAGCACTTTGGTATTTTTAATTTTATATTATTGATAGTGTAACAGAAAACTGAACCAGATGTGTGAACAAGTTTCCAAAAAAAGAAAGACACAACATTGATTTCAGGGTGATGCAGCAGTGGTAGGAGGGTAAAGTTCTGCAGTTATCACAATTTGGCCAAAAAAATGACTTAAGCACTTATGCCATTAGGCTAATGACATGTTAAAATAATTTCACACTGCCAACATAAAGCTTTTCTCACTTATAGACTTACTCATAGTGGGAGGAGTAACTTTTATTCAAGTAAGAGTACTCTTACTTCAAACAAAACATTAATCAAGCAACAAGTATGCACAGTATATACAGAAATTACCCTGAAAAGTATGGTTTCTAAAGTTAATAATAGACTACTACACACCTCTGATCTGGTTATTTATGACCCAATAATAATAATAATCTAAAGTTTATAGATTACTACAAACTATAAATGATCAAATCCTTAGCCTCCAGTCAAGAAGATGACTTTTGTGTTTGTTTTGTTTGACTGCAAAACCCTTTCTGATTGGCCGAGGGTGGAGTCAACCTACAAATGCAACAAGATCTGGAGAGTAGAATGACACAGAAAAGTTGGACAAGAAATGACTTACACAGATATACTATGAGATGGAAAAACATACATGTAACCCAGGCATTACCCAGTAAAAACGTGTAATCTTGATTTGTTCAGTATTGTCATTCTTATTATTGTTGTTATGATGAAATTATTGTTCATGACGAGTTATGTATGGCCATTTAACATTTTCAAGTGAATTTTGTAAATACAAATACAAAAAATATTTCTTAAGTTTGTGTCATGTGGTGCCCCCACACTGGCTGTGAATGGTTGGGGCCCCAGGGCACCGTGTCACTGGCCCATATGGATAATCCGGCCCTGCCTGTAAACCCTCTGTCTCCTAAACATTCTTTGTTTTAAATTTAATTTTTCTTTCTTAATTTTTCTTGTATTTATTTATTTATTTTTTTATATTTATTTTTTATTTTGTTTACACTGTTCAAATATTTTACATTTATGCTCTGTTTCTTCACTTAATGCTCTGTTTCTTCACTCAGTATAGGGGTAAGATTCCTGGCAGACATGGCAGCAATTCTATGTCTGTTTTTTGTTCTTTTTTTCATTCAAAAGATAAAATATTAAGTTTTAAATTGTTAATTGCAACTGTTCTCATTTCTGACCATGCTAAATCTCACTGACAACCCCTTTGGCCACCTTTGTTCATACAAGCAAAAGGGGTGAAGTGTTTTGTCCAACGACCCAAGAGCAAAAACAGGGAAGAAGTATTTATTTCATTTGACCAATTCAACTATCAACCTCCATACTGCTGTTATGTCCTTGAGCAAGACACTTACACTACTTCACAGCAGATTAGATTATCTTGCAGAGAGTTAAAAGTCAAAGCGCCGCTCTCACAGCACCGCAGGCTCAGCTGGTGCCAGGGCCGATTCCTTATCTACATCTCAAGCACACGCCTTTATGAGCTCCCTTTTGATCTCTGTTTGTATGTGTATTGTTTTATATCGACAAAACGTGCTCTGGCGGCATGCTACTGTGGCCGTTGGGTGTCTAGACGTGCTGTTAACCTATGCATCTTGACTCAAGTGAACTGAAATGCATAAGCAACATCTCTGCTTTATTGCAATAGATGGTGATTTTCTATTTTTAAGTATTATTTTCTTTTTGCAGGCCATTTTTTCTAATTGTATTCTTGTGAAATTGTTATATTTTTCTAGTATTTTCAAGTTATTTATTTATTTTTCACACTTTATCAAACTTGGTTAAAGCTAAATAGATGTGAAAAAACACTATTGTTGTTGGATTACGTAAATGAATTAGAAGGACCTACAGGACACTGAGTAACATAACAGAACAAACCCTTTATTTTGTATCAGCTAACACATCAATATTAGAGAAACATTTTGCCTTTTTGTTTTTAATTGCAGTTCTCTTCATGCATGAAAACAGTCTATCTGTGCTGTTTTGCAAGTTTCTTTTTGTCTTTGTTTTCTGGCCTGGGTAAGACAATGATTTATTATATGCTTTATGGTTGCCTGGCAAACCAGTATATCCATTTTCTTCCGCTTATCTGGGATTGTGGGGACAGCAGTCTAAGCAGGGACTCCCAGGCTTCCCTCATCCCAGACACTTCCTCCAGCTCCTCCGGGGGGATCCCGAAGCATTCTCAGGCCAGCCCAGAGACATAGTCCCTCAGCGTGTCCTGGGTCTTTCCCGGGGCCCTTCTTCTGGTGGGACGTGGCCAGAACACCTCCCCAGAATGGCATCTCTGTATTATTATTATTTTATACAGACCAATATAAGTCTGGTCCCCACGCCCTCTGCTGTGCCTCAGGAGCGACCAAACATGATCGTGCAATCAGATTTGTTTATTTTGAGTGATGCATGTGAAACGAAGGACTTCATTGGTCACCCTTCATTTACAAACAAAATCAAATTTATCTCATCTCAGATTAACAGTTTAAGGCTCTGCTCATTTATTCTGCAGAAACCTGATATGTTTTTCAGTCCCCTGTGATATTTTTTTCCGATATAGACAGATCACGAGGGTCTCTAATGCTTCGTGTGTGACATTGAGCTGAAAAGTTTGGGATGGAGATGTTTTATTGAACGCCGAGAGTCAAGAGGGGACGCGCTGAAGAGGAGAAAGTTCCCACTTGAGGGCGAAGTCAGACTTACATGGAGGAGACGGTAAAGCCCAATTTATGGTTCTACATCAAAACATGTTTGCGTCAACGCAGACCCCCCCCCTACACACAGTAAACCGGGATGCACCTCCCAAACTTTCGAACTACCTGTCAAAACGATGCAGACAGTGACACAGACAATAGGGGCTGGAATTGGTTGTCTCAAGATTCTACATTTTCGATACTCTGCTCATTATATACTTTGAGTAATAATGTGTTTAATGCAGCTTTGGGCATATTTGTTTACGTTATACAGAAACAAAATTTAAAACCACATGGCTAATTTGCATACAGCATAAATTCTCAAAAAAACAACAACTGTGTGCTGATGCATCGAACAAGCTGGCAAAGTTTGGTCTGATCAGAACTTGTGCCTCATCTTCAAATATAACACTGCTATTCTGTTTCTGAATGGTTTAGGTGCAGCTTCAAAATAATTCTTAATTAGTCATGGCAATACTGTATACTCCTGGTAAAATGTTGAGAAGGTTTAACGGTATCAACATTTGGATACCGCCCAACCCTAGTTTAATGCTATACTCTGGAACATCTCAAGCAAAGCCATGGAGACAAGCAGGTGGCAGACCCTCCACTAAAAAGTTACACAATGCAGCTTCGAATGAACATTTTCAAACCATTCTTGTAATTTCCTGCTGCACCTGTGAGACAAGAGATTAGGGTTTGATCAGCAAAGGCCTGGATAGTGCAAGAGAAGCAACATATGTGAGAACATCTGCACCTCTCCATGTCCGAAAAGCACAGAGCGAGTAGGCGTGTGTGTGTCTATCTGCGTGTACAAGCAGCTCATGTGACACTCAAGAATCAACAACTGGTGGGGGGCAGTGAGAGATGATTAGCAACTAGCACAGCCAGCCCAAACACTGGATAAATAAGAAGGAAAATGTGTTTGAATCATACGCAGGAACTTGGGAGGTTTGGCTCTAGAGTGAGAACTTGAGACGTGGTAAAGACAGGCAATGCAATAAAAGGCATTTGGTTGCCATCTGTTTGTGCCGTTTCAGTGTTAAACATTTGGCTGTCAGGCTCCTGCTCCAGATAACCACAGAGAAGGAGAAAAAACATCAGCGAGAGGGTTCTGTGCTCACTAATGAAGGAAGTGGTGAATTGTTGGGTAAAGGGGAATTCTTTTTAAAGGCGCATTAAGTGAAATCAACTTTTATGAGCTGTTTAATGTTGTAACAGTGTTCCCTCATCATTAGCTTAGTTTTATTTCAATTGATTCATGCATGCTTGGGTAATCCTGTGTACTCCAGCATTCGAAACCACATAGCTCTTTTCCAGCAATAAATCCACAGCTTGTTACAGCGACGTTTCACTACGAAGAGGTGGAGTCTAAACAGGAAGTCCATGGATCTGTGTGTTTTATTTAGCAGTTTTAGACCAATATAAGGGTTTACAGTAAACAAAATGTAAAAGGATCTACCTGCATTATAGTAGCAAATACAAAGCGCATTATCTTCTTTGAAAATAGCTTAAAGTGGCACTAAACACCTACATTCCTGCCACAAATACATTTCAAATAGAGCTGCTAAACTGGGCAGCACCTGGAAACAAAGTCCTGCACTGAAACGGGTGAAAAATGTTGTGCTGTGTCGGATGCAGGTTCGGGTCGGGTCAGAGGTAGGAAAGGGTGGGTCTAATCTGCGGTTTACAAATCATCATGTGCTAACAAAAAACAGAGCTGTATTTTAGTGAAATGCAAAAATTCCATTGTTTTTACAAGTTGATTCAATGTAAAATCCATATGTTTTTGCTCCATGCGCATTCCCAGAAATCTCTGCCACTTTCATTTTCAAACCACACATGCAATGTCCTGCAGTTCAAAATGACTCGCGAGGAGCTAAAAAGAAAATTAGCGAGTGGAGAGTGTAAAGTTGTGGCTATTTTTTTTGGCTCTTGGGCTGATTTTCATTCGGGTGCGGTTCAGGTGTCAGTATGTATTTATAGCAGGTCTGATTGGGTGTGGAATTTTATTTCAATTCTGTAGTAAAACGGGTCGTGTGCAGATTGAGGTATGACGGGTACGGGGGCGGGTGCGGGTTTGTCCAAATCAGACCCGTGCAAGACTCTGCCTGGAGAACTAATGTCTCTGGACATATGAGGAACAATGTTATTGGACGAACAGATGACCACACTTCAAACTCCTGGTACTTGTGTCACAAACACCAGGCTGTTATCAGGGCAGTCTTGTGTTATGTCACCAACTACTTGAAATTGCAGACGAGGCAGCACACTTAGATTTAGGTGTTTTTGACCAGAAATTGACCTGCAAATGTACCTAGTTTGCATTAAAGTTGCCCAAAAATGACTAGTTCCACTATTTTAGTTGTGTTATTATATCAATATACAGTTCACAGTTAACAAAGTCCATATGTTGTAGTACTAAAAACAGAAATGTTGTGTCTTATTGAAAAAAAACTTAACTTTTTCCCCCTCAGTTACCTAAATGAAAAGAAGCAATACTGACACACTACTTCCTCATTGTGACTCCCCAACTGTACACATTCTAATTACACTGTTGATGAATAGCGATATGAAGATTATGAGAGGTGTTTTACAATATAATTGACTCACTCAGTCTTCAGCAAACATGAGCTGAGCTAACCAGTTTTTCCAGTGCAAGTCAGTAGATGTCAAATGTGACAGTCCACAATTTCCTTATTGGTCAATAAAGTGTCTGTTTGCCAAGCAGTGTTTTGTAACAGACCCAAAGTCAACAATGACAAGCATTTTCACTGACTTAGTTTTTTAGGCCTGTATCAAATTTATTCACATATTTGAGCAAAATATATTGTATAACCAGCCCTTGAGGTCAAAATTAATCTGCTGTGTACTGTCTGCATCTAATTACACTGCCTGGACAAAAAAAGTCACCAGGTTCAGCAACAGTGTGTGCTCAAAGAATGAGGTCAGCTGAACCTGAATATACTGAATGACCAGGTTATTCCATCAGTTGATTTTTTCTTCCTGATGACACGGGCATATTCCAGGATGACAATTCCAGGATAACAATACCAGGATTCATCGGGCTCAAATTGTGAAAGAGTGGTTCAGGGAGCAGGAGACATCATTTTCACATATGGATCGGCCTCCACAGAGTCCAGACCTTAACCCCATGGAGAATCTTTGGGATGTGCTGGACAAGGCTCAGACTCGACCAACACCAATGCAAGATCTTGGTAAAATTAATGGAACACTGGATGTAAATAAATCTTGTTACATTGCAGAAGCTTATCGAAACAATGCCACAGCAAATACATACAGTTTTCACCAAGATCTTGCATTGATGATGGTCAAGACCTCATTCTTTGAGCACACACTGCTGCTGAACCTGACCAACTGCTGCAAAGTCGTACATATTTGCTTACCTAAATCCAGGAGGCAACTTTTTTTTGGCCAGGCAGTGTATATGATGCTTTAGTGTCTAAGTAGGAAGTATGCAGTTAGCATGCTAGTTGTTGTTAGCATTACTGTGATTTGCAACTTCCATTCCAGAGGCCAGAGTGGATTTTTGGTATCATAGCAGTGCTAACAACAGCTAGCAATCTAACTGGGCACTTCCTAATGATCGGACAATAGATGCAGACAGTACACAGGGGACTGATTCTGACCTGAAGAGCTGTTTCTCCGGACTGGGGCAAGAAAAAGTTTACTCAAAAGAAAAAAAAAATCGTGTTCATGCCCTTTAGGTCAGATATTACACAAAATTGACTCTTGTAATGTTTAAACCGTGTTATAATGTTTTGTTTCAGTCACACGTGTTTGAGTAACCCTTTAGTATTAGTCTGTCTACGTCTCCAAAGCTCAAAATGTTCTGTTCCACCTTGTGATGTCATGTTATTATGTTTTGATGTTAACAGCTACCTTTACTATAATTGTTCAGGGCTGAAAAGGACCAGACTGTTTGTTTGAGAGAAGAACACAGCCTAAATATGCAGGGTTTGTGTGTTAAACATGTGTGAATGAAACAAAACACAACTCCGGGTATGTTTTTGATGAGGAAACAACATTCTAACAGATCAAAAATAGCGTAATATGGACCAGCTTAAAGGACAGCTGATGAACAGAGTGAATCTTGCAGTTATAAGTGTAGGATTGTGGGTGATAGTAGCTCTGCTGACAGACACGTGGAGGGCACTGCTCTCTGCACACTTCCCAAACTTCTCCGGCTACACTTAAGCCACCCGCCGGGATTTGGAGCTTATTACTTTGCGCTGCCTCCTCAGCCTTAAAGGTGATCTGTGTGTCCGAGGGCGACTCACAGCAGCATCACTGACCAACGCAGACCAGACTGAGCACCAATGTTTTAGTCAGGTGATAAGCAGAGGTAGGAGGTATGTTGAAAACTGTATATTATTGCAATTGTTGTTTTGCGGATACATAAAATTTGAGTATTAAAGATCCTATATTATGAAAAATTGACTCTTGTGAGCTTTAAGTCATGTTATAATACTGTTACCTCCTCAGAAACATACCTGGATTTGTGTTGTGTTTCATTCACACATTTGAGTAATCCTGCATTAAAGGTTTGTCCACATCTCCAAAGCTCTAAATGCTTTGTTGCACCTTGTTAAGTCGTGCAGTGACCATCTCTTAGTTCAAATTACACAGACTGATCAATTTTACGTATCGGTACTTTACTTAAGTACAAGTGGATAAATGTAACTGTTACTTTTACTACATTTTAGAGCTGGTATCTGCACTTTCTACTACACTACATTTTTTTAACTGGCCTGAAAAGTTTAAGTATTGTTTATGATTGTCTGAGATCTGCTGTCAAGGCTGGGAAATTTATTTTTAACATGTTTGTAGTTTGAGCAAACAAAAATATACACGTTGGACAAAATTCAGCACAAATCTTTATCAAAATCACTACATTTGAAGCCTTATAATACCTTAAAATACATTTATCTTTTACTCTTTAAGTACATTTTTAAACAGATTAAAATACTTTTAATCAAGTAGATTTTTTCATGTGATACTTTTACTTTTACTTGTGTATTTTTGCTCTGGTACTTTTACTTCAAGGTGTACTGTGTAACTACACTGCAAAAAACTAAATCTAGTCAAGCTAAAATGACTTGGATTAAGAAAGTTTTACCATGATTTGAGTAAATTTCACTTGACAAGTAAAATTATCTGTCAGTGGAACACGATTTTTGTACTTAAAATATGAAAATACATCTTGCTACACTTAAAATAAGAAAAACAACTTTTTGCACTTAAAATAAGAAACAAAATGAAATGTTGCTTGAATTAAGAAAAAAACACTTATTCCAGTGGCAGATAATTTCACTTGTCAAGATGAATCGACTCAAATAAAGTAAAATGTTCTTAATTTAAGTCGTTTTAACTTCCCTAGATATGGTTTTTTCCAGTGATTCAGTCTATGAATGTTCCACAATATGACATTAACCAGCTCTACCTTACATTTATTCAATTACAGGTAGTTTTATAGCCCAAAAGTACCAGTAACCACAGATCTGACCAGTAACTTCGCCTGATTTCGTCTCCGTGAAGATAGAAAGATTTAATACCAGAGAAAATCTCCATGGAGAAAAACAATTGACGGACCCTCCACCCGAAAAGCTGCATAGTGCATCTTTAAATAGCACAATTGAGTACTTCTTCCAAAGCTAATAACATTTCAGAATGCAGCTTTAGCTCCTCCGATATCATTTTGTCTGGCAGCCGTAATTAAAAGCGCAGTGTACAGTAGTGCTATGCCTGTGCCTGTGCGGGAGTCTGAGCTGTGGGGCGTCTCTTCTTGTTGGTCCTGAGAAGGTCAAGGGTGACACCTGTTTCCCGTCTCATCTCCCAAACTCAAGTCCGGTCCGTGGAGAGCTGGGGGGTCCGAGCCCTCTCCACGGGGAAGCACAAAACCTCCTGTGTCTGCTTCCTGCCCCGAGCAAAAAAAGAAAAAAAAAAACTACCAAGAAGGGGATGAGAAAGCCAAGTTTGTATATCGGGGTGGGACGTTCATTTCCGAGGTGAAGGGGAAGGCATGCATGTCTTTGAACAAAAATTGGACTTGTTCTCGTTTCAAGTTCTGTTCCAGCAGCACACTCCAGTCCTGGCCAGACTCAAGACCGAGGAGTGCAGCCAAATAATAAAGCCGCTTTTGTCGAACTTAAGAGCAAATGTGGGGGGAGTACAATTGGTAAAGTATCAGCCCACTCACAAATAACTGAACATTACTGTGCGTAATTAAAGGTGCACTATGTAACTTTTCTGGTATGGCATTAAAGCGCTCATATTACGCCATTTCTGATCTATGTTATAATGTTTCCTCATCAAAAACTTACCACGAGTTGTGATTTGTTTCATCCACACATCTTTAACACACAAATCCTGCATATTTAGGCTGAGTTCTTCTCTCAAACAAAAAAACTGTCCACTTTATGATGTCATGTGGCAATACAGGAAGTGCTCCACTGAGTTTTTAAACTGCAAACACCTTCACTAGAATAATTTGGATCATTTCAGATCTGGAACTGCTCATTTTTACTAAACAACAGGTAAAACTATTGCTTCCTGACGTCTACAACAGAACATTTTGAGCTTTGGAGATGTAGACAGACTAATAATAAACTCCAGATATGTTTTTGAGGAAGTAACCTTACTGCATAACATGGATAAAATCACAAAAGAGTCTATTTTGCGTAATATAGAACCTTTAAACTTATTTATAGCATATTCTATTACAGTTTTTAATTGCCAAAAATCACCTTAAAAAACATGTATTCTTGTTATGGGCTCACTTTTCCATAGATCGGACGTGTCCCCATGGAAATAGAAAAGTTAGTGCTCCTTTAAGAAAATAGTGAAGTCGACTACCCTAAAAAAGCCACTATAATAATACTACTGCTCTTACCTACGAAAACTACATACAGCTTTAAAAGTAGTGCATGGCCAAGTTGTATGCAGGCACACAAAAGGTATTAACTTGGAACAACATATACCAAAAACAAATGTTAAGAAATGTTTATAGAGCCTACTTTTTTCCAAAGGTTACACTCATCCTCCATTGTACGTCTGCTGTTCAAGAGTATATTTGCTTTTACACCTCAGCGCATGCCTGCACTCTGCACGGAGGAAATACTGGACACAGCCTGCCCTCTTGTGGATGAAAGTGGAATAAGTCTTTAATATGGAGATGCACCACCACACAATCAGATGAGAGAAGGTAGGAGAGGAGACAGGCACTTTAAGTTAGTATTTTTAGGCCAGTTAAGGTTTAATGTGTGTGACTTTATGTTTAGCCAACTGCTGTCAACACAAAACAACTTGGTCCTGTGGAGTAAATATATGCTACAAGTCCAAAAGCCAGGTGTCGTCAGTGTGCACAGCGCAAAGTTTTCCCTCCCTCCCTTCCTCTCTCTCTCTGTCTCTCTTTTGAAGGGCCTGTACCTGATTTGTTCCCATTTATCTGAAAATACGACTGCCTTTATTACTTTGTTACCGCCTTAAAAACACACCTGGAATGCACCATATGTTTGAGTCACTCTTTATTATTAGTCTGTCTACATTTCCAAAACTCAAAATGCTCTGCTCCACCTTGCGATGTCACGAAGCAGTGGTTATCAAGTTAACTTTTACTGTTTTGTTTAATACAGATGGGCATTTCCAGGGCTGAAATCATCCAAATGATTCTACACAGCAAAAACTGAAGGGTTAACATTTCAGGGTAAAATATTTCAGAGTTATTTTTAACACAAAGTGTTTGCTTAACCATTTGGGAGTAAAAATGGGTGTTTGAGTCTGGGTTAGTTGATATGGTTGAAGTTAATTTAAATTCCCCTAGTGTTTATTCACTTCAAACTCCCCCGAGAGAAGACCAGTTTGACCCAGTTTTGAAAATATAATTTCATCTTAAATTAACTAAAATAAAGTGTAAAAATAAACACCTCTGTGTGTTGTTTAGCTCAATCAGTATAACCCTACAAAGTGTTATCCGTTTACTCTAAAAACGTTAATATAACTCTTGAATTCGGGGTTAAACAGGAACTTTGGTCCAGTGTTACTTAATTAACATTTCCAAAAATGTTAAATTAATCTAGAACAGATTGGACTCAAATAAACTCTGAGATATGTTAAAATAGATTCGGTGAGAGTCAATTTTAACACTCCACTTTTTGCTGTAGTGAAGGTATAAGGAGTTTAAAAACACAGTGGAGCACTTCCTGTATTACCATATGACATCACAAGGTGGGAACTCAGCCTAAATATGCAGGTTTTGTGTGTTAAACATGTGTGAATGAAACAAAACACAACTCCAGGTCTGTCTGTGATGAGGAAACTACATTATAGCACAGATCAGACCATAGCGTAATAAAGACTCTTTACATTCCAGGTCTGTTAATGTTAATTACATTTACACAATGCTTTCTTCATAACTCAGCAACGTTCTCAAAATGTGTACAGCACACTAGAACTTATTGATCCCGAGTACATCTAATTTATCTGAGGGAGATGACAGTAAGTATTTTATCTTTATTAGCGCATTAATCCATCTTTCCCCTGTCAGCCCTTTAGAGTGTAATTAACAACAGTGAGATAATTATACCAGTATTGATTAAAAACCAAAAATGTGCAGTTTTAAACATGTCTGAGCTCATCCAGGAGAGAAATAAAGCAGGTGATGTAATCCAGGACTCCACATTGTATTTGCGATGCATAAAAATGTCTGGGCACTTGACTTTTGACCCAGACTGATTCACGGGGAATGAATGTCTATCCTCAGGACCGACTTGTATTTTGGCGAAGAGAAAAGTTATTAAAATGTGAAAATGACAAATGCAGTCTTATTTGCGGTGTCACTCAAGAGTCGGGCAGGGGATTGTGTGAGGGACTGTCTCCGCTCATCATCAGTCTATGGGTGACACTGTGTGGTTTCATTTAGAAGTCTACACATGTTTGGAGAAAAGCAGTCGCATGGAAGAGTGAAGATTCAATGCTTTTTACACAATGTTTATAACCTTTTAACCACAACGCATTCACTTTACATCCAAATTACTTCGCCAATTACTCACAGAGATGTGTTTTAATTCATTATTTAATCATTGGATGTATATAGTGCCTTTCAAGATACTCAAAGCGCTTTTACACGGCATTATTCATTCACTGGTAAGATACGACTGTAGCCACAGCTGCCCTGGGACAGACTGGTGGAAGTCGCCCTCTGCACCCCCACCTTCACTCATGCACACATCACTCTCATGCGAGGAAATGTGGGCGAAGTGTCTTGTCTAAGGGCACAACTACAGTTTTTAAAAAAAGCTTATGTTACAATGCTGTTACGTGCTCAAATACCTCCAAATACCAGGAGTTGTGTTTTGTTTCATTCACACATATTTCATATTTGAGTAACCTTTTATTGTTAGTCCGTTTACATCTCCAAAGCTTAAAATGCCTTTTAATGTCATGAAGCGGTAGTTTTCATGTTAAAGCCGTCAACACCTTTTCCCTTTAGTTCAGAACAGATGAGCAATTCTAAGCCTGAACGCATCCAAATGAATGAACTGAAGGTGCATGAAAAAGCACAGTGAAGCACTTCCTGTAAATGGTCACATTTTTATACCTTCAAGACACTCAAAGCGCTTTACAACAAGGAACCACTCACCCATTCACACACACATTCATACACCAGTGTACGCAGACACTGGGGGTGAGATGGGTTAAGTGTCTTGCCCAAGGACACAACAGCAGCATTGTGTTGTCTCTGTGGTAAACCTGCCAACCTGTGACCACTCACCAATGATGTTTATGTTGAGACCTTCAGATCAGTGGACAAACGCTCTACCAACTCCGCCACTGTCGCCCCTCATGTATTACCTGTATTACCACATGACATCACAAGGTGGAAGTGTTTTCCATTTGAGAGAAGACCTCAGCCTAAATATGCAGGGTGTGAATGGAACAAAACACAACTCCAGGTATGTTTGTGTTGTTTTTTTTTATAATTATAACATAGATCAGAACATAGCTTAATATGGGCCCTTTAAGATTTTGGAAGACTTGGCCATTTGCTTCAGCATGGGACTTCAGTTTATTGCTCTTTATGCCAATCTCAAGGCTGAAGGTATCCAGATGATTCTAGTCATGGTGTATGGCATTTAAAAACACAGTGGAGCCTCTATTACCACATGACATCACAACGTGGAACAGAGTGTTTTCATTTGGGAGGAGAAAACAGCCTAAATATACAGGGTTTGTGTGTAAAACGTGTGAATGAAACAAAACATAACATTTATAGCATAACATTATAACATAGATCAAAAACAGTGTAATATGGGCCCTTTAACACAGCAGACTAGAGTCTTTTTTTGCTTGTTAAAATAAGCTTAATGAATTCTCCCACTGTCACCGCTCTGTTCTGGGGGCTCCATTTCCCATTCTACTTGAGAGCAGTGGACATCAAATAGTGCGCTGGGCCCCGGTGAAGCATTAGGGGGCTTGTTCTTTCCTAATAGGCCGTTGACCTTCGCCGTTCCCTCCTCCAGCCCTGTGCTCTTCTGATGCAAATTTCACGTCATCAAACATCCCACTGATCAAAGGTCAGGCCTCCTTTGTGTAGGGGCTTGATATCAAAATTTCTATTTCATCTCCAGCTGTCGGGAGCGGTTAGAGCGGAGGAGCGAGCGAGTTAGTGAAGGCGAGATGTGGAGAGGTAATGAGAGGGATGGTCTGATCTGGAGCGGACACGTTGGTATGGTATAAAAAGGTGATTTTGTTGTGATATTTTATTTAATTAAAGAGCTAAGGTTAAATCTCAGAAAGTACAGGTCCAGGGATTAAATCCTCATGTATTAGTAGAAGCACACATATTATAGGAATAATGTAGAATGAAGGTGCTGAATGCAAAATTAACCCATTTATAAGCTAAGATGTGCCATGTGAGATCTACAGTGGATTCTGTTCAATGCAGGAATCAAAGCAATAATAATGCTTGATCTTTACACTGCAAAAAGGCCCATCAAAAATAAGAAAAAAATACAAATTTTGATGTAAAAATGCCCTATTTTAAGTGAAATTATCTGCCAATGCAGTAAGAAATTTTCACTTACCAAGTTTTCTTAAAACAAGACGAAATATGAATCTTGTTCTAAGCAGAAAACATTAGTTTCAAGTATTTATGGCAAGATTTTTCACATTATTGGTTTGAGAAGGAAGTTAAAGGGGCTTAACCTGGCTTGATTTAATATGAAAAGTGCTTAGAATAAGTTTTTTAGATAAGATATATCAGGATGGAATATCTTGAAACAAGTAAAAAAAATCTCATCTTATTAAGTAAAAAAATCTTAAAATTGATCTTTTAAGATGAATCTGCTTAATTGAATTCAGTTTAACTATGCTAGAAAATCCTTTTTTGCAGTGTAGGGGAAGGGTCCATTTTACACTATTTTCTGATCTATGTTATAATGTTTCCTCATCACAAACATATCTGCAGTTGTGTTTTGTTTCATGCATATATTTAACACACAAATCCTCAATTTTTTGGCGAGAATTTAATGAGTGGAGCACTTATTAGGTTACCACATGAGATAACAAGCTGGAACAGAGTGAAGAGAGAAATCAAGGTTTGTGACTATTTAAATGCATTTATTGCCCACTCCCAAACGTACTTTTCAGCTAATGTAGTCAACATTGGCTAACTGTAGGCTCTACTCTGTCTGAAGCTCAAGTTAAACTTTAACCTGATTTTGATTTTAACATAATCTGACAAGAAGGAGCTGGAATTTAGCTCAAACTATTTTTACATTTTAAACAAGTCTCTCACACATAAAATGACAGTCACAAGCTAGTTAGTTTACATTATTCAGTTTGTCGTTCCCGTCTTTTTTGTTGAAACACCTTAACCATGAACGCTAGTATTAATCATCATCATAATCAAATTTTATTACAGACTCGTGGTCCAGAGTTTTTGTATTTTTCTTGCTGTTTTCAGATGATATAAAAACCTTTTTGGTAGTTATTGCTAATGTGCAAACTGTGTCACCACCATAGAAACATAGAAATACACTCCCCGGCACGATGTCACTGCAAAGCCTCAATATGCATTTGTTTCCTTTGTTTTGTCTTGCATCACGTGTCCATGTCCTACAAGGTGAAAAAGGTGCAGGTCTGATATCTGACACTGTCTCCTGGTGGAATCCCTCACGCATATCGACAGGGCTCTGGATAAACTCCTCTCTGCACTCAAATGAAATGCCATCGGGCGCCAGGCTCTGGGAGTTTGCCCACAAAGCACAGCACGCTTATCATTCGAGGAGCGAGGAGCCAGTGAGGGAGCGGCCCATGCAAATGTGCGAGAGACTGTGGAGTACATTTCAATACAGCAGCAGTAAGTCGGGCCATGTGTGGAGCGTATAGGAACTGTCAGTCACAAGAGATCCAGGGTTAAGGGCTTTGAATTTACACACCTCTTCCCACGCTGTTATCAATATGAACTAAGTGAATATTTGAGAAGAAAGGGAGGAGAATAGGTTTTATATTTTCAATGCACAGTATTTTTTCTCTTTTTCTTTCTCTTTTACTGTGGAATAAGCACTTTGGTTGGAATTGCAAATGGCATTATTTCAAGTTTGGAGTTTGGAGTATATTTGTATTATGCACAAATCAGCAGAGAGACAGAGCGAGAGAGATTCTGCTATATTACAAAGACCCAATTACAACACAGTGAGGAAATAGCGTGATCAAAATATGAAATTAAGAGCTATCTGGAAACTGACAGCACTTTAAAGGTCCTATATTATGCAAAATTAAGGTTTCTGGGGTTTATGCTATGTTAGAATGTCGTTAACTCCTCAAAAACATACCTGGAGTTGTGTTTTATTTCATTTGAGTAACCCTAATATTAGTCTATCTGCATCTTCAAAACTCAGAATGCTCTGTTCCACCTCGTGATGTCACGAAGTGGTAGTTTTCAAACAAACATCTACCTTTCACTTTTGTTCAGTAGAGTAAATTATCTAAATGTTTCTAGTGATGGTGTATGGAGTTTAAAAACACATTGGAGCACTTCTTGTGTTACCACTCGATGACATCATAGGGTGCAACAGTATTTTGTTTGAGAAAAGGAGCCAAAATATGCAGGATTTGTGCGTTTATGACGTTTGAATGAAACAAAACACAACTCCGGGTTTGATGAAGAAACATTATAACAGATTAGATAATAGCGTGATATGGGCCGCTTTAATAAACTAAAATTTCTAAAAAAAACGCTTTGCACTTTTGACTTTTTTTTTTACAATGCATTTTAAGAGGCTGTATTATTAGTTAATTTTGACTTATTTCAGGATTTATTTTCCAAAATAAATGGTAAAATCGCCAGCATCACACATAACAACGAGGGGCCCATCTGTCCTCACCGTGCACTCCTGTTTACAGATGCTAGATGGCAATGTTGCTCTTCCGTAGAGGCAATACTGTGTTAAAGCGCTTTTCAAACAGCAGATTTTTTGTTTTTCACACATTCTGCTCTCATTGACCAAAATACCATCCGACCATCAGTCACAGATCCAGCCTTATTGTTTAGACTCTGTTTAGTCCTGGTTTAAATCTGGTTTTGTAGCGTGAGAACAAGCCTTTAAGCTATAACCCCCTCTATACATGGAAAGTCATCATACATTTTAACACATGCTCTGTTACTTACGGATCTGATTATCTGAAAACACTCTCTTCCACCTTGTGATGTCATGTGGTAATTCAGGAAGTGCTCCGCTGTGTTTTTAAATTTGATATACCTTCACAAGAATCACTTCAGCTCAGGAATTATCAATCTCTTCTGAATTAAAGGGAGCTGGAAACTTGAAAATTACCGCTTCATGACATCACAAGGTGGAACAGAGCATGTTGAGCTTTGGCAATGTAAACAGACTAATAATAAAGAGTTAAACATGTGAACAAAACACAACTATGTTTTTTGAGGAGGTAACAGCATTCTGACATGGCTTAACACTCACACTCGTCAATTTAATGCAATATAGGACCTTTAATTGAATTTCACAACATAAATAAATATGCAATACCTAAAATAACCACTGTGACATGTTAGACTACATATTGCCACTATGACGACTTTGGCCTCCCATTATATTAAATAACCAATTTTGCCATTTATTTTGACTTTTAATATCATTTAGATTTTTTTCTCTTTGTTATTATAATGTAATCTATGAGTGAGTTGACTTATTTATGTATACACTCATGTAGGAAATGTCACAATATATTTTTGAGTTGAAATTAGTGTGAGAGAAAAATAACCACAATTTAATTATTATGTATGATGTTCATGTGACTGAAACAAACCTTAATTTTCTTTCATTTTTGTACACTTGTTACCAAAATACCTCAAAAACATACCTGGAGTTGTGTTTTCCTTTATTATTAGTCTCATCTCCAATGCTCAAAATGCTCTGTTCCACCTTGTGATGTCATGCTGTGGTAGTTTTCAACTAAACCGTTACCTTTTACCCTTTGCTCAGTATAGACGGGCAATTCCAGGGCTGAAATCATGCACATTATTCTAGTGAAGGCATATGGAGTTTAAAAACACAGTGGAGCACTTCCTGTATTACCACATGGCATCACAAAGTGTTTTCTGTTTGAGGGAAGAATTCAGGTTAAATATTATAAAGAGGAAACATTAGAACATAGATCAGAAAATAACAGAATATGAGCACTTTAATAATAAACACTTTACAGTTTTATTACGGGTATAAGCTGACAGTTAAGACTGAAAGTGATGAATGAAAACTGAAAATGATTATTAATTAACCAACTCATCTTAATAGCCCTACTCTCGTGTCCGATTGAGGATATCCAGCATACCCTTGTGTTTTTTCCTGCCAGGGTGCAAAGGTCAGATGGGGTCAAAGGTGAGAGTCTCGTAGGTTATCTGTATATGCCCCCACCCCCTTCCCTCTCCTCTCTCTACACGCCTGAGGTCAGCGTGCTTGACTCTCTGTAAGCTCTCTCATTAGTATTCTGGAGAGGTGGATGGCACACGTCCAGTTTGTGTGTGTGCTTATGGTGGGTAGGCTGGTGTAGATTAGAATCTGCTTTGTGTAGAAATAAAGTTCACATAAATAAACCGTGCCCAAACCATGGCTTTGTTGGAACTGAATGGAGATCTCATAATGTTCTCATTTAAAGGCACCGTACCTGATTTTTACCATCTTAAAAGCGTGAAAAACAGAACGGTTTGCAGTTATTCCTCAGTTATGCATTGCGGGCATCCTAATTATGTTTCTAAGAGCTTTTTATAACTTTCAGAGAGTTGGGTTCAGAGAGTCGCAGCGCCAGTCTTTGGGTCAGATTGGTGATGCTATTCCAGCTCCCACAAATGAATGCATACAGCAGCCTGCAGACATCTCTATTGGTAATGGTGTATTTGATTTATATATCGCTTTTCACTCAAACACCTCCCTTATTTGACCTCTCCCTGTGGATTCCCTTGCAGCTTTACATGCAGGTAATCAATTTATGATTTTTAATTCTGTGAATGTACACACTTTTTCTCCACTCTGTGTGATAACAATTCAAACAAAAGCACTTCAAAAACAACACAATTACGGTGACAGGGGTTTAGTGAAGGTTGTGCTGGGTGCTGGGTGCTGGGCAGAGTGGCAGAAGGTGCAGATTATACAGGCATCAGGTCCCAGAATTGCTGCTGTTGAATTAAAGAACAATAGGATTCTGCTGAGGAGTCTTTTTAAGCTCCCATCAATGACCAAGAATGTCTGGTGGTACTAGTGCGGTGCATTCTGCAGACCAAGCTTCATAAATTCCAAAACACGAAGCTGTAATACGAGCAGGCCCATAAGTCGGCATTAAAACGCCTCTGCTTTAGGATGCATAGTATTTCTTCACACTGATCACACTAGAATGACTCTGATTGCCTCGGAGTGAGCCCAGCATTCATGAATCCAAATATTTCAGCTGGTGTCAGCAGGTACCGCTGCATCCAACTGAGTTTCTTTCCACATGAGCTGTGCTGATGTATAAGCGCAGTCGTTGTAAGGCAGCATATTCACTGATCTCCAAATGGAAATGGAGGAGCAGGAGTCCTGCACTGAAGAGCCACACACAAGCAGCAGGCCCCCGTCAGGAATCTGCACTCATATTGTGTGGACTCCTTTCCACACTCAGTGCTGTGTGCTGTGGCTGAGATGATGAAGTGCTAAAGTTGCATTTCTCCTTGGCCCTGAGGCCAGAAGAGCAGCGTGATTGCCTCTGTGTGCTACATTACACTGACATGATGGAGAATACTCTCCTGGGGCCTGGAATAATGTGAGAGCAAAGCGGAGAGGGGAATAGCCCATCCCGGGCCACTCTGCTGGGACCCTGGAATTCTGTGCGTGGAATCGGATTTGGTGATAGATCTCTGTGCGCCACCGACTCAATATTGATGGCCGACAGAGCCTGGGCACTGTGCATGGCACCACACTCCAGGAAGTTCTCTAATCCAACTGCTCCCTGCTGTTTGTTCCAGATCAGCCCACCTCCACCCACTCTGATGGAGAGGGAGCACTGGTCTGTGACCAGACCAAACCATTTACACGGAAAAGAGCCTATACTCTGTAATACTGCGGCCATACTGCATTGTCAGTGCATGAACTCTTCTGATTTCAGAAGCTAAGCAAGGCTGGGCCAGGTTAGTGGTTGAATAGGAGACCAGTGGGAATACCGCAGAGGGGCAGCAGTGACTCGAGTTGGTGTGCTCTTAGGCAAGATACATCCAACTTGTAGTACAGATGGCGCAGATTGGCAGTCTTGCTTCTATCAGTCTAAACCAGGGCAGACGATGTGAAATCATCCAGTGGCACATTCTCCTCTTCTCTCTCCAAAACTGTGTTGTGCGTGTGTGTGTGTGTGTGTGTGTGTGTGACTGTGCATGCATGTGACTGTCTGTGAATTGTATGATTGTGTGGGTTCAGGCAGTAAGGATTGTTTTTTAATGACTGTAAAGCACTTTTTGTTACATGTTTGTATGAAAAATAACATTTGATTTGGTTTAGTCCATTAGAGTGACTTGCTTTAGTAATCATATTTTTATCTTAACTTTTGCTACATCTGCTAATGTGTTTGGGTGGTACTCCTTGACTGTGCACCTGTGTATATTCACAGGCACCTCCTATTGTGCTCCTATCTGTCTCCTCCTGAGCAGCAGACGGTGCAGTGCTCAAGGCTCCTCACAACATCTGCAGGCATCCCTCTACTGGTCTCCAGATGCACTTAATTGCCTCCATCTTTGTCAAAAACACACATTTAAACTGCAATTACACCCCCTGCCCGTTTCCTCATGTGTGCTCTAACCAATTTCAAAGTCTGGAATATTATGTAAAAGGAAGTGAAGACAAAGTAAAAAATAAATACAGTATATACATTTACCATTTTCACCTGGGATTATTTTGGGTGTCTCACTCCAAAACCAAACACAATTATGGAGAACAGCATAAGAACGCATGCAACGTGAGCAAAATATACACCCAGGGTCAGTTTTGAGCCCATTGTATGAGAGTAAATATATTCATTATATCATATGATATTAGTGACAGAACTTTCTGTTTGACTTGGGTATCATGATGTGATTATTTTACTAGAATTTAAAGCATTAAAAACAAAAAGCTAACTTTCAAGTAAAAACAAGAAACTCCTTTCATCACAGAACAGCAAGGCTCAATTTCACTGTGCTTCACTGTGAAGAGATTGAAAAATCCCCACAGATCTGACCTCTAACTTGTCCTGGTGGCATCACTTGCTTGTCTCCATTGGATAGAAGTGTTTAATATGGAATATTCCAGGCAAAGCAATAACATCTCCATGGAGACAAGCAGGTATCTGACCCCTACAATAAAAGTTATATGTCAGAGCACCTTTAAGACAGGGCTACTATTTAGAACCACAAGTGAAGGTGATTGAAGTCTGAGATTAGGCTGTAGAACAGGGGGGCACAATCTATGGTCCAAGAGACAAATGCAACTCTCTCTAAATGATCGGAATGGACACCCATATGCAGTCTATACATATATACAGTCTATGTGCACCCATATGCAGTCTATACATATATACAGTCTATGTGGACACCCGAGCTGTAGTCCAGGGAACTGTCAACATTTAATTAAAATGTAGCTTTGAACCCATGTAGTCTATAGCCTATATACATGCCTATACCTAAACAGTCTATAAAGGAACCTGAGCTAAGCCTACAAATAAAATATGTTGGGGACACATTCCCCTTTCTGCTGAATATATTATCCAGCACCTCTCTGAGAAAATGGGGTGCATAGGAAGGGATCTGACTATTTTGGCCTCATCCCCCAAGTCATGACAACTATCCAGAAGTGCTCCAGTAACTAGGCTAGTGCTACAGGCAGAAAAAAACACCCCTTAGCTGTGATTAGCTGTAGGCAAAGACCATAGATCCATCCTTGGGACTTCTTAGAGCTGTATTCATTTTAGCCATGTTACCAAGTATTAATTCACTTTCATGTGCACAGCTTTTCTCTGCTCTTCAGATGCACGGATCTGATTGGTTATTATTTGTGAGCGGCGCTGCTGATTGGCTCTTCCTTGTTTCCGGGGGCTCCTGTGCTTCACTGACGTTTCTCGGTCTGCCCCAAGACAGACTGGAGAGAATGGCTGCCAGTGGAGGTTAGCTAAAATCATTGTTTTCTACGCCGGGTTGACTTAAAATGTGTATTTATATTGTAGTTTTTCGTTGCTATTGTGATGATATTTGTGCCACGGGGAAAATCGCGACACGTTTCTTTCTTTTAGGTTCGAATCAAGCTCTAAACGACTTCTAAAATTGTTGGTAATCGTTAGCCATTTCAGCTGCTAGTGTTAGCTCTTTGGCTAACTTTACACCGGTTAGCCATAGCCTCAAATGCACAGCTGATTGAGTAAACATTTCTGACATAGACAGTGCGGCGATATCATAGGCTTGACATTAGGTTGTAGTCACTTATCTCACTATTTTAGTCTGTGATCTAAGTTGTGTATCTACGTAATGTGATCTCCAATGCATAAAAGTATTTTAAAGTCGTATTTCATGGTGGATAAGATCTCTGGCTAGCATTAGCTCGCTGCCTAGCTCTTTGCTAAAAGTTGAGCACTAAAGCTGCTCGTTTAAAATCAACACCCGCTCTATTTCTTCGACAGTAAATGCCAGATAACAGATGAGCTGTTGTGCGGACTATTTGTGCTGTCACCACGTCGTGTTTTATTGAAAATGAGAGGTTCACTTTGACTTGGAAAACCGAGCTGGAACAATCAGCATTAGCAGGCTAGCAGCTACCACCTGGCGAGACACTATTTTTTTCTTATCACTTGTTGTGTGGAGTCGTGTCAGACCCTGAGCTTGGGGCTCGACTGTTGGGCAAGTGTTCATATATTTATATGTGATGACCTGGCACACGTCTTCACAACACATTTTTCTAGAACATCAGCCTATATTTTGTTCAGGTTTAGTAAATTGCACGTTTATATAAGCAAATACTTGAGTGTCTGACATGATGTCAAATGACATTATTTTCACTTCGTTAATCGATGTCACTAATGTTTTTTTTTTCTCAGAGGTAGGGAAGCTGTTACAAGTACAGAATGGGACACCACCAAGCGCCAACTACAATGGGGTAGATGCTGTCCATGCCTGTAATATCCTTCAGCAGCTCAAAGCCTTGTATGATGAAGCACAGCTCACAGACATTGTAGTAGAAGTGGACCATGGCCAGACCTTTTCATGTCATCGAAATGTGCTTGCAGCAATCAGCCCGTACTTTAGGTACAGTATCGAATGTATGTTGCTTTTTCACACTTGCA
This sequence comes from Odontamblyopus lacepedii, assembly GCA_034769755.1. Taxonomy (NCBI): domain Eukaryota; kingdom Metazoa; phylum Chordata; class Actinopteri; order Gobiiformes; family Gobiidae; genus Odontamblyopus; species Odontamblyopus lacepedii. The sequence continues at coordinate 32,608,787 of CM068346.1, read as the reverse complement.
AATGATTGTCACTTATTACCCAAAAACCTTTTCTTAACTATGAATGGTAAGGTTAATAGGCTAAGATCACTGTGATTATTCAGGTAATTGTAATACCATCCATCCATTATGGAGGCAGCAGCAAAAGTAAATATAAAGTGCCTGCTGTTGATTTCACGATAACAGCTTTATTTCATAAAGCTGGTTATATATTGGAGGAATGGTGTTTAGAAGTATTACAATATAATACTTCATCCTGATGTCAGTAATTGTGAGTATGTGTTAAATCATCATGTTTCTTCTCGTAATAAATGTAATATACTTGCAAAATATGAATGTAATGATGATATTAATGAAGCAATACAAGGAGCTTTTAGAATGTGATGATGCTATACTCTCAGATGGGGGGAAGAAAGTTTTCCCTATTGACGACATTGTACTTTTCCATGAAATATCCTTGAGTAAATTACAAATATTGAACTTAACCATTTTTGTTGGTGACTACAGCCATGAACTCACTGTATTTTCATTTTAGCTAAACCCCCCCCCCCCCCTGTATTAAATATTATCGGCCTATAGAATATTGTGGTGTCATGTGAATCTCAGCCATACCTAATATTGGTCCTATTTGACTCTTGCTATATTCCTCGGCATTTTATAATCATTGATCATAAATCAGTAATGCCCTTTCAGGTAATTTGCTATAATACAGCCTTTATACAACATAAATATGCATAGCATGTACAAATGACTGCAGTGAAAGTGAAAATATAACTTTTTTCCCCAAATATAGTCCTGAGATTGGCATAAAGAGCAATAAACTGAAGTCCCATGCTGAAGCAAATGGCCAAATCTTAAAGGGCCCATATTAAGCTATTTTCTGATCTATGTTATAATTATAAAAAAGATCACAAATATACCTGGAGTTGTGTTTTGTTCCATTCACACCCTGCATATTTAGGCTGAGGTCTTCTCTCAAATGGAAAACACTCTACTTCCACCTTGTGATGTCATGTGGTAATACAGGAAGCACTTCACTGTGCTTTTAAACTTCACACACCTTCAGTTCATTAATTTGGATGCGTTCAGTCTTAGAATTGCCCATCTGTTTTGAACTAAATGCAAAAGGAGCTGTTAACATGAAAACTACAGCTTCATGACATCACAAGGTGGAACAGAGCATTTTGAGCTTTGGAGATGTAGACAGACTAATAATAAAGGGTTAGTCAAACGTGTGTGAATGAAACAAAACACAACTCCAGGTATGTTTTTGAGGAGGTGACAACATTATAACATGACTTGAATCTCACAAGAGTCAATTTTGCATAATATAGGACCTTTTAAATAAATGCAGTGAAAACCTTTCAATGTAATACTCACTTTACATGAACTAAAAACCTATGAAGTATTATTTTATTATTATTTTATTATTTATTTTCATATTTGCATCTAAATGACTGTTGTGCCGTCCTCAGGTCCATGTTCACCAGTGGCCTTACAGAAAGCAGCCAGCGTGAAGTCAGAATTGTTGGAGTGGAATCAGAATCCATGCATTTAGTCCTGGACTACGCCTACACGTCCAGGGTCACTCTGTCGGAGTCCAACGTCCAGGCCCTGTTCACTGCAGCCAGCATATTCCAGATCCCAGCGCTGCAGGACCAGTGCGCCCAGTTCATGATCAGCCGACTGGACCCTCAGAACTGTATAGGGGTCTATATGTTCGCTGATGCATATGGGCACCAGGAGCTTCGGGAGCGATCCCAGGACTACATCCGGAAGAAGGTTGGCCAAACATTCTGTGCTCTTTTTTTTTTTTTTACACAATGCTTATTCTAGTCATTGATTTAACTTCACTCTCTTGCTCAAACAAATGTGTCTACACAGCTGCATCAGTAGCTGCACTATATTTGTCTTCACAACATGTAAATTTACCCAACACCTCACCCCATCCACAGTAACCGCCTCAGTAACCAACTAATGAACTTGTAATATACTTAACTTAGGCTTAATGATGTAGCATATGTGTTATAAATTAGTATTACAATTGTAACAGTGGTAATAGGCTAGTTGCCAGAAGAGGAGGTATTGCTCTGGTAGAGAGTTGGCAGAGTGAGAATTGCGTTCGGTTGGTACCATATATTGAAGAGTAAATGGTCATAGACGTTATCCTAAATCTCGCGTGAACATCATGAAATGCAGCGTGATTTGAAGCTGAAGTAGAGCAGGTACATAAATGATTGGCAAGAATGACAGGTTGGTCAGTATTTGTCTGTATCTGGATTACAGTGAGTTTGAACATGTATTTCATTTATTTTATTGTCATATTTGTCTGACAGTAACAATGTAAAAATTATTTCTTTTAAGAATATTATGAAATCTGACTTTCTTTTCCATTTTGTTTTTAGTTCTTGTGTGTATCCCGAGAGCAGGAATTCCTCCAGATGACCAAGGAGCAGTTGGTGAGCATTCTGAACAATGACGACCTAAACGTGGAGAAGGAGGAGCATGTGTATGAGAGCATTGTGCGCTGGCTGGAGCACGACCTATCCGGTCGCGAAGCCCATCTGGCAGAAGTCTTTTCACAGTGTATCCGTCTACCACTCCTTGACGAAGCCTTCCTCAATCGAATACCCGCCCCCTTTGCCTGCGCCCTGTCCATCTCCAAGGACCCGGCCGAGACTAAAGCACGTCTCACCGGCACAAACGGCTGCCCTCAGCGCCTGGGGATGACCGCATCTGAGATGGTCATTTGTTTCGACGCTGCTCACAAACACTCAGGGAAGAAGCAGACGGTGCCTTGCCTGGATACTGCCGCAGGAAGAGTGTTCAAACTCTGCAAACCACCAAACGACCTGCGAGAGGTAGGCATCCTGGTGTCCCCAGAGAACGACATCTACATCGCCGGGGGCTACAGGCCTAGCAACAGTGAAGTGTCCATAGACCACCGAGCAGAGAGTGACTTCTGGCAGTACGAGCACGCGGGCAACAGGTGGCTCCCGCGAGCTCCCCTGCTGAGAGCAAGGATTGGCTGTAGGCTGGTTCACTGCTGCGGGAAGCTTTATGCACTGGGAGGACGCGTGTATGAAGGAGACGGACGCAACGCATTAAAGTCAGTGGAGTGCTATGACGCCAGGGATAACTGTTGGACAGCAGTCAGTCCTATGCCTGTGGCCATGGAGTTTCACAGCGCTGTGGAGTACAAAGATCGGATATATGTTCTACAAGGTGAGTGGGGTAGGGGCTCTAATAATAAAACTATAATGTTACTGCATACAAACCTGTTTGGTTTGACTGCCAGGTAGAATCAGCCCTCAAGCTGGAGGTTGTAGTGGAACAAAATGGGACTTGAATTGAAATGAATTTGGCCTACAGTGTTTATGTGAACTATATAGAAGTATAACTCTCCAATTTAATTTTTACTGTCCCTGAAATTGTACTTAAGTCAATGAAAATATGAAAAAGTTCTCTTTCTTTTAGAGAAGAATTTCCTGTTACATTAAGAGATGTGGCTGCAGACCCCCACCTTGAGGGCCAACCCACAGACCTGCACCAGGACCTCACATGACTTACGTCCATCCACAGGTCCCTAAGAGTAAACGGTGACCATGCCAAAAGGCTGCCAAAGTCCACTGTTTCCTGACCTCTGTATTCAATGTAACATTACTAAATCCAACTCCAGTTGATTTATGAAGCACTATTAAAAACAACAAAGTTGACCAAAGTGCTGTACACAAAGATGAAAACATATTATTATTAATATTATAATTTATTTATTTATATAACGCTTTTCACAGACACGTGTCCCCAAAGACACTTTACAGAGCATTTTTAGCAGAGTATTCTTCATTTGCACCAGACCCGGTGGTGGTGAGGTACTGTTTTAGCCACAGCAGACTGGGGCAGACTGATAGAAGCGCGGCTGCCAAGCCAAAGGGCGCCATTTGTCCCTCCAACCATCACCATCACTCACACACACATCACTTTCATAACTACAGTGCATGTTTTTTTGGGTTGATGGGGGAAATCGGAGTGCCTGGAGTAAACCCATCCAGTCATGGGGAGAACATGCAAACTACACACCTGGAACCTTCTTACTGTGAGGTGTGAGTGCGAGCCATTCTGCCACTGTGCCGTTACACATGTGTAATGCAGTGAAAGTTTAAAGTCTAAATTAATTTTACACTTCCAGGTTTGTGACAGTGGATTTGACAAAATGTGCCAAGGATCATAGATCAATTGAAACATCACTACCAGCACAATATGTACCAACTAACTAAACTTCAGTCTTTGGATCATTAATCCAGTCCAAGAGATGAGCAGCACAATGTGCATGCTGACGCTTAAGGGAGAGATCCTAGGGGAAGCAAATAAAGTGAAAAAAGGAGTGGCCCGAGGATGGGTCCTTGGGGTACCACACATGACAGGATGTGGATGAAACACAATCACCAACCCGAACACAATAAACAAATTTTGCAGGCGACACATGAGGATCTCATGGTCCACTGTGTCAAATGCTGCAGTCAAGATACAAGATACAAGAATATCATTAATAACTCTTATCAATGCTGACTCAGTACTGTGAAGAGATTGCTTCACACCAAACAATTATAAATGAGCTTTATCACCTTTATTAGACTGTATCAATTGTTGCCTTAGTTCATAGTTCAAAGTGTAATTAAATCGTAATGAACTAAATTTTTTCCCCTCCCACAGGTGAATACTTTTTCTATTTCGATCCCCGAAAAGACTATTGGAGCCACCTTCCATCCATGTGCGTCCCCCGAAGCCAGGGCCTGGCTGCATTGTACAAGAACTGCATCTACTACATCGCTGGCATCTGCCGAAACCACCAGCGCACCTTCACCATGGAGGTCTACGACACTGAGAAGAACACTTGGAGCCGTAAGAGGGATCTGCCTTTTGACCAAGCCACGAGCCCGTACATCAAGGCCATGCTGCTCCAAGGCAAGCTGCACCTGTTTGTTCGAGCCACGCAGGTCATGGTGGAGAAGCACGTGTTTCGTACCAGCCGCAAGAACTCCCTTTACCAGTACGACGACGAGGCTGATGTGTGGACCAAAGTGTACGAGACGCCCGACCGCCTCTGGGATCTGGGCCGCCATTTTGAGTGTGTGGTGGCCAAACTCTACCCACAGTGTCTGCAGAAAGTGCTTTGATGAAGGGGAGAATTGCCCTAACCCAATGGATGTGGCGGAGGGAGTAGTCTGATCGTGCCTGCCCTGTGCCTGGTGTTTCCTTGGGTGTCTACCACAAGGACATTTTTTTTTGTTAGGTCTTACGTTGTTCAATGTTTGGTTCTAAGTGATCAAATATGGGGTGCTTTTTAAAAATTGCAGTATTTTTTTTTTGTCCAACAGCACCAACACGATGCTAACAAAACCGTACAATGAATCATAAGTGCAATTATACTATATTTTGCTTAATGTTGAGCCATTCTATTTTTGTTTCAGATGCATATAACTATAGGAAATTTACAAATGATAAGCATGCAAGTGAGCACCATGAGGGCAAATGAAAAGTTCCCTCTGGAGCTGTGGATGTTACATGTCCAGATCTCTCTATATAAATAACTATATAAAGTCTATATTCATACGGGTAAGGTGACAACCGTAGCTTAGTTGTAGGTTTGGCTCAAAAATGTGTGTGTGAGCGTTTTCCCTGTTTAGTCTTTCTGCAACTCATTTTACAGAATTTTAATTTGATGTGTGCTGGACATTTACATTACTGTTTTGATCCTTGTGTAATACTTTTATGGCCCTCATCTGTCAGTGTGTCAAACAACACCCCCCTTTGTGTTGCTCCAAAGCTACTTTTAAGTTGTTAAACATTTTAGTTGCATGGAGCCTCATGTTTTAGGTTGGCATCCATTTTGTGTCGTGTAAACTTACCTTGTGAAATTGAAAGTGAACACTCACTCTCCACATTGGAGAAATAAGGAGTTAAATTGTGGCAACACTTAGTGGAAAGTTGAGACCAACTAACAGGCTTACCTCAGAAGTCTCCGATATTTGACAAAGAGAAAAGGGACATTTAGGCAAATGTGCTAAAGTAAGCTCTATTGAGTTGAACTGCATCTTATTGGCCAAAACAAGCATTAGAATACTTGTTCTGGTAGATCTGGACAAATTATTTTGTGGTAGCAATAACTTAAACTAACAGAACTGTGATTAGGCTATATATTCTTACCTTAGTAAAGTGCATTAATTGTGTGTGAGAATCGCCAACATTCTTACGTTTGGTCGTTGCATGGGTGCAGACTTGAAGTGATCCGTAATTCAGCGCAGATCATCTGGGATGCCAATGTGCCTGTGGCTTGTAAGGAGGCATCAGAATCAATAACTGTTTCTCCTGATGAAGTAAAGTCTTAATCAGCTTTGCACTGAATCACTCTCCACTTCAGTGGTCCTTCACTGCAAACCTTCCCCAGTGCCCTCCTCACGCCACAGACTATAGAGCAGTGAGTGAGGGTGACCTGGCCTGTGTCCAATGCATCAACAGCCACCAATCTATCTCTTCATGACATCACACGAGGACACTACTGGTGCTGCTTTTTGATTTGTGACAATCTCTTGTATAGAAGTAATCTCACCACTGAGTGGCGTTCGTTGTCAATGTGACATTGTCAGTGGCGTCACTGTCCTCATGCAAGTACCTGTGTCATCTTTGCACTACATCTTTACATCTTTGTTATCTTAAAGAAGTTTACCCCTCGATAACAGGTTCTCCTATAGCAATCATCTAAGGGATTTGTATGGAAATGCTAACATTTAGTAAAGACTTGTTCAAACTTCTCCAAGAGAAGAACCAATGCTATTTTTAAATTGACCTTTGGCTTGGACAGTGCCCTAACAATAGCCCACATCAAGAAGCAAAGGTTTGCGCTCCATCCACATGTCTATGGACGGCCATTGGAGAACTAGAAAGACAAACTCTCAGGATCTACTGATACACAGTACTGTATTTAAATGTTTTGTTATGTGTAATATACTGTACCATAGTTTTGCTGTACTTGCACAGTTTTCTAAACTCTTCAGTTTCTTTTATAACTTGAAAAATAGATGTGACTTCTTTGTTGTCTTCAGTGGCTGTTTTCTTTTAGTTATGTTAGTGGTTCTTCCCCTATAAGAATTATTCACAAAAGTTATGCATTTTGATTGTTTTTTTCCTCTTCTGTAGAATAGTGGCATTTTATTTAACATAATTCTAAAAAGCATTACACGTCACACTTCATATTGTCTTCTCCTCACACCAGTCACATTGTACAACAAGCTAACATGACTGTATGTGTTCATATGTTGTGGTCTTAAATCCTGAGGCATAGCAGTTCATTTTCTTGCCATTCTTTTGCATCAGTGATCTAATAGGTGCTGTAGCATTGTGCCAGCAATGCACTACATTCTTTCTGCTTTACTTTGCTTGGTTTGGTTTGTCTGGGTTATGGAATTTAATGGTGGTTGAGCTCAACTGTGAAATTCACATTGCACATAATTTGAAAATAAAATAACTGAAAATATTTAATGTGTATTTTTTCATGCACGTGAGAAGGAAACGTGCACGCGCTTCAGCTCTCACAGGGGCACGTGATGTCACGTCAGTATTACGTACACTGTGGCCCTTTAACAAACAGCTCCTCATGGATGTGTAGTGTAGGCTCCTACTGCCCCCCGGGGCCCTTCACACCGCACCCGCTGTGAAGCACCCGCTGTGAAGTCCCCACTGGAGGGCCCATTGGAGGGCCTTTTATCACCGCGGACTGTCGCTCCAACTTCTTCCTAAGTTTAATGGAGTCTGATACTCTTCTCGGTACATTATGCCGCCACTTTCTCTGTCGGTTTTGTATTTGTACTGTGTAAATATTTGACTGTGTCAAAGTCAAATATAAAGTTCTCTGAATATTCAAATATTCCCATTTACGCCAGTGCATTGTAAAACCTCTTCTCAGTGTATGTGGTCCATAGACCGTATATATGATAAGATATACAGTCTGATATGGTCCAAATCCCCATCAGTGAAACTCGCTTGAGCAAATGCGGCCAACACAATAGTTTTACATTGAATCATTCGCTTTCATACCATATCTTGAAGATATGTAATGTGTGTTAGATTAGTGCAGCTTATTTCACATCTTACAGTGAGTAAAATGTCTTATGTAGACTATCTTTTCCAGACCTAAATAAATGCATATTTAATACCAATTGCAATTCATTTCATTTATAAATGCTTAACTGACCTGATTTATGCCCAAATTACGACATGCAGCGCAGATTTCGACATAAGCCTGAATAAAGGTGTAAAGTGTAGACCATGGGGCGGCTCTGCGGTGTTACGCATACCCGTTTAGGGCGACCGCACCTCCCTCACGGTGAAGGGCCTTATCAGCCCCTCTCCTTCGGGGCTTGATCTTTTCGGACGGCACTCCCCCCGCGGGAACGCACGAACCGAGTCTTAAGGCAAAGGGAAGGGAGAAGGGCGCCGTTTGGGACAGGACCCGCCTATCCAAAGTTTGTCCCCTAATCAACTCCAGTACAGGCAAGACCGGGGACGGGAAACACGCTGGAAGGTAGGATCTATTATCGATAGAAAAACTAGGCTGTAGGTACAATTCCCGACCAGGACGCTCAGACTTTACGCACGGAACCAAACGCATTCTTTATTTCAGTCATTGTCCACGTGGGCTGTGCGGGTTTTCTCTTGGGAGCAAATGGTGATGACAATTTAGAAACCAGCAGGATGTCAGTGATGTTTGAAAAGTTCCGTATCTAAACTTTCTAATTTAGTGTGTGAGTTTTTTCTGCGTTTCAGCCGTATCCTATGAGCCTTTGAAGTCCACAAACCCCGTGTCGAAAATGCACTTTAGACACCGGTCCATATTTTGGTTTAGGCCATGTGACGCCTATTAGATAATGATTTAAACGAGTGTGTTTGGTAAAATTCTGAAGAAAACAGTCTTGTCTTTCATTTAAGTCTATGTGGGACAGTCCCTGACAATTACCCTGGTTTCAAACTGCCACGTGACAACATTTTTCACCATTTTCGCCTGAACTGTTCAACTTCTTTTATCCGTGAAACTCCAGGGACACGGTAGAAACACGGTAGACACACATTTGAGATATGTTATTACTCTCTGGCATCTGAGGCTTCAGAAAACGTATAAAATGTCTTTACTGTTTCAAAGCAGAGCCTGACAGTGAGCCATGAAGTGCAAGAATGATTCTCATTGAGGCGCATCTCCCATAGAACTCAGACTTTGTATTAAATTTTAACTTTATTTAACCAGGAAGAGAGACCTGGACAAGGTAGCAGCAACACAATTAATACAAAACTATATCTCCTATTCCAGCTTCTAATGGTTTCAACATCCTTCTGCACAAAGGTCTATTTGATTAAATGTTTTTTTTTAATTTGAATAAAATAATCTGGTGTTTTCGATTAGGAAGTTTTAAAGAATTATTTACTTATTGTTTATCTGAGTAGCGACAAATACAGCAATAGATTAACAATTCAGTAATCAGTTGCAGTTATCACCGTGTTTATAGCCCAGGCTATAAACTAGGCTATATTTTATTTATATTTTATTCTTTGTAGCTTACTCAGTTTCATAGAATTAGAAATGTAGGTGATGAGTTTGAAGCATTTTGTCGTTGTTCTTCTGACATGTTTTTTTTTTTAAATCACATTGTCATTGTGTCACTTTTTATTGAAAATGTGCAGCACAGCATAGACTGAATCCACTCACTTGTGCCTCTAAACAGCTTTCTTGTGGTGCACTTCCAGTTAAACAGGTACCCATTCATTTCAATGGGGAATTTGAGAAACTTTTTGCCACTTAAGTATGACATAAAGTAGGTTAATTTGTATAAAATGGTCACCGTTCCTGTGCACCAGCAAGTCAACACTGCACCGATTTTCTGTCAACAGCGACAGCCCCATGTAAAATAATATAAACCGAATGATGATGGCAGCGGAAGTGGGAGTGTGACGTCACCCATTCACAAGACGAGCAGCTGCAAGGGCGAATTTGGAGTCCAGTTCCATATTAGGAAAAGAAATGGCTTTACGGACAAAATCTATTCAAAATCCCCATCAGGAATATGTAGAGGGCGTTAATGTGAGAAAGAGAGATATTTTATTGATCCCAAGGAAAATTAGCTGCAGCAACATTAACACTAGACTTTTCAGTCAAAGATCTCGGTGCAGTTTAACAGGAGGAGTGGTCGGGTGGGGGCAACAGATCCTGTCTCTTGTACAGTCTTTATGGATACGGGAAAATCATGTTCATTTCACAGAATCCTCCAGTCCCTTGTGTTCATTCCCTCAAAGTATTTCCTCTGAAGGGTCTCGGTGTATTTCCTCTGGAAGGTCTTCTGTTACACATATGGTATAAAAAGCCAGTAGCATCTCAGATGTCCTTAGCTAGCCTCTTGCACTTGTCTCCATGGATACGAAACAGCTCATTTCACACAATCCACAGTCCCTTAATTGTGTCCCCTGAACTGCACATGCTGCACCTCCCAGCCGGCCAAAATCCCATGATGCAATGCCAAAAACAGAGCTAAAAAAACAAAAAGTTTCAAAAACTGCCCAGTGTTTGAGCCAGACAGCCACAGATGCAGCCAGACCTCTGTTGCTGTGGGAATCATATGAATGAGGAGCCTGACACAGCAGTTATGGAGACAGGCAACGTTTAATGCAACGTGAACTGGAGCCGGAGTCGATGGAGACAGAAGCCCACCCATGCTCATTTCCTACTTCACATGTGGCGGCTAGGAGGTTAGCCTTATGGCAGCTGTACACTGTGTATATAAATGGACAGCTTTATATATACAGTCTACAGCTGCTGTATCTTCTGATGGACTGACTCAGTTTTTGCCTGAGCATTTGCTCGTTTGTCTCCAAACACTGTTAAGATGTGTGACATCTTACTGTCCATCCCCTTCACAATAGTTGGGTTATAGTACTACTACTACACACTTTCCTGTGTAGTAGTAGTACTACTACACACTTTCCTGTGTAGTAGTAGTACTACTACACACTTTCCTGTGTAGTAATACTACTACTACACACTTTCCTGTGTAGTAGTACTACTACTACACACTTTCCTGTGTAGTAAAGGTAAGACCTGTGTACTTGACTTCACAAGTTGACAATGCCACGTTTGGCTCTTTCTTTGGTTTCCAAGATATTGCTGGACCTTGTTTTGTGAGAGCACAACAGTGCCCTGCTGTACTGCAGGTACTGAAGATGCCCAGTCACTGTCTGCTATTAGAATTAGTTCATAATTTTTCTTAAAGACTATCTTGTCATTTTTGCCTATAAGATATTTTAGGGCACTACCATCACTAACTCCTCGCTCTTTGGTTGTGCTGTTTGTGAGAGTTTGCTGATAATCCAGCTAATGTCTGGTCTTGTACAAGTCATGGCATAAATAAGATGCCCACAATCTCCCGGGACTCTTTGGTTAACAGTCTCACATTTGTCATTTTCTACATTTGTTCATAACTGTTTTCAACTCACAAACTGTAGACCTGGGTCTACTTTCAGCCAATGCAGTCCAGTTTTCTTTGAGAGAGTTCATTCATCTCTTCTTTCATTGCTTGTTCCCAACTGGAGGCCCCTGGTGACATTGGGGCCCCTTTAAAAGTTTGAGGGATCCCACATGTCACCCTGTAACAATGCAGAGGTTACAAGCTCATCTTGACAGTTTTGTTCAGTTTGTTTCTCTTTTTAGATAGTGTCCTTGTTCACTTTGTTCCTCGGTCTCTTTAGTGTCTACACAGTGTCAGTCTGGTTCACTTGTGTTTTTCTCACTTTCCTGTATCAGGGACATTCGGGCTAAAGGTTATTCTTGCTTTGTCGCCTTGATTTTGTATTCCTGCGTCATTAATTATTATCAGTTTGTGTTTGTAATTCAACTTGTTCAGCTACACCCTTTCTGATAAACTCAACTAGTCTATGATTTAACTTTTTTTTTGTGTTTGTGTTACAGATTAGATATGCAGGACTATCTTAACTATAATTCACAAATATTTCCTTAACACGCCTGGGACATGAATGTATACATGACACTCCAATCCAAATATCCACAGTTTAGAGATCTGGTCTTTTGCCTTTGAGCGTTTGATATTGTGCACTTTTAGTTTTTTAGTTTTTGAATTTTGAATGGCATAGGGCCACATTGCTTTATGTAATCCTTTTTCCAACAACGGGCACCTTCCCATCTCAGTTTTCCTTGTCTTTCAGCTGTGCCTTTCTAATGAGAATATTATGCCTCTTTCTCTTAGTAAATTCAGTGCCATTATGTGATCTAATGCACTTGACAGAGCCATAAGGTGCACAGTCTGCTAGAAGAGTCTGTTTCCACTGTGACTTCACTCTTGTGTTTGAGGAAATAGACTGGTGCCGCCCCAGAAAAATTGCATATTTATGACCACTATGGCTATTTGCCTCGATAAGCCGTGCTCAATCTGTATACTACAGGCTCTCTTACTTTTGGGTCACATTTTCCATTTGTTATTTGTGAATTTTTCCTCTATTTGTACTTTACATTCCAGTTGTGCATTACCTGTGATGTTCATTCCCTCTACAACGTCAAGTAACTTATTCATGCCACTCACATCGCAGTGGCCTAAGATGTCATCACATCGCATCAAATTTACACCGTCACAAGAGACTGCATCATGAAATATAGTCATTGTTAACCCTTTCAGTAGAAGTAGTAGATTCTGTTGTATTCTTCAGTGGTGAAGGCTATCCCGTCTTTGTTGATGAGTTCATTGTCGCCCTTCTCGAAGACCTGGGCTCTGGAGGCTGTTGCCGCCTTCACTGAGACGATGCTCTGGGATTTGGATGGGATGAAGAGGGCAACCTTTAGGTGACAGTGTAGAGCGTGAACTTATTCTTCAAGTTTCTCTTTCATTATGTTTGTGGGTAAAAGTCTATTGCTGACTTTAAACGCAAACATTTGCTCTTCTTTCTTGTCTTATTGTCTTTCAGTGATGTGTTTAGCATCATCTTTGTTCTGAGTTTTGATTCTTTAGGTTTCGTCACTGCGTGTGGAAGTTCTGTGGCAGGTACACTACTTTGCAGCAGCCTTTTGGGAACTGTCCTTGGTGACATGCCTGTGGTTAATATTACACGTGGCTGATGTTACGCTTGCCTTCATCACGCTATCTGCTTTTGGCTTATTATCAAACCTCTCTGTCTCTTTGTAACTCCCAAGGTAACTCAAACAGCATGGATGTTGTCTTCTTTGCTTTGAGCTGTGTGAATGGAGAAATGTTTGTACGATTCTGAATGTCTCCTTAGAACCATCGCAATAATGAGGCTGTCACTTATGACTTCATTTGCATTTCTTAGTGCCATTACTGCCTTTTCAGCCCGACTGTAGTCTGTCACACGTTCATCTGGTCTCTGGGATGTCAGTTCTGTATACAGCAAAGTGATTCTCTCGTAATATTTTGTCGGCATCAATGTTGGCATTTGAAATTATAACATTCTTCAGCCCTATAATACATAAGTGACCAAAGAATTTTACTTTCCAATCGCAAAGTTTGTAGTGGTTTTCATTTCCACTGATACCAACATTTTCCACCTTACACTTTTGGGGCCCCTGGGCCCATAACCTGTTGAGCTCGAAGCATTTTGTTCTTGTTTGTTCCTCGACTTTTTAACAAAAAACCTGTTTCGACTTTGTCACTTTTTACTGAAAATGCATGGGACAACATCTCACTTTACATCAAGCACAGGAAGTATCAGAACAGGGTGTGTGCAACCTTCAAAAAAAAAAAAAAAAACTAATATAAAATTACAATTGCTTTTGTACATATCAGGAATAATAGTAATTAGAATGTGAGCATTAAAACCTTCAGCATGTGGTTTGACTCACAGCCAACACAGATGATAATCTCCTAGAGATACTATCGTTTCAGGGTATGATGATGTGATTGTCCAGCCAAATCTTGTAACCGTTATCTGTACGATTGTTGATCTAATCTAGGCTAAATATTGATCTCATTTCACCATATGGTGGCATACTAAGTGCAAGATGAAGATATCAGTAGACAGATAAAGTATAGAGGACAGAATAAAACAGAAATGAATGCAGTGCAGTCACTTGTACAATCAGTGCAGTTCATAAAATTCATAGTCAGGACAGAGTAAAAATAACTTAAAGTGGCGTGTGCACTGGTAGATGTGAGGTCTACATGTGAGGGTGGAGCCAGCAGAGCATATTTTTGGGAGAGTTTTGGTCTGAAAGGGCTGGACAGTGAATGGGTGGGTGGGCACAGCTGCAGGCCTCCCCCCGCCCGCCTGCAGAAGGAAAAGGGGATCACAGCATTCAAAACCGGCCCCACTGGGGGAATGAGGGGGGTCTATGGTAGTGGATCCACAATAGTGGCCTCTCCACTACCCTAGGAGGGAAGGGGAGGGGCCAGGGCCCAGACCAGAGATTGAAGTGGGAATAAAGGACAGTTTGAAGTGATTACACTTTCAACTGCTGGCTCTGTAGCAGGGGCGCCGCCAGACATTTTTGTTTGGAGCAGCTATAGGGGTGCTATGGTCTTCAATGTGGGTGCTCATGTGACATCTTCATTTAGAGGATTTTAACACTAGCACATACCACATTTGCTTCATTGTTTTAAACAAGTTTACATGTAGTTGGCCCCTGTAGTGATTTATAGAACTAATATGGAATTCTTTTTTTAGTCTCATTTTGGACACTTTGTGTTGCCATTTGAACATTTTTAGACCAGAAAAAAATCTTTGGGGAGCTATGGGGGAGGATTGGCCATTTTATGGGAGGCTAGTGCCCCCTCAAAACTTTCATTAAAGTAGTACTAATTAAGCATTTATATAGAGCCTTTCAAGATACCCAAAGCACGTTACAGTTCATTGTTCATTCACTCTGCACTCGGTGGTGGTGGTAAACTACTATTGTAGCCACAGCTGCCCTGGGGCAGACTGACAGAAGTGAGGCCAATCTGCGCCATCGCCCCTTCCGACCACCACCATCACTCACGCACACACCACTTTCATACTAGGCGAGGTGAAGTAGGTGAAGTGTCTTGCCTACAGACATAAAAACAGTTTTTGCCTCTGGCGCCCCACTGTGGCACCTGGTGTTCCCAGTGGTCTCCCATCCAAGTACTAACCAGACCCGGCCCTGCTGAGCTTCTGAGGTCTGATGAGATTGGGCTTTGACAAGTCGGTATTACTATTACTATGTGACTTTTTGGATTGTCTCCATGGAGGTATTATGTTGCGTTGCCTGTAATGTTTCACAGCAGGCCAAATTACAGGTCCGTGGAGATGCTGCCCCACCCTGTGCAAACAAAGCCATTTCTCCATAGAGAAAACCAGGCAAACTCATCCAGAAAAGTTGCATAAAACACTTTTAAGGCAAATAGCCTAAATGTAGGTTTATGGTTGTATGCTTAATTTCATTCTAGTCCTAGTCTGGACAGAAATATGCCTAATTCCTTTCACTCCACCTCTGCTAATGTGTGTATTTTGTGTGTTTTGGCCAGGATCATGCCTGCAGTCGTGGAAATGGACAAAGGCTTTGTGCCGTTGGATGGAGGCTGGGGGTGGATGGTTGTGCTTGGGGCACACATTTCTATTGGATTTGCATACACCACACCCAAGTCTCTTTCCATCTTCTTTAAGGATATTCAGCGAGACTTGACATGCAGCTACAGTGATATTGCATGGATCTCCTCCATAATGCTGGCTGCAATGTATGCTGGAGGTAAGTTGAAAAGTGACTTAAATGACATTTAACTGTGCCTTGTAGTGGTTAAATCCACAAAATGTTTTTTTTTTCTCCAAGGATAGCACCCTAAGCCATTACAGTGTGTCTCTAACAGTCACACAAACCTGGTGCAAACCTTGTGCCAAAGCAGCCTTTCTAAATGTTTAAATGGATTAAGTGACTTCACATGAGTGCAACCAAATAATCAGTCTGCTCACTTGACTTCAATTACAGCGACTTTTCTCAGAATTTGAGCTTGTTTTAAGTTGTAGACCTCTTGAGGGTTATACTTCTAAAAGTTATACCATTCATTTAATGAATTCACAGTCAAGGAAAATCCAGCTGTGCTGCTCTAAACTGGACTCTGCCCTGCTGAATGGGCAGGATTTAATACACTGTTTCTCTCATTTACATGACAACATATGTCAAAACAAAGGCTCCACTGAGAATGTGCATATTTGTTTCAAGGTTGTGGGATAACACAGAAGTGAGGGAGTGAGCTCACCTGCTCCTGACTTAGAGGGGCCACATGTAGTGAAATATTCCCCTCCACTGTGGCTCAGGCACACGGCTTTATCATATTGTCCTTGGCCAGGATTCAGCAATGTCACCTAGTAGAGGAGAGAAGGGGTGTTTGAGAGGAGCTCTCTGCACTGGGCTCTCACTCTGTAGACCCCAAGGGAGCGCCATGACAACCCTTTCAGAAAACCTCTGACTAAAGAAGTCTCAATGATAAAGTTCTAATGGAAGTGGAAATGGTGGCAGCCTCGGCGATGCCCTACAGTGGCAGAACTATAGAGAGAAGTAGAAGGATGATTTGTAACACGGACAGGTTAAAAGTTAAAAGGGATGCTGTGTGTAGTTTTATTTACTCTGAAAAGAACTTTGTCTTGCCTTTTATGCAGTGATGCAGCGTGCTCAAAAACAAATAGACTTGACCAGTGACCACTGAGCCTCCAGTCCTTATTTTATAGTTATCCACGACATAAAACACCAGCTTTGTTTTGTCATGCCTTAATAAAATGAATATAGGAATATCAACGTCGTCATGTATTATATTATCCTGCTGGTCTTAATTCTAACTTTTGTTTCTCTTCTTACAGGACCTATAAGCAGTGTACTGGTCAAGCGCTTTGGGAGCCGGCCTATAGTGATGGTTGGTGGACTGATGTGTGGGATTTCCATGGTCACTGCGTCTTTTGGGAGCTCCATCATTTACCTGTACCTGTGCATTGGCGTTATAGGGGGTATGTTACCCTGTCAGAATACTTTACATGCCTGTTTGCAGATCCCCTTTAATAAAAGAGTCATTTGGTTTGATGATTTGAGGCTTTTTTACATCTTGGCTCAGCATTCCCACTGGCCTGTGACTTTCTCCTCTGGGAGTGGGATGTTAGCAGTGTGGGCTTTTGTACTTCTCAGTAGGATCTGTTTGTTGCCAGATCTGATTCCCTTCTTTGAGCGGCTTGTCCAGACCCAGGGCATCTGCCCTAGCCCCTGTGGTGCACTTTGAGCACCAGGGGAACCATAAGCAGGACAGTAATTAAGACAAAAGTGTCTCCTATCCCAGAGTGCGTGGTCTTCAGTGGCCCTCTGTTCTCTCCCGTAGGCCTCCATCATGCTCGTCACATGGGGCTCATTGCCACCCTGCTAGGCTCATTACCCTGTCAAGGACTGCTGCAAGGATTAATAGTCCCAGTGAGTGGCTGGGCCATGTGCGCTGCCCGGGGCACCAGTGTGCCCTGCTCTGGTCCCCTGTGCCCTCCCCATCTGACATGCAGCCATAGCCCACTCCTATCTGCAATCAGCACCAAAACATTCTGATAATATACAGTCTGCTCACTATTTAAGACAGACCAACTCACCTTATTTGTTTAAAAAACATTACAATAACACTGAAATGTGCTTTACTATTTTAAATTGTATACAGTAAATTAGTGTTAGTTTACTGCGGTATACAGTTTGTCTTATTTCTCATGTTTCTGTCTCCCTGCAGGCTGTGGGCTTTCCCTAAACCTAAATGCATCACTCACCATCATCAGCCAGTATTTCCTTGTCAGACGTCCTTTGGCCAATGGACTGGCCATGGCAGGGAGCCCAGTGTTCCTGGTCATCCTGGCTCCTCTCAACCAGTTCCTCCTGGAAAAATTTGGCTGGAGAGGCAGTCTGCTCATTCTTGGGGGGATCATGCTCAACTGCTGTGTAGCTGGAGCCTTAATGAGACCTGTAAAGCAGTTTACTCCAACTCAGAAGAAACTAG
The DNA here is from genome assembly GCA_034769755.1 of Odontamblyopus lacepedii. Lineage (NCBI taxonomy): Eukaryota > Metazoa > Chordata > Actinopteri > Gobiiformes > Gobiidae > Odontamblyopus > Odontamblyopus lacepedii. The sequence goes on along the minus strand of CM068346.1, from coordinate 32,590,776 downwards.
AGGAGCAGCCCACCAGAAACACCAGCTTCAAAGACAGCTGTGTTCAAAATGTGAAGCAGTTCTTAGATTTGAGCTTCTTTAAGGACAAAGGATTTGTTTTCTACCTCATAGGAAACATACTGTACATTTTCGGAGCCTATCCACCCATTGTTTTTCTGTCAACCTATGCAGTTAGCCAGGGTGTGGATCAGTATTATGCAGCCTATCTGCTCTCCATTATGGGCTTTGTGGACATGTTTGTTCGCCCAGGCACAGGTCTAATTGCCAACTCTAGGTTGGTCCGGCCCAAAGTGCAGTACTTCTTCAGCTTTGCCATGGTGTTCAATGGCACATGTCACTTGCTGTGTCCACTGATCACGAGCTACTCCGGACTTGTGGTTTATGCCGTCTTTTTTGGGGTGGGCTTTGGCATGGTGTTTGCACTTATATTTGAGTGTCTTATGGACCTTATGGGAAACCAGCGCTTCCCCAGTGCTGTTGGACTGGTCACAATCATCGAGTGCTTTCCAATGTTACTGGGCCCACCTACAGCAGGTAAGTCAAAACAAAGCAAACACATATGCACCAAACTAGGTTCTAAAATAAATGAATTCAGTTTAGAAATACCTACTTGACAAAACCAATAAAACAGAAAAAGTTGTATTTATTGTAAAATCATTCACGCAGATGATTGTGTTACCTTTGTGTTACTTTTTAAGAATATACTTTATTTTTGATGTGAGATGTATGGAATTATGTAGCAAAAGTTAAATAGTTAAATAACTCATTGTAACTATAACTATTATTATTATTACATTATATTTTATAACCAAATTCTCAAATTACCCACCCTTTGCTTTGTCAAAAAATGTTTAGTAGAGTTTTGTAACTTTTTATTCCAAACTTTTGACTTTTGTGCTGTTAAATATGCACAACCAGTCAAAAGTTTGGACTGGTTTCTTTTTTGTTACTACTTCCTTTATTTTAGATACATGCAAAAGAAATATATGAAGCAAAATATATGAAATTAAGTAAAGAAAAAAATGCAATAACAATTTTTCGACAGAAAAGGCGGGTAATTTGAGGATTTGGTTATAAAATATTTTTATATTTAGCAGATTTATTACATAATTCCATAAATGTTACTTCATATAGTTGATTTCTGTATGTATATAAAATCTAGAAAGTAGTAAAGATATAGAAAAAACATTGAGTGAAAGGAGGAGTCCAAACTTTTGACTGGGAGTGTAAAATGATTTCATAAAAGGGTAAATATTTGGATCTATGCATTCCTGTCTGTGGTAACATGTGGTAACAGCCTGTGTACTTTCCTAAAATAGTACACAAAATAATTCAAAGCGCTTTACAGAATAAGAACAGCATTAAAACCACAATACAAACAAATCAACACACAAATAATCATAAAATTAAAAGAGAAGAGAGAAGAGTGCGGAATGAAAACCTTTCAGTGATGCATGTTTAGAGCAGTGTTGTTTAAATTGTCCTGTATTCGCTGGTGCTGATCCTGTGCATTGCTTCATTATTAGACGTTCTTCTCAGCACATTGTGACCAGTTACCCTGCACACTTTCTCAGGCATGCTCATGTTTAGAGGCAGTATTTTAAAGGGTAAGAATCTGCACATCTACCGCTCTCCTCCAGAGGGCACAATCATTAGAGCTCCCAAAGTTGTGCACTTGTTACTGCTCCCCAAACCTTCAGGTCAATCCAATTAGGAGGAAGTGAGGTAAGCCAGCGCAATTTGCCTTTAGCTTTGGGTGTTTAATGACGCTTAGTTCAAACCTGCATCATTAAAGGCCTGTACCTGGGCCATAATTAAGCTGTGAACGCATTAAAATAGCAGCGACTTTGCCAGATGGACATAATTATTAGCTAGCCAATCGATGACCTCTTAATGGGGGTGGTGGTCATTGACGTACAATCACCAGATGAGTCCTATCAATCACAGTGTGGACCGCACCGCAAAGGCCATCCCTTAAAGAGCCCATGTTATGCTGTTTTCTGACCTGTTATAGTGTTGTTTCCTCATCAAAAACAGACCTGGAGTTGTGTTTTGTTTCGTTCACACATGTTTAACACATAAACCCTGCATATTTAGGCCAAGATCTAATGTCATGTGGTAATACAGGAAGTGCTCCAATGTTTTGTTTTGTTTTCCTTCAGTAGAAACATTTTGATAATTTCAGACCTGGAACAAAAGGAAAAAAAGATTGAAAACTTGAAAACTAACCCTTCATGACATTAGAAGTTGGAACAGAGCATTTTGAGCTTTAGAGATGTAGACGGACTAATAATAAAGAGTGAAATGTGTGAATGAAACAAAACCCAACTCCAAATCTGTTTTTGAGGAGGTAACGTCATTCTAAAGGCTGCCACACACTACAGGAGAATTTGCCCGACTTTGGCTGTGATTTCTTTTTCCTGAGTTTGGGGAGGCGTGGCCCGACTTTTTGTCTTTGTGTACGATTTTGAATCCGCTGTGCTTCTCGTGTGGTGTCAGTGTCAGATCATAACCACCAAACATCAACAACGTGACGGTAACAGCCGATAAAACGATAAGATAAGAGCGTCACGGGCAAAGGAGTGATGGACACAGAGACGCAACATACAAACATTTAAAGTGCAGCATCTCATCCACATTATCCATAGAAATTGTGCCCCGCAAATAATGACATCCAGTCCACAAAACTGGGCTATTCCTCCAGTTTGCTGTGTTCTTTAAAAGTAAAAAGACGAGATAGTTTCTCACGTGTGTTTGTTTACATCCACACAGTGCACGGATCGAAGTGAAGCTGCAGATTAGCGATCGAGACTCTACTTCCTGTAGACTTTATCGCCAATATTATGCTTTTAAAAATCTGAAGTATTGCACCACATTTCACAAATAATAATAACAACACACTTTGACTTGTATCTGAACTAGAAGCGCAGTGAACTGATCTTTTGAACACTTGAGAGTCTCAAAGCGACTCGTTTTACTGTAGACAGGAAACAGCCAACGTGATCACGTTCACAACTTTATGTCCTGTGATCTCGCTGCAGTATCGCAAAGAGATTTTAAGTCTCATAAGTTTCTCCTCGTTTCTGTGGTGTGTGCATTTTGTTGAACATTTAAAAATCATTTAAGACTGAAAAATCCTGTAGTGTGTCACGGCCTCAACGTGGCTTAAAGCTTCCATTTTGTGTAATATAGGACTTTTAAGCAAAGTGACTGTCCGAATAAAGTTACTATTTTTCACAAGTCCACTGTATATTATAGTTACACTGGTTAAACGTTCTACCAGATCTTTTTCCCCATGTATTTTAGCAAAATAGAAAACAGGCATACCACATTTACATAATAATAATGAAGCGCTGTTGCTATTTTGTCTTATTTAAACAGATCTATTGCTCCACCTGAGGGCAGTACGAGCTCGGGGTGGGGGGAGGATGTGATCTGAGGCACATTTGTCACTTTCTGCAGCCTCGGCTCTGATATTTATCGCTGTAAGAATGAGCCTCTCCGCAGATTCGTTTTGGTAGGAGCTATCCAAATTGCCTTTGCCGAGAACCAGGCAGAGCCAAGAGGGGTGTAAATGTGCCTCCATCATTCCCGACATGGCTCATCTGAAACTGGCCACTGCTCACTCCGTCTCTCAGTACGCACACACTGAACCTGCGCCGTTTCCGAGCAGTTTTTAGGTGTATATTTATAACATGTTCAAAATAAACTCTGCTTTTTCAGACGGTCTCACAAAGTAACAAATATACTTTTACTTTTCAGTCGCGTTAAAAATTATAGTGGAGTAGAAAGTACATGTACCCTCTCACAAATGTAGTGAAGTAAATGTAAAAAGTATCCACTGTAAAATTTACTTAAGTACAGATATCTGACACTTTTTTAGAAACTTTTGACAGGACTGGACTTGTCTGATGTTTGATATTTAGTGTTTTTTGTGTAGTTTTGTGTACATGTTGAGTGTGGAGGAAGGGATTTTGTTTAGTTTTTTGACAAAATTTCACAAAAATAAAATAAAAAATAAGTACAGATCCCTGAAATGAATAATACTTAATACTTAAAGGTGCACTGTGTAACTTTCGGATCCATCATCAAACGCTTTTCTCCATGAAGATTTTTTGCTTTGTCTGGAATATTTCACAGTATGGCATTAAACCTTCCTATCATCACTGAGACCAAACCAGACCAAGTTACAGGTCAGATCTGTGGAGAGGCGATCCCGCTCACAGTCAGAATGAATGTTTTTCTATGTATTTTTGAGCTATAAAACCACCTGTAATTGAATAAATGTGAGGTAGAGCTGTTTAATGTCATACTGTGGAATATTCCAGACAGATCAGTGAGATATCCATAGAAACAAGAAGGTTACATAGTGCACCTACAGTACAGTACTTTACTACTTTTACTTCCATTCCACCAGTGCAAATTAACATCACTAAATGGAAAACCAGCTCATAAACAAACTAGTTTAGAGTTCAGAGAGTTTGCTGCAGGCAAACGGCTCTTAAACAACTAAATGTAACGCAAACAAATGGAAGTCTTTACTATCCACGCTGCGAAAAGTTTATTTAAGCAGATTCAACTTCAATCCAATCCACTTTATTTATATAACAGATAAACAAGGGCATAGATTTGCATAGGGACGGTGGGGACATGTCACAACCAATATTTGGGGAAGACAAAATAGTCCCTACCACCATTTTATTTTAATAAACCAAACTCTAAAATTTATTATATTTATTTTCCCAAACTCTATAGTATTCATTTAACTCATTTTCTTTCATATTTTGTTTATTAGACGTTCCTTCTTGTTTCTATGGATATCTCACTGATCTGCCTGGAATATTCCACAGTATGACATTAAACAGCTCTACCTGACATTTACTCAATTACAGGTGGTTTCATAGCTCAAAAATGCCTCTCAGAACGTCTAATAAAGAAAATGCCGCTATTCACTGGCCGCAAGTGCCGCCAGGTAAACTGGGAAAGCGCCGGCGCTGCATGTGCTGCATGTGCTGCATGTGCTGCATGTGCTGCATGTGCTGCATGTGCTGCTGACCTGCTCACACTATAGAGCCTCCGCTGTCCACTCAGTTTCATTTCTCTCCCGTGACTATGAAGCAGTGAAACCCATGATGAATCAGGCAAAACAATCTCCAAAAATAAGAAGTTATTTCACCACTGAGGGAGTGAGTAGTGCGCCCACAACAGGCTGATATAATTGAGCTGTAATGCAAACCTATTAATTGCAAACATGTTATAATCTAGCCTAATTGTTCGACTGCTGATTAACTGTAGCCAACAGAATAAAGCTCCGGCATTTATCTGCAATAAGCATGGGAAAGTATTCAGCATAATGTGGCTGTGTGTGAGTGTGGATCAGTTGAGGGGGGATAGTGTTGCTACCAAAGCTGAGGCCAAACCTACGCCCCTGAAACAGTTTCCAAAGTGCGGCACAAATACATAGTGAGAACAAAATATAAAATAATGATAAAATAAACGCTCAGATTTAATCATACTAGTCTTAAAACAATAAAACCAGTCAAATAAAGTAAGACTAAAAAACGTAGAATAGCAATAAATAAAGAAAAGCAATAAAATAAACAAAAAATATAAAAGATCAGAGGACCACACAACTAACACAGAGAATAAGTGGGTCTTAAAACTAATAATTTGACTAGTAAAATGATCTACCAGTGGAATACATGTACGAGCAACATAAGGTGTTGGTTCTTATTTTAAATACTAATAAAATATAACACTAAATACAATCAATCAGTTAAATACTGTCCCGCTTTAACTAAAGGCTTTTTACTGTATGTTTTACTCGTACTTAATTTGTTTATGTTGTTGTAAAGCGACCTTTATTGTCCAGAAAGGCACCTAATAAATAAAATGTATTATTATTATATTAACTGCAAAGATGTGCCGTTTTATCTTATGTACTATAACAAGATCCACAGAAAAAGTCTTGTTCTATTAGTAGATCGTTTTGCTTTCCAACGTTCTTAATTCACATAGTTTTAACTTGTCTCGATGTTATTTCTTTCAGTGCGCTCACATGCCTCTCTCCTGTAAAGTCACGCTCACGCCCTCACAATGTCCTCTCTGTGTTCCCGTAGGTTTACTGGTCGACATCTACGGCGATTACAAGTATCTGTTCTTGATGTCTGGAGGCGTCATTGTGGCTGGAGGTATATTTCTCTTCATCACGAATGTATACCACTACCGTAAGCTGGCGATGCTGGCGAAAGAGACAACCAGCGCTGAAAATGAGGAGGAAAAACAGAACAGCGTCGCGGATAAAGAGCAAGAAAATGTCCCAGAGTTGGAGATGCAGGCTGTTCTCAAGGCAAACGAAAATGAGAAAGCTGACGACGCCAAGGTCTAAATGTCTGAATTCTGTTTTCTTCATGTAGTAATCGGGGAGAGACGTTTTTATTCTGTTTTATTTTATTTAACATTGCTGATTTTAGGAGTTTTAAATAGCTGTTCCCTTTTGTTTGCCGTGTTCATACAGTTTACGTTGCCAAGTCGACAGGCAAAAGAGCTGTTTGTCTTAAATGTTTTTATACACGCACACTTTGACATTCTGTTGAGCACAGAAATTCGATGAAATGTGTAAAACTACTGTGTATTAGTGTATAATTAATTATCCATGGGTTTCGGAATGATAAAAAGTTAAAGATGCACTATGTAACTTTTTGTTTGGGGGTCCGTCACCTGCTTGTTTCTATGGATATGCCATTGCTCTGCCTGGAATGTCCCACAGTATGACTTTAAACAGCTCTTCTATGTATTTATTCAATTACAAATGGCTTCGTAGCTCAAAAATATCTAGAAAAAGAGGCGTTTTGACTGTGAGCGGGGTCGCCTCTCCACGGATCTGACCCGTAACTAATAACATCTCCATGAAAAAAAGCATCTGACAGACAGAAAAAACCTCAAAATGGCACCATATAACGGAGCTGAAACCCATGAGTAGACAAATGTATGTTTAGTTTGTTTTTCTCCGTTCTGTTGTTCACTGAAGGTTTACGCACATACTCGGATTAATTAATTTGCATACCTCAGGGGCCAATCAGTTACTGTGTACCGTTTCTGTCGTCCAGTGTGTCTTACGTGGTACGGCAATGTCAATGTCCTGCCTTTTCTATTAAAAATGGTTGATTGCAATTTAAATCTCTAGTTCCTCATGGGTTTCTGCTGTAGAGATATAAACTTAGACTTAGAGAAACTTTATTGATCCACAAGGGGAATTATTTGGACACAGTAGCTCACACATCACAATATAATATAATAACAAAGAGACAATATAATGGTAATAGTGATATATCATAAAATATCAGGGTTTGTACCTGTTTTTTTTTTTGCTTTTGTGCAAAATTAAATGTGACAATACAGATATGAGTATTGTATAAGGTCAAAATAAGTCCACTGTGTACATTATTGTGCATTATTAAAGCTTTATTGTGACAGGATAACTTGACTTTGGCCTCTGAAAGGTGTGAAAAGTCACACTTAAAAAAATAAACTTAAAAAAAATTACTTTGGAGTGCTGCAAAATTAACTACACTGAAAACTGGAGGGTTAAAATTTCAGGGTAAAACATAAAAAGTCTCATTTTAACCATTTGAAAGTTAAATGGGGGTTCAAGTTGGGGTTATTTGCCAGAGTTGATATGGTTGAGGTTAATTTAACTTCCACTAGTGTTAATTTAACTTCCCTTAGTGTTAATTTGGCACCTTCCACCCAACACTCCCGTGAGAGAAGACCAGTTTGACCCAGTTTTGTACACAATTTCATCTTAAATTAACTAAAATAAAGTATAAAAATAAAACACCCCTGTGTGTTCAGCTAAATCGGGATAACCCTATCAAGTGTTATCCGTTTACACTCAAAACGTTAATAAAACTCTTGATTTCAGGGTTAAACAGGAACTTTGGTCCAGAGTTACTTAACATTTCCAAAAATGTTAAATTAACTCTAAAACAGACTGGACTCACATAAACTCTGAGAAAATGTTCAAATTGATTCTGTGAGAGTCAATTTTAACACTCCACTGTAGTAAAAATCAGGCACAGCACTGTTAAAGGGCCTATATTACACCATTTTCAACTCCATACACCTTCACTAAAATCTGCTGGATAATTTCAGCCCAGGAATTGCCCGTCTTTTCCGGGATAAAAGTAAAAGGGAGTTGTTAACTTGAAAACTACCATTACATGACATCACATCACAGCACACCCAATAATAAAGCATTACTCAAACAAGTTTGAATGAAACAAAACACAACTCCAGGTAAGTTTTTGAAGACGTAACATCATAATAACATGACTTGAAGCTCACAAGAGTCAATTTTACGTGATATACGACATTTAAATGTTGCAAAAACTCAAATTACATTCAGCACAACCCTGTATTTCCCACCCCTAATCTGCTAAAACCTACAATCAGGGCAGGGACTCTGGAAAAAAATACAAAAAAAGATGATTAGAATTAGGAGAGAGGGGAGCGAGTTTGCAAATGTCAGCCGCTGAGGGCATGGGCACCTAATGAAGCTGAGCCGTGCTGTTCCAGGCTAGTGCCCCGAGCAGCACGTCGCCTCACACACGAGCACATCTGCGGGTCTGGAGATATTAACCATCCTACGTACACAACAGCATGATCCGAATCTGTCCCCGCGCTAATGCATGGACTTTACAAGGTGGACACTTCCCCCAGAGAGCGAAGGTTACCATGACGATGACCACCAAACTGTTCATCATGCTAATATTTTCTCGTACCTGGGCTTCGGCTCTTTTCCTCCTCCTCTTCCTCCTCCCAGTGTCCTCTGCGTTCAATGGTAGAACAACTTTGGGGTCTCGGGGGGGTCATCAGATTGAATGGGTGACTAAGCCCAGAGTCAAAAGGTAAATGGGCAAATGAAAACAAAGATAAAACGGTTAGCTGCGCACGGTTTTTCACTAACTTTAGAAGCTGGAGTTGTGTTTTGCGTCATCCTGCTTGAGTAATCTTGTTTAGGACAGTCACACTTATAAATCATGTTAATTTACAAGTAGTTTTAGATGCATTTTTACCATATTTATGTAGCTTCGTTTGCACTAATCCCAAATTCTCATCCATGTTCTTGGCTCTAGTACTACCAAAGCTAAAAAAAGGTCTAAAGCAGGACTAAACCAAAGCCAACCAGGTCTAAAGCAGGTAAAATAGTTCTTAAGAAGAACTAAAATAACTAAAGTAAATACATACACATATAGTATCTTTAAAGAAACTTAAACCAAATGAATACCAGAAATGTAGAGGTCCTCACACTGCAAATAAAATCTAGTCAAGTTAAGATGACTTGAATTAAGAAAGTTTTACCATGAATCAAGTAAATTTCACTTGACAAGTAAAAAAAAGACTTTTTGTACTTAAACTATGAAAAAAAAATCTGGCAACACTTAAAATAAGAAAAACAACAACTTTTTGCACATAAAATAAGAAACGAAATCAAATGTTGCTTGAATTAAGAAAAAACACATTCCACTGGCAGATCATTTGACTTGTCAAGTTGAATCGACTCAAATAAAGTAAAATATTCTTAATTTAAGTCATTTTAACTTACCTAGATATTGTTTTTTTCCAGTGCACCTCCAGAAGCAGCCTGGAGACCAGAGTGTTTAAGCCATTAAGAAAAGGAAAGTTACGGCAAATATTAGGGCTACTTGGAGGGGAAAAGTATGATAATTTAAACACACAAATGCAAGAAAATTTAGAAACCACGCTAGAAAAAGTACGAAGACTTGTAGATGACATTGAAAAAGCAAATACAAATTTGTGAAATAAGAGCATGAGAATGAATGAGACTTTAAACATGCAAATCTGCTAGAAAAAGAAGTAAGGAATATTTGTAAGGAAAAAAAAACAGTAAAAAACCCACACAAACTTGCAAAAAAAACAAGATTTTAAAGTAGCAAATTTGCCAGAAAAAAGTCATTTTGCAAGGAAAAAAGTATAAAATTATCTATTCTGGCAAATTTGCTACTTTAAAATCTTGTAAATTTGTTTGTGTGTGTGTTTTTTTTTTTCCGTTTTTTGTAAGTTTGTGTGGGTTTTTTACTGTTTTTTTTCTAGCAAATTTGCCAGAAAAAAATTTGCAAGAAAAAAAAAATTAAAAAGTCATTTTGCAAGGAAAAAAGCATAAAATTATCTATTTATTCTGGAAAATTTGCTACTTTAAAATCTTGTAAATTTGTTTGTGTGTGTGTGTGTGTGTGTGGTTTTTTTTTTCATTTTTTGTAAGTTTGTGTGGGTTTTTTACTGTTTTTTTTTTCTAGCAAATTTACCAGAAAAAAATTTGCAAGAAAAAAAAAAAAATTTAAGTCATTTTGCAAGGAAAAAAGTATAACATTAGCTATTTGTTCTGGCAAATTTGCTCATTTAAAATCTTGGAAATGTGTGTTTTTTCCTCTTGAATTTGCGTCCTTAAACTCCAAAATCTACTCTCCAATTTTGCCTGCTCCATATTTAAGTGGCCCTAATCCTCCGCTGTAGAAAGACCAGCACAAGCTTCATGATGGATTAAAAACAAAAACAAGACCTTTGAAGTGAGTATGAAACTTGTTGCGCTCCACATCCATATTAGACTAACAAGTTTTCAAATGAACAACTCCACGCAGGAAATAAACATGCAGTGATGGACGACTCGCTCACGCTCCCTCCTGCGTTGCACCACAATGAGGATGGATCGCTTTTATGAGGACACTAATTGACAGTTCTCAGTCAGTTCACCGACAGCTCTTGTTCAGCATGAATCCAGTGAGTGGGAGTGTCGCAGTCATTTATCATTCTTCATGAACGGGATTGTCAGATAAAAGATGCTGCTGATTAGTCGGTGATGGTGCCTACGGGAGTGGTTCAGAGATATTACACAAACCGAGTGGACGACAGTTTAAAGCGCCCATATAACGCCATTGTCTGATCTACAGGACTGTGAAAAAGTTATAGGAAAGTGTGGAAAAAATGCTGTAAACTAGAAATGCCTTCAAAACTGGAAGAGTTAAACATTTATTATATATATAACTTTATTACAGACAGTTAGTCCAACATAAAACTAAATATTTGCTGTCTTAAAAGTGCCTCACAAGCTGCTAATCTTGTGGATACAAACAATTGACTAGCACTGTGTCATCTATGGACTTGAAGGAGCATTCTCAAGGCATCACTGTAGGCTTCCTTTATCCTCTGCAAACTTGATTTCCTATAATTTTACCACAATTTTGCAGTAAGGCAAGGCAAGTTTATTTGTACAGCACAATTTGTACACAAAGTAATTCAGAGTGCTTTACAGAATAAGAAATACATTAAAATCACAATACAAACAAATCAAAACATAAATAGTCATCATAAAATTTTAAAATAGGGATGGGACATTAAATTAGAGAGAATTAGAGAGAAGAGAAGATAACTTCATTTTCACCAATCAACAAAATGCAGTGAATGAACAAAAGAGAAATCTAAATCAGATCTATATTTGGTGTGAGCTTTGCCTTCAGAAGAGCATCAGTTCTTCTAGGTTTACTTGCAGACAGTTTGTGAAGGACCTGGGCTGGTCGGTTGTTGAAGAACTAAGCCCAGATCTTGTGTGGATGGAGCTTCCTCACATCCTTCTGTCTCTTCATGTTAATCCCAGACACACTCCATGATGCTGAGGTCAGGGCTGTGGGGTCAGACCATCACCAACACAACTTCTTCTTCTTTACGCTGAAGAGAGTTCTTAATGACTTTGGCTTTTTCTTTTGTTCGCTCACTTTGCATTTTGTAAATTGATCAAAACAAACCATCATTATTTCTATTTTTGAAAGCATTTTTTCACACCTGCCTAAAACCTTTGCACAGTTCTGTATGTTATAATGTTGTTATAATGTATGTTTTGACGAGGTCCATTCTAACATGGGTTAAAGTTCACAAGAGTCAATTTTGCATAATATAGGGGCTTTAAATCTGAAAGAATTCTGGGGCAAAGACCACCACAACAGCCTATCACCTGAAAATAATGAACAGTGGGCTTTAGGAGAGTTCAGATTAGATAAGGAGAATCAGCACAACACTGTCACTTGTTGATAAGAGGGTCGCATGACAGAAATGATGTAAGGCACCCTTTGGAACACTTTTACACACTTTTCCCCCCCAATGCCTGTTAATATTCCTCCAGTGAGCCGATTTCATTATGTTTTAGAGAGGAACTCAATAAAGAGTAAAGAGGGGATATTTGTAACAGGATCTCCAGATCGAACCACATGAAGATATATATATATGGGTCAATGATGTATAAGGGTTTTCAACAGGCAAATTTTAAATTATAAAAAATATTAGTTTCTATTGAACTTTTTCAAATATTTCCAGTGTCAGGTGCATAAATTTATGTTTAACATTTATATTAAGCATTTTTAGTGTAAAATGTCATGTGGTGCGACTGAGAATTGCTTTATTTTGTTTTATTTTGTAAAACATGGTTGCGATATTAATCTAAGTTCTGAGTAATATGAAGTGTATAGAAACAAACTGTTGGCATTTCTTTAGATTTTTAATGCATATTGATATTTTCTTTTGCTCCAATATGACAGTCGCCTGCTTGTGTTTAATGAACAAACTACTGCCCTGGAAAATGCATCAACTAAAAAAAAATGCCTAAAGAATCCCATTCAGCCGAATATACTTTGTTATTAAAACTCCAGCCATGGAATTACTGCTGTTATTAGTCGCACCACATGATGCGCGGTCGCACCACATGACATTTAACACTTTAAGTACAACAAACATGCAGAATAACTCATGATTTCTGAAAAAAATGATTTGGTTCCATGGAGGTCAGAAGTACAACAGAAATGTGGTGAATTATTTTGAAATTTGAACCCTTTTAACTGAGAAAATTGCAATTGGACAGAAAATTTCGACATTGTGTCACTGACCCATATAGGCCTATAGTAACTGAAATCTGAACTCAGTTTAACCCTAAGATTGTGTTTAAACCCTGTTTTTATCATGGCCCTGACCTCAACCATCAACTGAGCACCAGGTCCTGACCAAAAACAAGGCTTATCTCATCATCATCATCATCATCATCATCATCATCATCATCATTATTATTATTATTATTATTATTATTATTATTATTATTATTATTATTATTATTATTATTATTATTATTATTAAAGATGACATATTACGCTATTACTGCTTGTTACGTCCCTTGTTAGTTAAAGGACATAACTAAATATAAAACAATAATTGAACCTGTGTCAGCAGTCAGTTTGGCTGACTGCATGTGACACTGGCATTTAGTAATAAATGATCTCATTTTTCATCACGTCTCTGTCCTTATCAGAATTTTACCTGTTTTGTTCTTAAATCTGTGTAATTTGATTGTAACTCGTGGGTTTCAAGCCTCCACAACCCTCCGTGTACCACACATACACAGACAGTTATTTTATATTTCACTGTAAACCACAATGTTGATCTAAAATGAGTTTGCTCCAGTATGTAATGTTTTAGTAAAAAATAAAAAGAAATGTGGGTCCATTAAAAAAAAGGTTTTATTGCACTGAAAAAAAAAAAGCGAGTTTCCCTGGAAATGTTTTGCTATAATCTTGCACAGTGTGGTAATCTATGATGGGCTCTAAACAGCCCCATTGACTTCTTGTACATAACTGCAGAGCTGATTCCCCACGGTCTGACCCCGGTTAACCAAATCAAACTGCTGTGAGACTAAAATACTAACAACTATACACCACGAAGAGGCCTTCTATGTTCTATAAAAAGTACAAAGTTAACAATGTCAAAAAAAGAACTCCAAAGTGCAAAACCTAAAGCGAGGAGACTATTGTAACTCGGGGTATTAAAGTAAAACCTTTTCCATCCATCATTCCTGTCTTTGCCCCATCGACGGAGTGCGAAAAGTAATGAAAGTAATTTAATGTACATCTATAATTAATATGCCCGACTATGTGCGCTGTGCTGGGGTCGAGCTGGTGATGGAGTGTGTTTATTATGTGTGTGTGAAGGTCTGCCATAATGGGGCAATGGGCCATACCACTAATGCACCCACTACGTACCCAGCAGCACCCGCCGCACATGTGCAGCTATATCGGGCGCTAATGGTTACTGCGCTCCCATAGGTGCCATTGTCGTCATACTGAACAGAGTTTTTGTTCTGTCTTAACTCCTTCACTCACTGTCCCTCCTAAGAAAAATGGTATTAAAAATGGGAGTGCACAGCAGCGCCCGGGGCCAGTGTTATCCCCGTACGTGTCCTGCTTCTGTACTCTGTAGTCCACGGAAAAGTCTACCTCTCCTTGTGGTTCTATTTAGTACAATATTCTCCTCTCCTCGAAGAAAAGCACTTGAGGAATTCCTTTCTTTGGTGTTTCTTTCTAAGGGCGGGCAGCTGGGGCACAAACACAGTTCAAACCCGGTGCCCTCAGTGCTGTCTCCCTTTGAAAGCGTCTGCTCTTTGAATAGGCTGCGTTTGAAGACAGTGCCCTCTGCATTTCTTCTTCACAGTCACTCACATGATTATCATTGACACACACAGGGACGGGCGCCTACCTTCAGCACCCGGCGTGTTTGAGTGATGTTATTAGTGAAAAGGGCACAGCTTCTTTTTAATGTTTAGAGGCTACGTTTTGGCCTTTCTATAAAATGTCGTTATCATATGAAAAGATGGCAGATAATCGTGACTACAGCTACATCGATGAGAACCTGTCCATGCCACACTACTATACCAATAAAACTATTAACATTTGTCCTCTGCATTTGACCCTTCCTGCGGTGCCGATGGGGCGACCTGTCAGGAGTAGCAGGTGCCACAGTGCAAACCCATCTCCAGATCTTGAGCTAAGCTAGATCAGAAATCAGGACTAGTTTAGCTGAAGGATTTAACTTCAGCTTCACTAGAAAGGACCACGCCAACAACACATGTGCAAAGCGAAAAGCATTTATTATATTGAGACGAGACAGGTCGGCTGGGTTGAGACTCAGGGTGAGGGTTCAGTCTCAATCTTCACATGGCCCAGCAGGAACGGGACCCGCCTCGTAGGCGTCTTATGTCTGGAAGCGAATGGGTTGGGGTTGGAAGGGTGGCCTCGAGTTATTTGGGACAAACTGGGATGCCGGGGCAGGCTGCTACAAATTGGCTTCTGGGAAATTGAGGCGTGAGTTGTGATTTGCTGGAGAGGAGGCGAGGCTGGTTGAGGCGTGGTCCTGCTCCTGAACCTAAGTTAATCATATTAACTACATTTATGGGGGACCATCTTAACCAGGGATCTCCAACCTGTAGTTCGGGAGCTACCAGTAGCTCGCCAAAGGATTTCTGAATTATACATATTGCACTTAATAACTAAAATCTGATTAATTACCATTGTAAGAGTGTCATTTTCATGCCTAACTTGTACACTAATAAACTGATAATGGTTTATGTTTTATAGGCATCTAACTGTACATCTAAAGCTTGCCATAGCTCTTCTATTTTCTCCATTTCTTGCGACTGCTAAAATGAGTAGCTCTCTAGCATTTCCATTGCATAAAGGTAGATCACCAGAAGAAAAAGGATGGAGACCCCTGATCTAAACACATGGGAGAAAATGCATCCACACAGAAAGGCCCAGGTGGTCTGGGAGTCGAACCTGGAACCTTCCTGCTTTTGGGTGAGTACAGTACAATACATGAAAAAAGGAACATTGGACAGAATGCGAGAAGGAAACAGCAAAGGCGTTCCCATGAGCAACAAAACACGAAGCAGAACAGGAACAACTCAGCTCATTTCTGACCACTGTGAAAGAGAGAAACACATTATGGACTGGAACGAAGCAGACATCATCCCTGGATTAAATCAGCAATCGAAATAGGGAAACGTGCCCTATACGTGACTATAAACCGGGACGAGGGGGCTTTTTTACTCTCACACACCTGGGATACTGTCCTGAGGAAGTTGGACTGCAGATGGCGCTGTCGTCCTGCCTCCACCGGTACAAAGACAGCGCCAAAACCTGCATAAATCAGCTGCTTGGGCACGTCACAGCAACATCATGTGAAGACCGTGAGTGAGCAGCAACTGTCACGTATGAAAACAAACTCTTGGTCTGAAAAAAGAACCTAATAACATAGGACTGGGCCTGGTTAATCCTTGGATTAGAGACACTTTTCCTTGTATGAATGTGGTGGTGGTGGCTGGAGTAACTGATGGTGCCTCACTTCTGTCCATCTTCCCCAGGGCTGAGGCTAGAGAAGTGCCTTACCACCATAAAGTGAATGAATATTGTGCTTTGTGCATCTTGATATAATAACTATATAATTCACAGTATATGCATTTTTTTTTTCTCTTTTATGTCAACACTGGAAAACACTATTAAACTATACACAGGCACTTCACAAACCAAAACAGAGATAATTGGAAAAAGATGAAGATGGAAGAGTTGATAAATATAGCAGAACATGTTCCACAAAAACACATTTTCTCTGTGAATACTGCCACTGTCTGTTTTCATGCAGAAGTCTCAAACAGCCTCTTGCTTCAGTAATCAAAGCAGTTTATTTTTTCCCTTTCTCGCGCAGCTGCCAGCCTTGCCCACACACCTTCGCCTGGAGTCAGCAGCTGTGGCGGGGGTCGGCAGGTGCCAGTCTGGGGGCCACATGTCGGATTCTAATGGGCGGCATATGGAGGTGCTGACTGATGAGAGGAGAGGGGCCACTGACAGGTGCTGAGTTGTCTGTTCATTTGACCTCCGCACCTCCACTGGGCTGAAGCAGAGGACACCTTTAATTCAGATCCGCTGCCTCAAACTCACAAGTCCGCGTTAAGGATGCAGGGACAATAAAATGAGGAAACAAACGTAAAACTGGTCAGGTGATACAGGTCGGTGCGCAGTCCAAAGTGGAGTTAAGTTTTCCAAGGCATTCAGAAGCATCAGCTGCACAATGTTTGGGTTTGTTTAGGTGACGTTTGCAATGGCCAAGTCTAGAATTCTCTATAAAGCACTGAGACTGTTTTTGCTATTTTAGGGTTTTACAAATCAAAATGACTGAAAAAGAGATACTGTATTTCTATGGGGTAATAATTGTTTACATATAACATATTTAGAGCACCATGTTACCTTTTATTACCTGCGTGAAGTTGGTCCCCCATCAACGCAAACCTACACAAAAACTATGTCAATCGTTTGTGCTGTTTTGTGCTGCAAAAAGTTTTGTTTGTGCAGTTCTGGTTCGTAAGATATTCACAGTTTTATTTTCGGTCGATGACGTCATCCAGCCCCTCAAAATGTTAAATAGCCTCAAAACAGGCAGAAAATTATAGAAAATGTTTGTATTTAGTTTGTGCTGTTTTGTGTTGTGACAATTTTCATTTGTGTGTTTATTTCTAAAATTATTAATGATTATTTCTGTGGTAATTGTAGGAAGTCATTTTGCTCAAACGTTTTCTATAATTTTCTGCTGTTTTGAGCTCTATTTAACATTTTGAGAGGCTGGATGACGTCATCGGCCGAAAATATAACTCATTAATTTCTCCAAAACTAAAGCAGCACAAACAAAACTTTTTGCAGCACAAAACAGCACAAACGAAGCACAAACGATTGACATAGTTATTGTGTAGGTTTGAGTTTGGTGGGAGGCCAACTTCACAAAGGTCCTTTACCATTTCGGCAGTGATATATTCCCCAATAACATGTTTGATTATTTTCAGTAAGCTTGTGGGCTAAAACAAAAGAGAAATTCAGTTTGTCAACTGGATAAATGTTTATTTAGGTAAAAAAAATCTAAAATATTTTTGACCTAATTAAATGTTTGTCCAGTTGACACACTGAGTTTCTCCTTTGCCGTGGATTCTGCCTGGACGACTGAGGGATTTTGCACACATCTTGTGGGCTAGGCCTTATACAAGAGGCAGGGCTCATCCTCCTGACCCTAAGGAGGTTTCTAAGGATTGGAGACTGCAAGTTTACTCAAACAGGCATGAATGAGATATAAAAGCACTTCAGTCATGTTTCTGATGAGGGAATGCTATAGCATGTCTGAAAGCTCCAACGTGTAGACTGTGCAAAATAGACTCTTTTAAAATAAATATACAAGACCATACACTACAACTTCACAAACCTGATGTGATGTGCAGTTTCATTAGAGGAATGTAAGCTGTGGACCAAGGGGAGGAAGGACTCAGAGTGTCTAAAAACAGTCTAAACATTTAAATACATTGTTTTCAGTGCATATAGCTTTCAAAAGGGTAAAATATAGCATTGTGTGATCTAAAGTGCCAACAGTTAATGCCCTCTAGAAGTGTAATATCCACTCTTTAATACAAGCCAAACTTCTATCTTTATACCTTGAGTTATCAGAGTGTAAGTTTCCAGAGTGTTGGAGAAGGAGGATGACTCAGGGCATCAGGAGTTATATGAAAAGTGGCACTTGCAATAAGGTCACAATGGAGGTGTTTAATTAGTGGGCCGCTGCCATCCCCAGGGACTTTTTATTACCTCAATATGTCATGCAGGGCTTCACCAGCTTACCTCAAAGTGCGAGACCAAGTAGCACGAACAATCTGAACACTCAAGAGGAGACAGTGGCAAAGAATTTCAGGATAGAGGGAGATCCGGACAGCTGACATCCATCGAGTTCATGTGTTGTATTTGTTCAATGTGGGTGATCTGTACACAAACAGCCTATTGTTTTCCCATGAATCAGCCTCTTGTTTTAATACTCACACTTTGGGGGATGGTTCCAGTGGTCTAAAAAGCCCCAAAAACTCCCGCTAAAAAATCTGTGAGTTCTTGACGACACAAAAATGAAATGTTGACACTAAATAAATATATCTATTGTGTCCCTTTTTCCATTTAAATACTGAATTAACTAAACAGATCATTTTAAAGGTGCACTATGTGACTTTTCTGGTGGAAAAGTTGGTCTCTATGGAGATGTTGTTGCTGTGTCTGTAATATTCCATAATATGGCTTAGACTTTTCAGTGTGTGCTGAAAAACGCTGCATTTTTAAGCTGTATTCTTGTGGTGTCCTCTACTTACTTGTAGTTTCAGTCATGCTATACTGTGAAACATTCCAGGCAAAGCAATAACATCTCCATGGAGACACGCTCACATAAACATTTTTAGATGGGGAAAAAGTAACACAATAGACTATATTTATTTAGGGTCAACATTTGGTTTTGTTTGTCATCGAGAACCCATTGGGGAGAAGCAATTGACCTTCCAGCAGAAAAGTTACAGTGCACCTTTAGGGACAAAAATATTAGCTTTGGGTCAAGTTAAAATGATTAAATTACAAAAGAGGGTCCACAATTCATTTTATTTTCACAGTTTACAGGTCAAAATTTCTGCAGTAGAAAAAATATATGATAAGGTTATTCAGTGGAACCATAGTGTGACCAGACATCCCTATTTACCCGGGACAGTCCCAGTTTTGAGCCTTGTGTCCCCAGTCCCAGCAGATTTAGACAAAACCACTGATTTGTCCCAGTTTTATACAAGAAATGTCCCAGGTGTCCCTATTTTTGATCAGTTTGAGCTAAACCATGACTAAACTGAGACTAAACCATGACTAAACCAGGTCTAAATCAGGACTAAAGCAAGACTAAAGCAGGACTAAATCACGTCTAAACCAGGACTAAACTGAGACTAAACCAGGACTACATCAGGTCTAAATCAGGACTAAAACAGGACTATCCAGGGCTGCTGCTAAGGTTTTGGAGGCCCTAAGCATAACTGCCAAAAAAACCCAAAAAAAAACCAAAACACAATACACACACAAAACCCCACCCTAGATCAAACCATTATATATTAATGTGGTGATGAAACACAGACAAATACCTTAAATATTAATATGCTCTAATCCTACACATTAAACAAAATAATGCAATTTTTTGAATGACCAAAAGTGCAGGTACCATATTTTGGCACTACCACAAAAAATGCTAAACTTTACCTGCAGATGTCACCCTTTCCATAGCCATAGAGTACATACAATATTAACAGAACAAACTCAGAAAAGACCAAACTGGGCTGTACCATTTCAGGGAAGACGGGCGGGGGATTCTTTTAACATATTAGGCAAGAACAATTTGTCCGAATTGAGTGATGAGGTACACTTTTTTTTTTTTTTTTACAAAAACGATGGGTCTGCTCATAACTAATTCATATATTTATTTGCAATGTAATAATGTAATAATTATCATGACATTTTCTAATAATCACTCTTAATTTGGGGGGTTTAGGGTTAGGGTTACTTTGACAATTTTTGACTACTTTGATCCCAAATAACAGTAAAGAGGATCATAAATTGTCATTTGTTTAGCCAAAATACAGAAAAATGTGTTTGCGAATGACCAAAGAGCAAAATGCAGTGACAGAAGCCCCTCACATTGTGACTGACACGAGAAGGCACAATGTTACACACTCAGTTACACACTCTTTTACAGTTTTATTTATACCAAACATCCAACCCTGTGTCCCAGTTTTGAGTTTGGAAAATCTGGTCTTTGCCTTTGCCAATGTTTCCGAAAGACACAGTAAGGCTCTACACTGTGTTCTGTGTATTGTGCATGTTCCTGATGGTGTGTGTTGCATTTACTGTGCGTGTTCCTGATGGTGTGTGTTGCATTTATTGTGCGTGTTCCTGATGTGTGTGTTGCGTTTATTGTGCGTGTTCCTGATGGTGTGTGTTGCGTTTACTGTGCGTGTTCCTGATGGTGTGTGTTGCGTTTACTGTGCGTGTTCCTGATGGTGTGTGTTGCATGTGTTGTGCGTGTTCCTGATGGTGTGTGTTGCGTTTACTGTGCGTGTTCCTGATGGTGCGTGTTGCGTTTACTGTGCGTGTTCCTGATGGTGTGTGTTGCATGTGTTGTGCGTGTTCCTGATGGTGCGTGTTGCGTTTACTGTGCGTGTTCCTGATGGTGTGTGTTGTTTCTGCCTGTTTGTCTCCGCACTACACGCCGTCTTCTTATTACCTCCCCAATAACGTTTCCACTCACCAGCCCATCGCCGGGTCACTTTGGCCCGGAGAAAGAGGTGGCATCTGTGACTTGCTGACGAAGTACCTCTGAGCCAGTTGGACGTGCGCGCGGTGCCAGCTCCATTAGCACGTGCCAACGCTGTGAACGGTTACGTGGCTAAACCAGAACATGCCTGTACATCATTAGCAGGAGGAGGAA
This sequence comes from Odontamblyopus lacepedii, assembly GCA_034769755.1. Classification (NCBI taxonomy): domain Eukaryota; kingdom Metazoa; phylum Chordata; class Actinopteri; order Gobiiformes; family Gobiidae; genus Odontamblyopus; species Odontamblyopus lacepedii. Next base: position 32,569,581 of record CM068346.1, on the reverse strand, counting down.
ATAAAACACGCAGAAGACAACAGGAGCAGGAACTAGCACAGGAGGAAAGCGTGAAATTTTTTATCTTTTAGCATGTTGGGTTGGGTGTTGGTGGTGGTATGTGTGAGGCGAGCCAAACTGCCTATTAGGAAGGAAGGGAAGGACACAAAATAAAACCCACTGGCAACGATACAAAAGAACCCACAGAATCGATCCCTTAAAACGAGGGTGTACCAGACAGAAGATCGCTATTATTTACCAGTTAGCTGTGGGTAAAAATAAGGTTTAGTTTGGCTCAAAAGTTAAAGGTCACATCATCTGGTCATGAGATCCCCAGCTCTTTTAATATCACAGAAAATAGGCGAAGAAATAAACCAATTTGTCAAAGTAATTTTGATCCATAATCGGGCATAATGTGGCCTGTATTTTTCTGGATTAAAGTTCTGTTATAGACTAGGCTATAGACTGCAAGAATGAATAAAAATGTATATATTAGATTGAATTTGTTAAAATGACTTGAAATTTACTCATTCCATTGAAATAATGCAGTTAATTCTAGTCAAAGCTATTCATATCCAGTTTAATATTCTAAATTCATGCCATTTTTCATTTTTAAACATCCTATATTACACAACTCACGACTCAAGTGAGCTTTAAGCCATGTTATAATGCTGTTATCTCCTCAAAAACATACCCGGAGTGTTTGAGAAATCCCAGTTTATTAGTCTGTCTACATCTCCAAAGTTCAAAATGCTCTGTTCCATCTTCCTCATTTTGAAGTTAAAAGCCCCTTTTCACCTTTTGTTCAGCAGAAACTGGCAATTCCAGGGCTGACATTTTCCAAATGATTCTAGTGAAGGTGCTTGGAGTTTAAAAACACAGTGGAGCACTTCCTGTATGACCACATGACACCAGTCTGAGAGAAGAACTCAGCCTAAATATGCAGGTTTTGTATGTTAAACATGTGTGAATGAAACAAAACACGACTCTGGGCATGTTTTTGATGAAAAAACATTATAATATAGTGTAGATCAGAAAATAACATAATATGGACCCTTTAAGCCCTGTTTGGTCCTTTATTTATGTATTTTGTGGCGTAGAACTAGAGCTGTATACCCATTATCTCAACATTTTGACAGTGAGACAATGTACTTACCATATTTTTCGGACTATAAGTCGCACTTTTTTCAGGGTTTGGGTGGTCCTGCGACTTATACTTAGGTGCGACTTATATTTTACATTTTTCACACTGACAGTCCATAGACCAAATATATGAATCGTACATATGAATCAAAAATGAAACAACAAATTGTTATCCGTTTTTTATTTTGGTTTTAGAGACAAATAATAAAGAAAAGAGTTATTTTTTCGTTTTCTTATTTTTGGTTTTATATTGAAAAACAAATGAACAAATGATACATGGATTCTTCTCTATTTGGTTGTTTTCATTACTATAACTTCTATAACTTGCCTTTCAAGATGAAATGTCGGTTCTTAGATTTTGTAAAATAAATTTCCCCCAAAAAGTGCGACTTACACTGTACATGTTATTTTTCTTCTTCATTATGCATTTTTTGGCTGGTGTAAATTATACTCCGGTGCAATTTATAGTCCAAAAAAATAAGGTAATTAAATTTGACTTAAATATGTGAGTGGATTTGAGGTGTTTTAAAATCCCCGCTTTGTTTAACATTGAGGTCGCCTGTTGAGTAAACACTTTACAAACATGGATTTCTATAGACTTCCCTGGTGAACAGCCTGTATTTCCTTATGGTGGCTCTCCCTTTGTTTGTCTGAGGCGGTGAGATACTAAACTGTGTTCTCGGCGGTGTGTGGCCCAGATTGAAGAAAGTGATTGATTCGTTTACACTTACCGGCTCTTTGGAACCCAGGTCGGTAATTGGAGCACTGCTTTGTGTTTTTTCTATTCATTTATATAGTCTATTTCTTGATGTATGTTCCCTTTAGATTCCCTTGCAGATGATTTAAGGAAGCAATTTTCAAGCCAGTGTTTTAGAACATTTTTACAACAGTCACCAGCAGAGGTCAGTGTTGCTCCACTAAAGAGCACCTTCTTTACCACTTTTTCTTTTTTCTTTTTTTTTTACTATCCACCTGTTTTTCTCTACTTTTTATCCGCTCCCAGTCACACCCACACTCTGAATATTACAAGTGAATCTCAGTGTGCCGTCTGTACATTTTTATCCATTTTATATCTTACATTCCGCGGTTACTTTCCCACTTAGAGCCATCACGCGCTAATTGCGTTTGATTCCGCTTAATCTAATGACTTTACGAACAATAGAACATAAAGGAGTTGTTCAGAGCAGAGGAAATCCAATGAAGGGAAATGAATAGGCCTAGTGTTGTGTGCGCGAGTTGTTAACAGGATACTGACACAGATTAAGAGCTACGCGGATGGGAGGGGAAGAGATTAAAATTCCCCCATCAAAGCGTCCCTCCCATCCCATATCGATCCGCCGATGTGTTGTTGTCAACGTTTAGATTTGATTACCGCTGACACGTCCGCCAGGGGCCCGGGAGCGCGCAACACAAGGCTGGAAATGGCGGGCGATGCCGTGTGCATATCAAATATAGCGTGAATCCTACCGGAGTAATTAATATCGCAGTGTGGTTATGAGTTTCCTGGCATAAACGGCCAATCGGATTTGCATGGCTTGTGCGGCGGTAATTAAGATGAAGCATCGGGGAGAGCGTTACACGGGTGTTGTGGATAATTTGGACCCCCGTGTGCTCAGCGTCTCACAGGACTTTTCCCTTTAGTCACAGCTATCTTGATATTTGCTCATAAAAGTGCACTGCAAAAAGGGATAGCGACTTTCTAGGGTGACCACACATCCCTATTTACCCGGGGCAGTCCCAGTTTTGAGCCCTGTGTCCCCTGTCCCAGCAGATTCATCCAAAACCAGTAATTTGGTCCAGTTTTATACAAGAAATGTCCCAGGTGTCCCAACTTTTCTGTATTTTACCTAAGCAAATGACAATGTATGCCTCTCTTTACTGTTATCAGGGATCAGATTGGTCAAAAATAGGGACACCTGGGACATTTCTTGTATAAAACTGGACCAAATCACTGGTTTTGGATGAATCTGCTGGGACAGATCACCCAACCTGTGTCCCCTGTCCCAGCAGATTTATCCAAAACCAGTGATTTGGTCCAGTTTTATACAAGAAATGTTCCAGGTGTCCCTATTTTTGACCAACTTGATCTAAACCAGAACTAAACTAAGACTAAACCAGGACTATCATAATTTTTGGACTGATCTGATCCCTGCCAAGCAATTAGATATTTCACCTTGCTTAGGGTGACCAGATTTTCAAAATAAAAAACTGGGACATCCTGGGTTTGGTTTGGTTGGTAATAATAAAGTTGTGAAACGAGTGCGTAATTAAGGAAATTGCTGTTGTTGAAGGAATTATTCTTGTTGGTCATTTTTAAGGAGCTTTTCTGTATTTTACCTAAGCAAATGACAATGTATGCCTCTCTTTATTGTTATCAGGGATCAGATTGGTCAAAAATAGGGACACCTGGGACATTTCTTGTATAAAATTGGGACAAATCACTGGTTTTGGATAAATCTGATGGAACAGGGGACACAGGGCTCAAAACTGGGACTGTCCCGAGTAAATAAAGACGGGGACTGTCTGGTCACCCTAGTCAAGCGACGCAGAAGAAACTCTAGCCCAGCAGATTTATCCAAAACCAATGATATGTCAAAGTTTTATCTGAGAAATGTCCCAGGTGTCCATATTTTTGACCAATTTGATTTAAACCAGGACTAAACTAAGACTAAATCAGGACTATGACAATTTTTTGACTAATCTGATCCCTGCCAACAGTACAAAGAAGCATAAATTGTCACTTGTTTTGCCAAAATACAGAAAACTGTGTTTGCGAATTACCATACAGAAAAAAAAAAAAAGCAGTGTCAGAAGTCCCTCAGATTATGATTGACATGGGAATGCACAATCTTACTCACTCTGTCACTATTTTATTTATACCAACCATCCCAACCAGAGTGTGTCCCAGTTTAGACACCGAGGGCACAGATTGGACTTCACACTTTCTTCAGTGTTAGGGCAGCTGTGGCTGTAGCTTATTGTCGTGTGGAGTGAAGAAATAATGCAAATATTAAAGCATATATGTAACCTTTTGGAGGTGACATGTTGCCTGCTTGATTTGAGGGAAATAGAAAGTTAAAATCACACTTCAGAACACGTTTTATGCCAGACTGTGAAAAATTATTGACCCACTTGGTTAAGTTTTTCAGCTAAAAAAGGGAAATAAAGTGAGTTTATTTGTATAATGTTCCTGTGCACCAACAAGTCAACACGGCACTGATTCTGTGGGAGACTTGAAAACGGCTTTGTCGTTCAGATAGAACTTAATTGCTGTGGAGTACGGCCGCCACATGCAAAATAAAACAACCTTAAAGACGATGGGACGATCTAATTTCCAGAGCGAGATGACTAGCCAAGCGAATAATATTTTAGGTCAGTTAGGAGTCACATTTGTGGAGATGCAAGCCTGCTCAGAACCACCAAACCGACCAAAATGAAAAAGATAAAATAACATACTTATATACTGGGGCATAATTGTGTTATACTAATATAGGCCTATTTATACTAATACTAAATGCATAAGGTTAGCATTGTAATTTGGTTTATTCAGGCTATTTAATTTTGTCTAACAATATTTTCTTTTGCCATACCCGAAAGCCTTAAAATGAGCCATAACCTGCTGTACACCTGTTAAATACATCTAAACTATTACAAATTTATTAAGCAACTTTATTTAATCTCAATGTTGCTGTATGTGGTTGACATTTAGACCCTATGTGGCACATGTATTCTCTGTTCGATTTTAGCGGTCTCGCTGTAAAATGCTTTTCACAGCTCTTGATTCTCACATGTTTCTCAACCTTCAGACATCTTGAAGTGATGTGTGTCCCCCACCAGGGGGATTTTTGAAACCTCCTTTCTGCTCTGTCCCATTTGACACTGGATTGTATTTCCTGTGTGCTATTGGCCTCAATCCTCAGGAGGGTTCACGGCGGTTTTTCAAAAATCATCCATCAGAAAGCTGTCAGTGTAGTTTGGGATCAGCGCCTGTCGTCAGGTGCAGCCACATCCTGACCTTGTGGAAGGTAAGGCGCACCGCACGGCTATTCAAACATGCCACACACACACACACACACACGCACACGCGCACACACACACACACACACACATGCACACACACACACACACACACACAGGGAGGATTTAATGCAATTCTTATCCAATGGAGGTAGCTCTGATACCATTTTAAACTAACCAAACTGCGATATTATCAGGATAAATTAGTATCCTGGTGAATTTTTCTCCCAAAATGATGGAAAACAAAGTACAGCATAGTGACATATTTTAGTTTATTGAATGCGCACATAAATGAGACATACCAATAAATAAATATGTTCAAAGTTTTCTTACAAAATAAACACTGGGATCATGTAGAGCGGATAAATATGAACATTTTAAGACCAAAACGACAAGGCTGACAGCAAGTTCCAGAGAGAGGGGTGGCAGATTTTCAGTAGAAAGTGAATTGGAGCTAGAGTTGTTGGAGTGGAAGTACTAGGGTGTCCAAACGTCGCTATTTACCCGGGAGAGGCCCAGTTTTGAGCCCTGTGTCCCCTCTTCCAGCATATTTATCCAAAACCAGTGATTTGGTCCAGTTTTACACAAGAAATGTCCCAATTGTCCCTATTTTTGACCTTCCAACAGTAAAGAGAGGCATAGATTGTCATTTGTGTAGGTGAAATACAGAAAAGTTCCTTAAAAATGACCAAAACACAAAGAAAATGACTATATGGACTCACATTAGTGCCAAATGCATAACAAGTTTCCTTAATTATGGACTCGTTTCACAATTTTATTATTACCACCCAACCTGAAACAGTTATGGCCCAGTTTTTTTATTTTGAAAATCTGGTCACACTAGGAAGTACGCCAGTGCTAATCGCCAAGAACACGGTGAATAGCAGGTTAGATATCACCATTTATATATATACATCTGTGGTCTGTGAGGAAATTGAATCAAACCACCTCAATCGTAGTTCTTTGGTTTAGTGCATTTTGATAAATGGGTTTAAATCGGACTAGGCCATTGTCCGTGCACGTAGTGACTGTTCTCAATCCTCTGGCTGTATGAATAAGCACAGAGCTGTATTTACTCACCGAAAAAGACCCAATGCCCTCAGCGTCTTAAAACCATAATCGCCCACATCATCCGCCGCTAATCCCTCCGTGCGGCCATATTTAAAACTGTAGATAAAATATGAGTTGGCGTTGCGAGTGTGAAAGGTGTGTGTGGCCCGCGGTGATGCTGACGCCCCCTCTGTCCTTCTGCATATGAAAATGAGTGATGGTGGGCTTATGGGGGCTCTTCCCTCACTCCGTGTCAGTTCCAGGCCACGGGGTCTCGGGAGGGTTCCAGGTACAATCCCCACCTTCCCCTTCACACACACACACACATAACCCCCCCAGGCTCACGGCAAAAACATAACGCATAGGCTCTGTCACCACCACCGCTTATTTTAGAGCGCCCATCCCGGATCTGGCTACGGTTGAGGAAGTAAAAGTTCAGTTTTGTGTAAATGGTAATAAAAGAGCCGATATATGGATTTGGGGGACCGATACGATACCTGATATTTGTCCTGTTGATGAACATATTAAAGTCGCTGTGTCTGATTTCATTTTTAACCGTTTGCAGTGATCCAAAGTTATTCCTCACTTACTCTATCCAATCCAATCCAACTTTATTGTACGGCACATTTGACCAACACAAAGTCTCCAAAGTGCTGCACAGAGTAGCCACAGTATAAATTAACACATGTATTAATATAAAGCATAAAATAAATAACAAGCAAGTCAATAAAAAAAACTTAAAATACTAAATTAGCAAATAAAATTAAAAAAAGACACACAATTCTCACGCCGTGTTAAAAGCCGGTGAGTAAAAGTGTGTTTTTAAGCGCAGCTTAAAAGAATGAATTGAAGGGGCGCTCTTAACGTGAGAAGGGAGAGCGTTCCAGAGTTTTGGGCCAACCGCAAGCCACAACTAGCATGCTAACAAGCACCTCCTAATTATCAGGCAAATTTCACCCAAACGCATGCACTGCCAAAAACAAAATCTAGTCAAGCTAAAATGATTTGGATTAAGAAAGTTTTACCCTGATTTGAGTAAATTTCATTCGACAAGTAACATGATCTGCCAGTGGAATAAATACGAAAATGCATCTGGCTCCACTTAAAATAAGAAAAACAACAACTTTTTGCATTTAAAATAAGAAATAAAATCAAATGTTGCTTGACTTAATAAAAAACACTTATTCCACTTGCAGATAATTTCACTTGTCAAGATGAATCCACTCAAATAAAGCAAAATGTTCTCAATTTAAGTCATTTTAACTTCCCTAGATATTGTTTTTTCCAGTGTGGTGTAGCATCTGCTTACTACTTCATAATACTTACTACATATTACATTAAGGGTCTACTATTTGACATTTGATACCTTTAAGTGCCTTTAATATCCACACTCTGAGCCTGTGTGTTTATCTTTTAGACGCCTCTCGGCTTCTAGGAGGGAAGAGGCTTCACATTACAGTCGTCTGGTGGAAACGATGATTGACTGATTTATTTATTTCGGTCATTCTGACATTATTCCATAGACAGTTACTTATTTAACATATGCAGACCGAAAAGGTGTAGGCTGAAGCTTGAGCTTATTAAGCCTTTACCCTTTATTCCTCATTGCATCATCTTGGCACCGGTTCATAAATACAGCAAACAAATTAGTAACAAACAAATTAGTACCAGTACAGCAGAGACTACAGCACAAACTAAGCCTCATAGTTCATGTATCTGCTCAGAGTTAAACTTTTAAGAGAGCGGTAAATCTTCTGTCCACCCCTTTAACAGATACACAAAATTTCATAACGTTTGTTCTGATTTTCTCATATCGGCTATTTCGGATTTTGAACATATTCTGTAATGATTTTGGCAAGAGATTGTTGTTTACTTTGAACATGATTTTCAAAGTGTAAAGGTCGACTAAATCGTAACATTTTAGAGTTTGAAGGTTTATAAATAATCCATTAGTTGGTTCATTATAAGTTGATAATGTGATTGCCTTTTTTTTGCAAGGTAAGATGAGATCACAGTTCCTACAGTATCTATGGTCATACCTCAACATATAGAAAATGCAGTGAAAATATGTTCTAATATGATAATATGATGGTCAAAGAGGTGGAAAATCTATAAAAAACCACACCTTGCTCATTGTTTGGGGTATTTTCTAAGTATTGGCATCTAAGAATACCCAGAGAAATTGTCTGTTAAATTGTCTGACTCTATTTTCTGTACATAAATCATATTAATTTTAAGGAACTTCTCTGTCTTTAAATCATTTTCCATTCTCTCTGCACATCTGTGTGGTATTTTTGGGGATAAAACATCAACTACTGAAAAAAGTAAGCTCCTGGAACCTATACCATCAATGGAAAAATAGTTTAATCTTCATATAAGGCAAGAAACATGAATGGATTTCATTTTTTAGCACTGTTGGTTATGCCATTTCATAACTAATAGGATAAGATGCTGCATTTAACAATACATTTCCACTTATTCTCATGGGATATTTACCTGTTGTGTTCGCTTCATAGGGTTTAAGGTTCAACTCTTGCTTCCAAAACCAGAATTAGTGAAGTTGTGTCAATGGGCAGGACACTTATCTGTTTTTTGTGGGTTAGAGTGGACACTCTGTGGTGTTTACGAAGAGAAAGATATGAAATGTTTGAAATATAACTTGGCCATAAACAAATGCCTGGCGCAGTGTTATTTAAACCAAGGTATTTCTGTCGCTTCAGCACCAGGGTACAGTAATTGGCTTTTGTTTTGAGTGCAAAGTGAGAAGATAACACACTTTCTATTTGTCCAATTTAGCCCCCGCTGCTGCCGCCTAATGGGGCTTTCTCCTGAGCTAATCTCCTGTGTTTCCTGCAGCACCTGGCTCCCTGTCACCGAGATGGAGAGTGTGAGGGGGGCACCCACCGAGGCAGCGCTATGGCCTTTGGGTTTCAGAAACTGCACAATACCATTTCATTTTAACTGTGAGTATTTATTCTAAGGATTTCTAATAAGTCAAATGTCTTGTTCCCTCCAAATCACACCTTGTTTCCTATATAAATAAATACTAAATACGAATAAAATACAACACTAAGGTGTCCAGAAAGGCACATAATAAATAAAATGTATTATTATATTATTTTCCCATGTAAGTATTGTTTTTGTTTTATTTGTTTATTATAATTAAGTTTCATTGAACACACTATAAGTAACGGATAATGTATTAAATGTTAAGAAATTTTCTGATCCACTTTATAATGTTGTTTCCGTATCCAAATGCTGTGTTTGTTCATACTGTGTCTCTTATGGACCTTTTAAGACGCACTGGAATTTGTTAGTGTTGTACGTTGCCTGTGGAGTGTGGATACTGAGCTGAGTGAATGTTATTATTATTTATTTGTTTATTTCATTCATAAAGTATAAAATGACACTGACAGTATCACAATATCAAACATACAAGTGATGAATGAAAAGGAGCAGAAAGAAGAGTCATCTTATGTTATCTGCCCCCTTTTCTAGACACATTAACACCAATAATCGCTGTGAAACCTTTCAAATAAGTACATTTCATTTCAGTCACAATTATGGATCAACTGCAAACAATGTTAATGGAGTTTTGTGTAAAAGTGACAAGGAATTGGGTGGTTATCTGTATGATTGTGCAGTTGGTGAGTATGGAAAATTGTTTATAGGGTCTGATTATTGTTTAATGTAAATTTTACTTTAGTTTTACTAAATGTTACTGATGTATTTTTGACCCCTGTGACCCTGGCCTATGGGACTACGGATGGAAATTAGTTTTGTAGCTACAGTCCGGTGTGTTTACATTCATGCATTTTGTCATGTCTGTTCATTAACGTGCATTGTCCCAATCAAATAAAACAAAACAAGACAAAACAAAAAAAAAACAAAAAACATAATTGTAATGGTGTTTTGTTTCATTCACACGTTTCTTCGCTCAAACAGAAAACACTGTTACAGAGCCAGTTTTATTAACAGTTATAGCTGCAAAATATTACTGCTAAAGCTAAATTATTAGACACACCTGAAGTCTCTTAGCCCCCTGTTCTGTTTTATGACCTGCCTGTAGATGAGATTAGAGTCTGACAAGTTTTGAGGCAATTTAAATTTTGTTTTTTACACACTGACATGCACTTGGAGCTCCCTTTTCATGTAAACAGAGTGAGTGAAGGAGCTGTTCACGATATTCTTACTTAGCAATCTCTCATTTCCACCAAGACATTCAAATTCTGGAATAAACCCTCTCTCCATCTGCATGATAAAACTGCCAGAAACAGCAATAAAATCAATTTGAGCTTGTCACCATTTTGTTTTGGTTACAGCTTTGGCAACGCGAGCGCCTGTAAACGCTCAATGGATAATCCCATCTGCTCGCATGGTGCAGATCAGATTGTGTTTATCTGAGAGGCAGCCATGAACTCGCATTTTACTACAGCTTGGATTACACATTCGAGCGTGTTTGAGCTGTAGTTTTGTCAGTGTAATTTGGACGCGTTGTCATGGCGCACCTTATTTCCCCAGCCTTAGTGAAAAACAAAGAGAAATCTGTAGCTTGGCACGTGCCCCAACCTCGCAGCCCATGTGTTGATTATGAATACACACATATGTTCCCTGTCTGTCCGGATCAACAAAACACAAGCTGCTCGCATGAGAGTAAGTACTAATCATTCCAACGCGAGCACCAGGGGGGATGCTAGCCAAACTCTACATTTCAAAACACACTTGTGGACATAATGCTATCAGCAGCCTCAAAAGGAAATGAGGTGAGCATATGGGGTCTGCTGCCTGCCATACGTCTCAAGATTCAAGGGGAAAGTACCAGCGAAAAGATGTGTTTATTTGTACTGTAAACTAATACTGTGTAGCATATGTGTCTAGATGATGGGAGGCATTTTCTAAGCTCTTCATTTCATTTGATACTAGCGAGATTGAAGTTCTGTATGGCAGAAGGGGGAGCAAAAATAAACTAATTTTGCATGATATAGCCACAAGTAATGGTTGCAATTGAGTTGTTACTGCTGGATTTTGAAGGACATCACAGCATTTTATACACTACCCCCCCCCCAAAAAAAAGTCGCCATCTGGATTTAACTAAGCAAATAGGTACGAGGTTTCTGCAGTTGGTCCGGTCTAGGTTCAGCAATAGTGTGTGGCATTGTTTCGAGAAGCTTCTGCAATGTCACAAGATTTATTTCCATCCAGTGTTGCATTTATTTTTCACAGATTTCTTGCATTGATGATGGTCTGTGCAAACCCTTCTCCAGCACATCCCAAAGTTTCTCAATGGGGTTAAGGTCTGGACTCAGTGGTGGCTGAACCATGCCTGAAAATGACGTCTCTTTCACATTTGAGCCCGGTGAATCCTGGCATTGTTATCTTGGAATAAGGGAAGAATAAATCCATTGATGGAATAACCTGGTCATTCAGTATATTCAGGTTCAGATGACCTCGTTCTTTGAGCACACACTGTTGCTGAATCTGGACCTGGCCAACTGCAGAAACCTCGTACCTATTTGCTTTTATTAAATCCAGGTGGCACTTTTATTTTTTTTGGCCAGTCAAAACTATTTAATACAGATGGGGATAACAAAATGAATGTAGGTAAAATGCTGTAGGTAAATTTCTGTTGTAATACAGTGAGTCTTGAGTCAAAACAATAATAGAAATGATCAGGCATTTTCCTTTCGGATATTTCACAGCAAAGAGTGATATAATTAATAGGAAAAACTGTCTCTTGCCTCCATCTGGGAGAATAACTTAATCATATTCTCGGATCTGATCTGAAAAGCACCAATACTGCATATGAAAAATGGAAATTATATAAAGATTCACACTGCCTGGACATTCCACACTTTGGCATTAAGCGCAGCTACAGTATCTCCATGGAGACAAGCATGCGACTCCTCCATGTAACACTCCAGGTGAGATGTGTGGAGAAGCATGTTTTTCAAGGTAATTTTAACCAATAAAAACACCCGTAATTGGATAAAGGAAAGATAGATGAAACATAACATGCATTCCAAGCCTTCTAATTATTCACTGCAGTGAGTTATACGCGCTTTTCACAGCTGTCAGAGACCAGAGTTTTGGCGCTGCAGTAAGGCTAATAACAACCAGCAGGCTAACATGCACTTCCTGATCATCGAACACTTAAACACTTTAGAATTAGATGCAGGCAGCACACAGTGGACATATTTTAACCTCAAGAACTGCTTATGCAACATGTCTGAACGTAACAAATAAAAGTCGTCAAGTATACGTTTTAGGTATCTGTACTTTACTACATTTGAGAGTATGTACCTGTACTTTCTAATCCACTACAATTTTTTTGTGCTGCAGAGTTTATTTTTTAACATGTTCGTCTTGCAAACAAAAATATACAAATAAACAGCTAGAAAAAATAATGAAAATCTTTTCTGTTAAGCAAAATTCAGCACAAATCTTCACCACATTTGAGACTTTTCTAAGACCTTTAAGTACATTTTTAAACAGATACTTTAATACTTTACTTACTTTAATACTTCAAAGCTATTTATTTTGCTCCAGTATCTGCACTTTTTCTTAAGTAACACAATCGAGTACTTCTTCCACCACTATCCGAGACAAGACAAACTTTGCTCAAATATATGGGGGAAAAAAAATCTAGTACAGGGCCTATAGCAAAGATCCATAAATATCAATGACTATCCCCCCTGTAAGTGATTTCTGCGTAGATTTTTTCTTCTTTTGTGCTTCATGTTTGCACTGCAGCAAAACTGTAATAAGTTGTGAGCCTCCCTGTGCAGCATAAGAGCCGCATATTCAATCATCTTCATCCTGTCGGCACAAAGACAAAGGGCTGCCTTGGAGCGAGCGGTGACGGTCGGAGGTGAGTTTCACACATAGAAAAATAGTGTCCATAATCTCTCACGCAGAATGCACACACACACACACTCTGCACTGGGAGAGCCACCAGAGACCGCCCGGGCACAGGAGTGGTCAGGAGAAGTGCCCTTGGTGTGATCTTCAGGCCTGGTCTCATTGTGGACACACAGAACACAATCTAACAACACCTTTGTTCTCCCAGTGGCTCCACCCTGCCCCCCGCTGCCCTGTTGCCCCCTGTGTTGAGGCTAGCTCCGGGTCTTATGGCACTGCGGAGGTGTAGTCAGTGTATGGTGGTAGTTATGCTTTTAAAATGCAGATCTGCTCAGTAGTGCTACCCACAGACTGTATATATACTGTAAATGGACACAGTTAACCCACTAGACGCCACGTTCCAAATAAGAAGTGTTCATGGGGGCACTTCCGGCTCCATCGACTCGCGCATCTTCTGGTCAATGCTTTTCTACGGCAACTTACCTGTGGAAATGTGTTGTATATTTTTGAGCTGCTTCCTAAATCTGCCCCAACACCAATTCTTCGACAAAGAACGTATTCTGTCCATGAAGAATTTATCCACAAAAACCGATCCGCTTTCATCACTGTCACATTCTCAATCATTATAATCTATTAAGTTTCGACAGTTTCAGCAATTTATGTTTTCTCAAATTATTTTTCAAATGTTTCCATAATCTGGCTCCAAAACCGCTCAGTACATTTGTACAAAGACCAAACAGCAGCAGGACGACAAGAGGCACCTTAAACTCTAATTGTAAAATCCCCCAGTGCAGGACGTCATTTGGACAGTCGGCCTTCTCTTATAAAGGCTGTAAACTGTGGAACTCCCTGCCCACAGAAATTAAGTCCATCTGTGAGTTCAAATTGTTCACCTTTAAAGTCAAATCTTGGCTCAAGAGAAACCAAAGATGTACCCATGTGTAAATAATGTTAGAATGTATGAATGAATCAGCTGAGTGAGTGAATGAATGAGTGTTACATGTCTTTTATTGCTGTAGTTATATAGATGAAATTTGATTGTTTTATATGTACGTTAGTGTAGGAAAGCTCAACCAGGGACGGGGGTTGAAAATTAGCATTTGCTAAACCTTGTACGCATCACATCAGCTGCAAACTTTGTATGTAACTATGTCTGATTGCATTGTCCCTGTCAAATAAATAAATAAATAAAAATAAATAAAAAACAAAAATAACTTGTTCACTCACTGATTCTATAATTAAAATTAAGAAGAGATTTTGTGATGCCAATATTAGCACAGACTGAGAGATTTGTGCAGTTTAAATGCTATAGATGTTCACAAATTAAATGTCCATTTGACCATTTAAACTGCACAAATCTCTCAGTCTGTGCTAATATCGGCATCACAAAATCTATTCTTGATTTTAATTGTAGAATCAGTGAGTGAGTTATTGTTAAGTTATTCTATATTGTTAAGTTATTTTTGTTTTATTCATGACCATAATGTTAGTTTTGCTCAGGAGAAGTTCACTAATGCTCGTCGTTGTTCTCCTTAAGTTTTCATCTTTCTTACCTTGATGGTTGTGGATAAATTCTTCATGGACAGAATATGTCCTTTCTTAAACTTATTGGATGAAGATTTGGTGCTGGGGCAGATTTATGAAGCTGGTTAAAAATATGCAACACTTTTCCACAGGTATTTTGCCATAGAAAAGCACTGACCGGAAGTTGTGTGACTCAACATCGCGGTCGTTGTGATAATAGCCTATTGACTTTACATCGAACAATTGTCACTCTCTCTGTAACTGCTGCTGTGAGCCACATCATTCTGATCTTAAAATATTTGTATTCACCTGCTCTACATGATCCTGGTGTTTTTATTTCACTATTTTGTCTGTAACTAAAAATACCTTGAAAAACATGCATTGTGAGTTGAACAGATCATTTGAATGCCATGCTGTGGAACATTCCAGACAAAGTAATGACATCTCTGTGGAGACAAGCAGGTGGTGGACGCTCATATCACATAGATTTTTGGCTGAAAAAGGCTCTGAATTCATGAGCACATTTTATAATTCTGGTGTTTGTCAGCATGCAAACGTATCTCACAGGTGGTCTGACTGTATTCTTTTCAAAAATAGTTTAACATTTTCTTTATGTGTGTCTTTATTACTAAACATTGTGCTCTCTGTGTGTGTCTGGCTCGCACAGTTACATCCTGACCAGACTGGAGCCTGTTCAGAGACTTGGGACGTGCCCTCAGACCACCCTCCTTCTCCGGCTTTGATTTCCAATATGTCTCCCCTCACCGCAGACGGATGTCGAAATACTGTATGTCATCGCTCCATGGGGTTAGTGAGGCCCCTGGGTACTGGCTGCAGATATAGAAGGTAATGGAATGGAATATTTGACTGAACTCTGATGGGCAAGATATAAGGATAAAGGATCATGGCTATGGCTTAAGACTTCACCACTTTTGTTAAAAGTGGATTGTGTAACGTTTCTGGATGCTTTTCTCCATGGAGATGATGTTGCTTTGTTGATTTTTGAGCTTTAAATCCACCTGCAATTTAATAAATGTAAGACAAAGCTGTTTAATGTCATACTGTGGGACATTCCAGGCTTTAAATGTTATTGTTTTGCTTCTAATCCATAAAACATATATTCTGACAGTTTAACCATGATATAAAAACCTCAGCTTTTTCATGTTGTCCACACATTATGAAGGTGCAGATAGGGTTGGTAGAGTTCAGAGACAGTTTAACAGTATCCATATCCATTGGTTACAGTGATGAAGAATTAGCAGCGTTAAAGGGGAACTCCGGCACATTTGAAGCTAAAGTCCATTGCTAGAGGTGGTCGAATACTGTCAGAAGCCAAAAAACGGCACAGATCAGTGTTGCCTCAGTGGAGATCTCGCTGTGGTAGTGAGTCTGTCAAAGCAACAAACTAGTGTAGTGAGTTGAGCAAGTTCTTAACTTCCACATAAAACGCCAATTTGCACAGAAGAAGTTTAACACCACTTTCTAACCCATCTTACAACAGCCATGAGTCTAACAAACAAAACGCTCTGCCTGACTCACTCATTAGTGTCTGGAAACGTTATGAGACAAAAATCTAGTTTTTTGGGCTTTCGCATGTGCAGTGGGAAATCAACAAAGGTAATGCTAAATCTGCTTAAAAAGTTGTTTTATAACCTTTCCAAACACTAATGAGTCAGAGCGTTTTGTTTGTTAGACTCATGGCTGTTGTAAGATGGGTTAGAAAGTGGTATTAAGCTTCTTCTGTGCAAATTGGCGTTTTATGTGGAAGTTAAGAACTTGCTCAACTCACTACACTAGTTTGTTACCTTGACAGACTCATTACCACAGTGAGATCTCCACTGAGGCAACACTGATCTGTGCCGTTTTTTGGCTTCTGACAGTGTTCG
Organism: Odontamblyopus lacepedii; assembly: GCA_034769755.1. Taxonomy (NCBI): domain Eukaryota; kingdom Metazoa; phylum Chordata; class Actinopteri; order Gobiiformes; family Gobiidae; genus Odontamblyopus; species Odontamblyopus lacepedii. The sequence goes on along the minus strand of CM068346.1, from coordinate 32,553,124 downwards.
ACCACCTCTAGAAATGGACTTTAGCTTCAAACACACCGGAGTTTCCCTTTGACAAAGTTGAATTAACTTTACTCGGAAATCTGTCATCAGGACAATGTATTTAAAGTTAAAACAGCCATCCGGAAGTTATTTTCAATCTGGAGGTACTGGACTGAGAAGCTGGTTTTTATGTCCCTGACGGCTGTTTACCCGCTTCTTGAGCCTCGAGTCATTTTTATTCTATAATTCTCCCCCTCACAGCTGTCAAGTACCTGATTTGATCCATTCCATAGTTTCAGGAGACTGTTGTAAATAGACGGTAGATTAAGCCTCAAGCCACCATTTTTGTTCAAAGAATGATTTTAATTTTAAAAAGAGAGGCTATCAGAGAACAATATGGTAGAGGTATAAATATTCTCAGTGCCAGTACATTCAGATTGGAAAAAAAAAGTCTGTGAGGTCGTCGAAACATTTCACTTTCAAATGCATTGTCCAGATGACTACCTGCAAAACTGTTCTCTCATCAACCACCCCTGGACAAATGAGGGATTACAAAGATTCATTACTGGAAAACAAGGCAAACATTTGAACATATGCAACTCCACTTGAGCAACTGAACAAATTAAGCTCACTATAGTTTTGTTCTCGGTTGGAGGAGACTGTGAAAACTCTCTGGCAGATGGTCCACTGTTCCAGAAAAGAGCAGACATGAGGAGAGGCCCCACTATACCATCACGTCCCCTGTGAAGCTCCCAGTCTAACAGAGTGGGACCTTGAGTTAAAGCTTGTGTTGGTGACAGTTGGGGGCTTGGCTCAGTCTTTACCACTGCTGAGACTGAGCCCCGCTGTGAGGTATGCCACAGAGAAGCGCATTGTAAATTCACACTTGTATAGAGCAGCCAGTGGGACATGAGGTGGGAGTGGGCTCAGTGGGGGAGAGATAGACTCCACCTGAGAGTGCATTCATTAAAAGAGCTGACGCGCTACATTCCAGAGATCTCCAACTGTACACAAGATTACAACTAAAACGCACAGACTGTAGAAAACCTGCAGCTAGAGGCAGGGTACACCTCCTCCTTGTGTCCTAAGGTAAAAACTTTGTCTGCAATGTTTCACAGTGGCATTAAACACATCTATCTGTACATAGAGACAAGCAGGTGACGACACAAGGCCAAGTCACAGGTCAGATCTATGGAGGGGAGATCCCTTCTCACATTAAGAATGCAAAAATACTAAGGCTGTCAGCGTTAATGCGTTAATCGCGGCTAGATTAATGCAATCCATAACATGATATATTTTTTTAAATCATGATTAGAGTTCCCCAGCCTTTTGTCCCTTCTAAAAACGCAATGATTTTTTTTTTTTACTCATGGTTTTCGTCCCTTCTACACATTCGTAGGCAGCTCCTCTGGCTGTTTCTCTTTCGAACTTCAGAGCGCCATGTTTCAGTAAACTTACCGCCGTGATGGAGAAACAGAGGACTTCTGGACTTTTGAACTGTTTATTTGACTTTAAAAAACTTCCAGATGCTACAATTTACAAGTCAAGAGTTAAATGCAGCCTGTGTCAAGCAGAGTTTCAGTACCACCAAAGTACTTCTAGTCTAAGTTAACACCTCCGAGCTAAACCCCCAGGTGCAGCAACCGGAGCATCTCAGCCAAGCGAACCTCAGATGTGGATAATCACACGGCAAAGAAAATAACTACAGTGACTGCTAAATGGGTATGAATCTTGAAATACAAAATAACACAATTTTAAACATGCAATTCAATATGTGATTAATCATGATTAACTATAGAATTTCTGATGTTAATCAAGATTTTAAAATTTAATCTTTTGACTGCCCTAAAAATACACAAAAATGACATCCAAGAATAAATATTGAGGAAGATGCCAGGCAAAAGAATAATATATGTGAAATCCTTTTGTAACAAATTTTACCAATGTATGTTTGGTAGATTTGGTAATTACATGTAGGAGAGTCTAACAAAAAGAAAAATACTTTTGAGCATTAGAAATTTCATATATACAAACAAATGAGAATATGAAATAAAATGTTATATATTTTGTGTTTGTGATGCTCATTGAACCATTCTCAAAGCTGTTTTCTCTGCACACTCAAAAATGCTTTGTTTGTAGTTTAACTGAATTGTTCCATCTAAATCTGGGTTTATGAGTTCTTAAACCGTCACTGAACTCATGCAGATTGTGTTCACAGTGAAATCATGGCTCTATTAGCACAGCATTCACTCGCCCCATGGCTTCATTTGTTTATTTTCTAATTGTTCATTCCTGTTGCCAACAGCAGAGGAAGCTCCAGTGCCCAAATGTGTTGTGTGGAAACAGAAGTGTAGTTTCCAGATGTAGACATTATTTGAAGTTTAGAATGTGAAATACTTGAGGCAACGCATGTGTTTTTATCTGTGCAGTTAATGTCCATCTCAGTTCTCCCCTAGACTTGTGGACTCCTGGTGGCAGAGGGCCCGACTCACATGAGAACTGTCGCATAGGTTAATTTGGGGACATTAAACACAGAAATGCTCCTCTCTTCATCCATCATCCACCTGCGACACAAAGCCAACTGTGCGCCAACCTTAACCAGAACAGCCCAGAGTAGGACGAGTACTGACACGGGGAAAAATTAGATCAAACCTTCTTGGCACATGCGGTCATAACACATCCCAATGTCATGTCATTCTCATGGAATACACCCCATAACATGTCCTTTCTATTTTTGCAGCACTTTCCCCAAGATCTTTAGACTTGGCAATCCTTGGGTGGAGGGTTGGTGCACGAGGGCCTTACGTTAAAGTGCTCATGACAGGTTAGACGACTCATTTCACCAAGAGAGGGTTAAAATAATGCCCTTGCTTAGTTAGTTAGTTTTTTTTTTGTAATTTAGTGAACTTCATAATTTTATTTCCAGGTAATTTCATAACTGCATGGGCTAAAATCATTGGATTACACATCAGTTATGATTAGACTAATAATCTAGATGACAACACCTTCATTTTGTTCAATTTAAGATTTAAACTGACACAAAAAGTCCTTCCTTGCATATAAACTTTTTTCTACAAAGTGCCAATTGATAAGGACAAAACAGTAATAAATATTTATCACAGGTACTATCCACCAAACCAAGTAATAATTAGAAAAAACCCGTCACGCACTTGAGTTGCATTTTATTTCATTCACGTTTAACATACAAATCCAAATTTACGCTGAGTTCTTCTCTCAAATAAAACTCTGTCGCACCTTGTAATGCATGAGGAAGTACAGGAAGTGCTCCGCTGTGTTTTTAAACTCTACACACTTTCACTAGAATCATTTAGATAATTTCAGCCGTGGAATTTGCCATTTCTGCTGAACAAAAGGTAAAAACTAGCATAGGGTGACCAGATTTCCTAAATTCTAAACTGGGACACACTCGGGTTGGGATGGTTGGTATAAATAAAATAGTGACAGAGTGAGTAAGATTGTGCATTCCCATGTCAATCATAATCTGAGGGACTTCTGTCACTGCATTTTTTTATTTTAATTTTTTTGGCTGTATGGTCATTGGCAAACAGTCTTCTGTATTTTGGCCAAACAAGTGACAATTTATGCTCCTTTTTATTGTTGGCAGGGGTGAGATTAGTCAAAAAATTGTGATCTAGTCTTAGTTTAGTAGTGGTTTAGATCAAATTGGTCGAAAATATGGACACCTGGGACATTTCTTGTATAAAACTGGGACAAATCACTGGTTTTGGATAAATCTGCTGGGACAGGGGACACAGGGCTCAACACTGGGACTGTCCTGGGTAAATAGGAATGTCTGGTCACCCTAAACCAGCGGTTAACTCGAAAACTACCGCTTCCTGACATCACAAGGTGGAACAGAGCCATTTGAGCTTTGGAGATGTAGAAAGATTAATGCAAGATGTGTGAATGAAACAAAACACAACTCCAGGTAGGTTTTTGAGGAGGTAACAACATTCAAACCTGCCTTAAAGCTCACAAGAGTCAATTTTGCATAATATAGGACATTTAAAGTAGAAATTTCTCACAATGAAAATGATGGATTCTGCTTTTTGTCCGTGATGGCGTGTGCATCCATTGAGACAGTCTCTGCTTCAGGGATTAAGCCGCCCCCCTCTCCTCACCCTCTGGAGGATTCTGCACCAGGATCTACCCCACTGCACCCCCTCCCAACCAGGACAAGTATCCTCAAGTGACTGCAGGCCAGGCCCACCCCATAGCTCAGCACATGAAGCAAAATAGTATTTATGATGTGGAAATGGCCAGATATTATACAGTGAATACAGATTTTATATTCTGTCTATAATGGAGATGGGAAAGGCTTCTGCCTTGGAACCTTCCTCTGGCTGTATTTCAATATTTAAATTCTGCCTATAGAAAAAACACCAAATGTGATGGAATAAATTGGCAAGTTTATGAATGACATATTTAGTGGAAAAAGAAGCAAAAGGAATGGGTTCGACCCTTTACCAGATATGGGCGAAATCTTCTGTTGTTTTGGGCACTATGTCGAGCACCAAGAATCACATCGTCTGGATGTTTGTTAATTTTTCATATGTAGTTATTTTTTATTTGATTTGATTAGTTATATACGTCTATCAATGCGTCTACCAATGCTGCCACTTTTGTAGATTATAGAGCAGGCATGTCCAAACTATGGCTCGGGGGCCAAATGTGGCCCTCAGAGCAATTGTTTTGGCCCTCAGGCTTCCAGGTGAATTGGCCCATATCACCACAAGTCGTACTTTTTACTGCATGTTTTTGAAATCTACCTTGATCAAGCAAATGTAGTGTGTCTTTTTGAGGCTCTAAGTATGAACAAAGGTCTGGAGGGTCATTTAAACCTGTTATAAAAGCAAAGATTTGAATTATTCACTGTTTTGACTAACAATCCATGGCCCTCGATCGACCCTCACGCTGGTCTGTGTTTTAATATGTGGCCCTTGCTGAAAAAAGTTTGGACACCCCTGTTATAGAGGCTGGACATATATATCGAAAATTTAATAGTATGTTGTTTTGGAGATATGCAAAGTAAAAATATCGAGTACACTGTAACAAATCTAATGTACATTTTACAGGAAACACTTTTGTTGCCAAGTAATCGTTGTAATATTTCAGCAAATTACTGTAGATCATATTTGCAAGTGGAAGCTGTTTTCAAAGATTGTATATGGTTCTCTGGCCTAGAATGTAGTCACTGTAAACACGTTTGTGTGCGCCGTTTCCATAGTAATTAATGATTCAAAACATAATATCATATCTTTTCAATGGTAAAAAATGTTCTCTTTGCTCTGGCGCCGTTTCCATAGTAATTAATGATTCTAAATATAATATCATATCTTTTCAATGGTAAGAAGTCCTCAAAATGTCGCCTTTTCTCTGGTGCTGTTTTCATAATAATTAACAATTACAAAAGTATCATTAGAAAGGCAAAAAGTTCTCAAATTGTGGCTTTTCCTCTGGCTCCATTTCATAAGTTCCAGAATGTTGCTGCTCTGGCGCCGTTTCCATAGTAATTAATGATTCTAAATATAACATCATATCTTTTCAATGGTAAGAAGTCCTCAAAATGTCGCCTTTTCTCTGGTGCTTTTTTCATAGTAATTAACAATTACAACAGTATTTTGAGAACCAACAAAACACAAACTACAGATGAAGAAAATAAACCAACTAAAATGATTTGAACAGAATTATATTTTTTGCGCATATACTTCCTAATGAAGAGTGAATCATGTTCTTCTACAGGGTGAAGTGGCACTAGGAGGACTTTATACTAGATGCACTACCTGTTACTGCATTTGGAGAAGAAAAGCAGCACATGGAGAGGGTTGTTTATGCTGTACAATTCTAATGTTGGTCCATTATAAGAGAATAAAAGGTGCTTCAGCTATATTTAAATATGTACAACACAAAGTAGATCAGCATAATGTAATCATGTGTTATTGAGACCAGAGCTACTTCACTGACATAGTACAAATGGAAAAGTACAACACAAAGTAGTTCATCATAATGGAAATGTTCTCAGACTGTTTTTCACTGTACCTGTGCTCTCTGTGTGTTTGATTCTGTTTAAGACAATACAGATCTGTGGAAAACTAAAAACCACATCAACAACAGTGTGCGGAGTGAAAAGAGGTTATTAAATTGACACAAGGCGGGTCGGCTGGCTGAGACTCAGGGTGGGGGTTCAGTCTCAATCTTCACATGGCCCAGCAGGACAGGACCCCCCTCGAAGGCATCTTATATCTGGAAGACAAACAGATCGGGGTTGGGAGGGTGGGGTCGAGTTATTCTGGACAAACTGGGTTTCCAGGATAGGCTGCTACAAATAGGCTTCTGGGAAACTGAAGTGTTGTAGAAGTGAGCTGTGATTCGCTGGAGAGGAGGCGAAGAAGGTTGAGGCTAACTACATATAAAAATGCTAACTACTAACTACATATAAAAAATAAAACCATAAAAAATCTACATGATAAGGTAACAGAAGATAAACATGCATATTCAGCATGATTTAATCACATTTCATCAACACGAAACATTTATGTTCGTGTTCTGAGAAAATTATGTGCAGAAGGCATTGAAAAAGTTTCAAAGCCTAAACATAATTTTATTCCATGCAACCGCTTTCCATATATATTTTTTTTACGCTAATCCAGTGACCTTTTATTTTCAGTGTAGTAGACTGTATGAAAGAGAAATGATTCCTTCATCACTATCGTAAACTTTGACTTAAATTTCACGTATTTGACCTGGCGTGTTGACACTACACCGCATGAGGTCACAATGACGACGGCCTTCCTGGAAACCAAGACTCTCGTATGTACACTTTAATGTTGATGCTACTTGTTTTGGATGTGTCCTCTGGTACACAGCTAAAAATAACTGAAAACCGATGACAGCAACAAACAGCAACATCAGGCAAAACCACACAGGATGCACAGTAACGCGTCAATACACTCCATACACCACCATGGGATCTGCGAGCGCTTCGGAGAGCTGTTTGTGGGCTGACACACATGTTCGATGCATCTTGGGGACCTAGGTGTGTGTGTGTGCGTGTGTGTGAGACAGTGGATCAATAGCCATGTGTTGTGGCAGTGCTCCCCCAGGACAGCAGCACTATATGAAAAGCCAGTGCTGATATCTGCTTAGGCCTTTCAGAACATTCCCAGCGAGTTTAGCCCCAGAGCCAAGGTTAAAGGCAGAAGAGACGCCATGGATCCTGCAGAGCCTCTGGGAGCTCTCAGACTGGAGACTGTCTGTGTCAGCTGGGAATGCTCCACCGACAAGGGCTGGGTATAGCCAAGGAAGGACAAAAACATACGACTACAGCTACTACTACTTTTAGATATGTTTTTTTTTAGTATTTTTGCAGGGCTTTTACTTTTACCCTATGTTTTTATGACTTGCGGTGCTTGATTTACTGTTGTTGTGGATGGATAAGGCTCCTGTCACACTAATCATTGTTTTACTCTTGTTCTTTGCGTTGCAACACTGTAATTTCCCCATTGACGGACAAAATTAAAGGCCCTACATTACGCTATTTTCTGTTATAATGTTGGTTCCTCATCAAAAACATACCTGGAGTTGCGCTTTGTTTCATTCACACAGGTTTAATATAGAAATCCGGCACATTTACGCTGAGTTCTTCTCTCAGTCACTCTATTCCACCTTGTGATGTCATTTGGTGATACAGGAAGTGCTCTACTGTGTTTATAAATTCCATACACCTTCACTAAAATCGTTTGGATGATTTCAGCCCTGGAATTGCCCATCTCTACTGAACAAAAAGTAAAGAAAAAAGTAAAGAAAAAATGGAAAACTACTGTTTCAGGTAGAACAGAGGATTTAGAGGTTAATAATAAATGTGTGAATGAAACAAAACAGAACTCCTGCTGTTTTTGGTGAGGTAAAAGCATTTTAACATGACCTAAAGCTCACAAGAGTTAATTTTGCATAGACCTTTAAGGATTACGCCTCTTATTTTAAAATAGGAAAAGCCATTATTTTTCCAATACATGCCAAACTTCCAAAGTTTTCTTATGGGTTTTACACTTCCTAAATTTGATGTGCATAAGTAGCCCAGTGTTTATGTACTAGTACTTGAGAAAGTAATTTGAAGTGAGGGTGCTACAGTATATAATAATTTGCCTGTAATCACATTTACGCTTCCATATCTCTTTGTTATTGCAATTTGTAACATTAATCAGGGACAACTGCGAGCCAAATGAAATAAAGAGACATCATTTTAAAAGACTTTTGCATATTTAATACACATGCAATAATCCTACTGTAAGGATGGGAGAGGCTTCATTTAGGAGACTGTCATGTGGAGCCCAGCCCGTGTTAACCCCACTGATTTATCCCCTCTTCATTTCCATGTGAACACCTCTTTATTGCTTTTACTAGCATTAACAGCTCCTCCGAGGCACAGGCAATATCCAAGGGCCGTAACACTGTTAAATCATGCATTAAAGAGGCAGAGACGCTATGAATGTGATCCTACCAGAGGGCTAAAAGATGTTTGCAAAAAACACTTAAGGCTCTGCAGTGAAGCTAAACATGAAATATTAGATGTGTCCATGGCAAGTTAAAGGCGCACTCTGTAACTTTTCCTATGGAGGGTCAGCTGCCTTTTGGTCTCCATGGTGATGTTACGTCTTATTTTATTATAGGCATTTTTATTGCTCGAAATGACCTAAAAAAGCAAGTCCACAAATCTGACTGAATGACCTGCTTGTCACTATGGAGATGGATAAGTGTAATACTGTAGTGTGGGACATTCCAGTCAGAATAATTACATATTCATGAAGAAAAGGAGGAAGCAAGTCAATTTTTTTTACTTGATTTTTTTCTATTATAATTATACTGCAGCTATAGACTACTGACTATACTCCTGTTACCAATTTACTTGCATTTTTTTCTACTCAATATGTGCAGACTCTGGACATTTTTTTTAAATACCAGTGGATATATACTGGTATTTTTCAAAAGATTTTCCAAAGTCTACACATTTTAAGTTAAAAAAGTCAATTGCAATGCAGCAAATTAGTTTGTTTTTTCCATACTTTTTTTCTATATTATTGTTTCATATTTTACAATACAATATAAAATACAGAAATTAGTTGCATATATTAATTCTTATTCTTCAGAACCAGCCGCAGTCCTCAGGCTCAGAGGATCAGAGCAACCTGGCCGGATCTCGCATTCTCGCTTTCCCCACACAGAACCAGCACACAGAGGACGGCACAGAAAAAAAAAATTATCAGTTGTTATTGAAACTCATCATTGCAGGAACACAAAAGATGCGTTTACTTCAAAGGCCTGTGTGGGGCAGGGCAGGATGGGCTTTTGGGGAAGGGGGGAGTCTCTACCTTAGGTCTTTACCCACTCTAAGGGGAGGCTCATATTCAGCCAAATTGAAAACTCCTGGCTTATACCATAAGACACTGCAGCGCCCCCTGCTGATATTATATTCCTCCACAGTAGCCCCACACACACTCAGAGCCTCACCACGACTCTCCTCGACAGGCGTTCATCGCAGGACCACTCGTGGCATACTAATAAGCACCGCGCTGGTTGAATAATTCATGCATCTTAATTAGGGCGAGATTTCCCTTTAGGCTTCAGATGTGACGGAGGAGTTTGGCTTCTGGTTTACCGTGGGCCTGTGAGTGTGTTTGTGTATCCTAACAGTGTGGAAGGATGTATGCCAAGAATGAATAGTGTCAATATTAGTCCTTAGTCTGCGCAGTAAATCAAAACTGTCATCTTGGAAATTGATGACTTGGTTTCAACATCTATTTAAATCCAAAATGGTGAATTTTTTTGTGATTTTCTTTCCTTTTGGAGTAAGAGCTTCACATTATGGAATGTTTCACCTATTCCAATGACTTTAATGAAGACTGTGTTATCATTATATCCAACCAGGTCGCTTCATCGGGGCTTGTGTCAGTGACTGTGACTCTCCTTTTAGGACATAATTTGTAGGACATGCTTTGTACAGCTCTGTTCCAGGCGTGTGAGAGCTGGAAGTGTAGATCTCATATTCACAAGGTGGTATACAAGTAGAAAAGAACAAGTGTGGTGCAGTTAGGTGCTCCAAACAACTGCGGTGCTGATCAGGTTTTTTTTTTCCTTTTCTACATTGTTTGTTATTGGAACCAGTAAAAGAGCGTAACTTTAAAATTAAACTGGGTTTGCAGGTGAACAACAGAAACACATGTAATGAATAAACAAATGTTTTATGTAATGATACAGACTCTCCACCAGAAAAGTTGAAGAGGGCACCTTTAACTTTAGGATAAAGTCCTTCTTTGTTTCTTCAAGATCCTGCCTCAAAAACTGGGTCCCGCAGCACTCTCCTGCTGGTGAGTCAAACACTATTCTCTAGAAATGACAAATGGTCACATTTATATGAAGCTTTTCTATCTTTACATCAGGGAACGACTCACCCATTCACACATTCATACACCAGTGTGCACAGACATCGGAGGCAAGGGGGAGTGTCTGGAATAATTGTTGTGAATTTCTAAAACTGAGAAAAATAAAAACTGAAGAAAAGTTGTCTTCAATCAAAGAGTTTGGATTTATTGAAGCAATTGTGCGCACAATCACAGGAAAATGAAAAATAAAACCTTCTGTCCCTCACATAAGGTCAGTCTCTCCCTAATCTGAAAGGCAAACAAAACACAGGCTTCTTATACAGACAAACGTCATCAAACCAACATGAGGTAAAACATACTATAGCTAAACAAGTCACAAACGCAGACCACTTGTCTGGGTCAGATGGGCATCGATCAGATCCCCCCCAAGGATCCCAAAGGGTGTTGTAAATACCACTGTGCTAAACGATGAGAATGAACAAAGCAACAGCTTGTTTAACTATGAAGGATAAAGACAGTAAATGGTGACCTGTGTTAAGATACTCCAGGAACAGCAGATTACACCATCACAGAAATTCTGTAACAGTTATTAGTTAGCAGCTCTGAACCCATAAAATACATTCTTTAGCTTAAACAGACCATGGCAGATAAAGTACGAGATTCCCACCACAGGATTCCTCTGTGGGAGTTGGAACATCATTGGTTGCATGGTTTCATGCACTGACCACAGGTTGGTCGTGCAGTGGACACTGTTGTTGTGTCCTTGGGCAAGACAGTTAACCCACATTGACCCTAGCGTCTGCGTACTCGGGTGTATGAATGTGTGTGTGAATGGGTGAGTGATTCCTTGATGTAAGGAGCTTTGAGTGCCTTGAAGGAGGAGGAAAAGCACTATATCAAAATGTGACCATTTACCAAGAGCAGGATTTGAACTGCCAACCTTCTGGTCAGAGGTTGAACACTGTACCAATTGAGCTACTGCCAAACCTTCTAAAAAGATAGTAAAGTAAAAGTGGCAAACTATATTTATTTAATATATTTACTGACTTTATTGAACTCATAACTCACCCTTATGTAAAAGATAATCCTATGTCGGGTCAATCATCTTTGATATTTGCACTGTTTCTCCTCATGACCACTTGAATATAGATGACCTGAGATATTTTATTACTTGTTTCTACTTTATTTTATTTAGAATTTATTATTACCATTTATTTATTTTGTGATTTTAATGCGACGCGTGAGCTGTTGTATCCAGATCATTTCCCTTGTGGATCAATAAAGTTGAAGTCTAAGAAATAGTCTCTAAAGTAAAGTAGTTGAACGCTGGTGGGCCAGATCGTCTCTCTCCAGCAAACACCGTGGTAATACCTCTGCATTAGCCCACTTTGTCACGGCCGCATGTTATAGTGCTCCCACTTAAGGATGCATGAATACTAACTACCAGCTGCTCCTCCGCCGAGCTGTGGAGAACACACAGGTTGAACTGGCCTTTTGGCGAGGTTCAGCGCTCAGCTAATGTGCTAAAGCTAAGACAGTGGTCAGCGGCGCTTCACAGTCACACTCTGGAGTGCATAGAACAACTCTGCAAGCTCAGCCTTTCCATCTGCTGTAGTTTAGTGGGGAAATTAGGCGCTCAATGTAGCATATTTGTTTAAGTAATTGGAAAGTAATTAATAACCTGGAAATATAATAACGCGCACAGCCATTTTTCTTCTATAAACTGTTCAGAGGTAATGCAAGAAAAGCCCCTTTCCCCATGGATTTCAGTCAAATTTCTCTTGCTCCAGAACAGATATATCAGGGGATCTCCAGGTTTGACTACCCCAAATGTAAAACTTTTTAAACCCTTTTACTACCACAGGGATCATCCGTGACCCCACTATTTCAAATTACCATAAGGCTTCGCTACTTCATGCAATTTTAATCATTCAAACTGCCCCGGAAAGCTGTGAAACAAGGCTTGAAACAGGGCTTGAAAGTTGAAGAAAATTCAGTTCCTTTTTGGACTTTTTTTCTTATAACACACAGTTTTAGGTATTTAATTACATAAAAATGGTAAATACTTGACAGTTTTACTTCTCCTGGAAAAGGTGGAAATTAATTACACATAGGCCATTCTTTGGCACAATTATTGACAAAAATCGACTATTCAATTCAATCTTTATTAAGAACACATAATATCTGGTTCATAGTAAACAATCATGTAAAACAATACAAATACATATAAAAAAGCAGACAAAAAAGACCAGGTGTTTTAATAAATATAGCTATTATTATAGGGTTAAATGGGTTAAGACCTTTTTAAGACCATTTAAATGAAAATTAAGACCAACATCGCACCCATTATGCAGGCGAAAAACACCAGATCCAAGTCTAATAATGACCATTACTCACTGCTTTAAATAACAAAAATACTTTTATTATAAAATCTCATTCAGAATTCATTTATAGTCGGATGTATTGCTTGGAAAATGGTAAAAAAAAAAAAAAAGATATCATTCTAACAAGACAAACTAAACTTTCACATTGTCTTGTCTCACATTGCACTGCAGCCCGGTTGAGTTTACAAAAAATAGGCTAATGAAATATGAGACCTTTGTGAAAAAAATAAGACTTGAATGACATAAATTAAGACTTTTTAAGGCCTTAATTTAGGAATATGAAATTTCAGAACTTTTTATGACTTTTAAGACCCCGCGGTGACCCTGTTTATTGTATAAGCGACTCTTGAGCTCAAAATAAGTCCACTGCGTACTGTCTGCATCTATTATAAAACATTTTCAGGTCTGATGATCAGGAAGTGTGTGTTAGCATGCTAGTTGTTGTTAGCTTTACCTCTGAGGAATAACTTTAGACCGCTGCAAACCTTCTCAAATGAACTACCGTAAATTCCGGATCACAAGCCGCTACTTTTTTTCTACACTTTCAACACTGCGGCGTGTAATATGAAGCGGCTTTTTTATTTTTTTTTTTCATCGCGGGAAAAACATGGACCAATAAAATGAATAAGTAGTTCACTGAGGTCCAATGAAATTGTATGATTAATCACAACTTCCTTATTTCAGTCTTTCTGCTAACCCTCATCAACATGGAGAATACCAGACAAAAAGCATATGATGCAGCTTTTAAACTAAAAGCGATCACTCTGGCAGTTAAAGAAGGAAATCGAGCTGCTGCCCGTAAAATTGGCATAAACGAGTAGATAGTGCGAAGGTGGAGGCTCCAGCAAGAAGAACTGAGCCAGTGTAAAAAGACAACCAGAGCTTTCAGAGGTAACCATAGCAGATGGCCTGAGCTTAAAAACTTTCTGGAGGACTGGGTTAACACGCAAAGAGCACGCGGCCGCCGTGTTTCCGCTGTACAAATCAGACTGAAGGCTAAAGCGATCGCTACCGTGGTTTATTCCCAGAGCGCCAAGGTGTGTATGTGCATGTCGCGTGTGTGTGTCCCAAGTGTGTGAAGGTGTGTAAGTGCCTGTGGCGCGTGTGTGTCCCAAGTGTCACCAGTGAGCGAGTCCGTCCCCAGAGTTCAGCGGGGACGCGTCCATGACCCATCCCAGAGGCGCTCAGGCGGCGGGACGCAGAAGCGAACCCCCCGCCTAGTCTTTGGCCAGCGGTTTATAATATGGTGCGGCTCATATAATTACAAAATTGATTTTTCTTCATAAATCTGAGCATGCGGCTCTTAATAGGGTGCGCTCTGTCGTCCGGAATTTACGGTAGTTCTGTTTTTCACTTTCTGTTTTTCACTTTTTTAAAGCGTCGGTATAATCTATGTTTCCTCACCAAAAAAATACCTTTTTTGTTGTGTTTTGTTTCATTCACACACTTTTAACAGACAAATCTCGCATATTTAGGCTGACTTCTTCTCTCAAACAGAAAACACTCTGTTCCACCTTGTGATGTCATGCGGTAATACAGGAAGTGTGTTTTTAGACTTTATTCACCTTCACTAAAATCATTTGGATGATTTCAGCCCTGGAATTGCCCATCTCCAATGAACTAAAGGTAAACGGTATCTGTTAACTTGAAAACTACCACAACATGACATCACAAGGTGGAACAGAGCATTTTGAGCTCAGGAAATGTAGACAGACTAATAATAAATGGCCACTCAAACATGTCTGAATGAAACAAAACACAACTTCAGGTAAGTTTTTGAGGAGGTAACAATATTCTAACACGGCTTAAATCTCACAAGAGTCAATTTTGCATCATTTTGGACTTTTAACATGATAAAAATCCAGTACAGCACCTTTAAATGACGCCTGCTCTGCACATTTCCGTACTGCTGCTGCCTGCGTCGTATCCAGCCGTGGGGTAAATAGGGTTACACCGATCAAACACGTGCTCGTAGCGGTACATGACAACACACAGCGGCCGCTCACTGAAGACCAGATGAAGCCTTGAAGCTCCCGGAAAGGACGGGGCTGAAACTGAAGCCGGGAGGAACGGGCCCACATTAAAGCATCCTCTAATTACGCTGCATGCTCCAATATTGTGTTTTTATAAATATTTGATGAAATGTCATAGACTGCTGTGAGGTGAGGAGAGGAAGATGACGGGGGAGGAGAGGAGAGCTAGATTTTCACTCTCCCTCCTTCCCCCTCACTCCAACGGTTTCTTTTTGACGGGTTAGTTGTGTCGAAGAAATTGCTGAGATTTGTAAATGTGTTTTGCATTTGATGAAATAAGCAAGCTACAGGTGCGATCATAAATTTGGACGCATTGCGGATTGTGTAAGGAAGGGCATCTGGGATAGAATTAACAGGCTACAAAACTGGAATAACAAAACTAATCTGCAAATTAGCCTACAGCGCATTGGCACCCGTGACCTGAAAAGAAAATTAAACGCATTTGGAGATATTTTGCACTCTGTGATCCACTTTCAGCTGCTGTAGTGGTAAATTACAATTTCTGTTAACCCCTTAACGCCGAGTGTGACAAATATGCACCGTTTAGATCAAGATATAAGCAGAGATAGCGGCACATTCCCCCAGTGCCAAATTTGCAACAAACACAAATTTCTCTTAATTCTCTTTTTTGCTATAGTCAAATTTATAATCTCAATTTAATTTACCATCTACTTAAAGGCAAAAACACACACAACTTTTTTATATACATCTACTTTATATAAATTCAGGCATTAATAGTTTTTTTATAGCTAAAAAGATTTGTGCAAAGTGTTCCACAAATATTCTTCGACTATGAAATAAAAAGGAACATTAGTTTTTATTACGGTGACCAGATTTTCTAAATAAAACTAAATAATCCCTGGTTTGAGGTGGTCAATAATACGAGTCCGTAATTAAGGAAAATTGTTACACAGCACAAATATGAGTCAGTATAGTCACATTTTCTTTGTGTTTTGGTCATTTTTAAGCAGCTTTTCTGTATTTTACCTAAACAAATGATAATTTATGCCTCTCTTTACTGTTGGCATGGATCAGATTGGTCAAAAATAGGGACACCAGGGATATTTGCTGTATAAAACTGGGACAAATCACTGGAGTTGGATAAATCTGCTGGGACAGGGGACACGGGGCTCAAAACTGGGACTGTCCTGGGTAAAAGGGGACGTCTGGTCACACTAGTTTTTATTAAAGTGTTCAAGGTTGTTAATACTGACTTACATTCATTTACTTATATAAACTTGAGACTTTACAATTGTACTTTTAGTAGTTTTTCAACTCTATACATTTACTCCTGTTGACTTTACCCTTAAATGAGTAATATTTAGTTTGAAGTAACGTAGCTTTATATTGTAAAGTAAAAGTTCTTGGTTATTCTTTGCACTATGATAAAAGCTTTATGTTCACAAAATTAAAAGATGTGAAGACCAGAAGTTACTTAAGCAGCAGTTTCCCTAAACACTTTTAAACTTGTAACTTCTTGAACCACTACTTTGTACATAAGCAGTAACTACTTGATCTAGGCACCTCCAACCACCTCTATTTATCCATTTATAGTGTTTATTTTGCCTTGACGGAGCATATTAATTAACACATTGGCAGAAACGGTCCTAAAACTTTGCCAACCCATCAACCGACCAACCAACCAATCAATCAATTTTTATTTATAGAGCGCTTTGCAAAACTCAAGCGCTTTCCAGTAAAATCAACCCAATAAAAACATGCAAAACATTAAACTATGAATCCAAACTAATTGTGCAAAGATTTCCTGCATTACCCAATGTTAAAATCAATCTGAACAGATACATTTTGAGCCTGGATTTCTTCTCGAGTTGGTTTGACCGTAAGGCTCAGTTTGCAATCCAAACAGACACGATTTCAGTCAACTCGGGAGGGCAAGACCGTTAAAAATAGTTTGTTTTTAAAGCTCTTAAGTTAATTCAAAAAGAAACTGGAAACCAATGAAAATAAAACGACAGGGCTGATCTGCTGACCCAGTATAAATAAACATAAAAAAACAAACATTATTTAGTTGTACATTTCCATTTTAGTTCAGTATGAGGTGTGTTTTTCCTTCTTCCTAATCCTTCATCTAAACCACTGAGACTTTCGCTCACTCCACACACACACACACACACACACACACACACACTCACACACCACACGTGGGGCCCGGAGCAGCTGCCGTGCTGGTGCTCGGGGACACCTGCCTGCCGACCATAGCCCAGCGCAGATCCACTTCTTGTGGGCGTCCTTGGAGAGGAGCTTTGAAGGGCGCAGCATCCAGGTGGAGGGAGACAGGAGGGATGTCCCAGACCACTGCCACCACTTTGAGCCTGCACTGTGACGGCGCACTGACAGCTGTTCCACCGAGCAAAACTGCTGCTTCACCGCTTTGAGCAGAGAGGAGGGACTGCGTGAAGAAAACAGGCAGGATGGGCTCATTTCGAGGTGTGATCGGAAAGTCCCTGTGAACCATAAAAGCAAAACGAGCTTTGTAAGGCTGTTCATTAAGATTAATTTTGAGAAATGGGGTAGCCAGCTTTTTTTTGGCTTTTCTGGAGACTCAAAGACGCTTTACAGAGCATTATTCATTCACTCCATACCCGGTGGTGGTATGGAACGACAAAACGACAAATCAAAAATCAAATGAATGTAATTATATGCTTCTGAATGCATCACAGAGAGTTGGAGATGTTTCCTTGGGATCACTTTGGAGTGGATCAGTCTGAAAATGTGTCCACTGGCTTTTTTGACAGGTCCAAACCAGGCTATATCTACTGGCAGTGCCTTTGAGAGGAGTCCGGCTTTGGTTCCAAGTTTAGCTAAGGAGGAACTTCGCATCAGAGCATGAAGACTGGATATACAGTATATAAATCCTATTGAAAATGTATGAGCAGAGCTGAAAAGGTGTGTGCGAGGCAAGGCCACCTACAAACTTGGCTCAGTTACACCAGTTCTGTCAGGAGGAATGGGCCAAAATTCCAACAAACTATTGTGAGAAGCTTGTGGAAGTCATACAGTTTAAAGGCAATAGTACAAAATACTACTGAAATGTATGTAAACTTTGAAAAAAGTGATAGAAAATTGTCAAAAAAAAATCCTGTTGTCTTTATTCTGGCATTTAGCAAATACAAATAATTTAGTTAATTGGAATTGACCTAAAATAGGAAAAGTTTGAAAAAAAAAGCATATGTGTGTTTGAAAAAAAAAAGCATATCTGTGTTTTAATATAGTGTAATTAAACTTCTGGTTTCAACACAACACAACTGCAATAGAAATAAATAAATAAATAAATAACAGATATAAGACACAACAAGATGCCAAAAAGTAGATTCAAACAAAACCACCAAACACTGACTTGATCTTGTGATAAGCAGCTGTATTTTCAGTGAAAGAAACTTTAAATGTGGAGCTCATTTGCTGTTTGCAGTGAATATTTGGGGCATAAACAAGTCATGTACAGTATAGAGTGAACAGATTTTCAAAATAAAAAACTGGGACATCCCCGGTTGTTGGCGGTTGGTAATAATAAAATTGTGAAACGAGTGCGTAATTAAGGGAAATTGTTATGCAGAGACCATTCATAACTAATATATGAGTCAGTATAGTCACATTTTCTTTGTCTCTGTTGCTTTTTGGTCATTTTTAAGCAGCTTTTCTGTATTGTATCAAAACAAATGACAGTTTATGGGTCTCTTTGCTGTTGGAAAGTATCAGAGAGGTCAAAAATAGGGACACCTAGGATATTTTTTGTATAAAACTGGGACAAATGACTAGTTTTGAATAAATCTGCTGGGACAGGGGACACGGGGCTCAAAACTGGGACTGTCCCGGGTAAATAAAGACGTGGACTGTCTGGTCACCCTAGTCAAGCGACGCAGAAGAAACTCTAGTCCATTCATCGGCTTCACATACGGAAAGCTTTGAATTACAATGAGTGAGAGGCAGCTCCTTACCCCGCTGCCTCTCATTCATCTCCACTGAGGTAATTGGACAGACGACCACACCACGTAATGGACACACACACACACACAGCCCCATTTGCATGAAGACCCCCACCATCCCACCTCAATAAGACTGTGAAGAAAGACTTTTTAATCTGAGCCTCAAGATGAGTCTCCGGCCCGTTTGTTTCCACAGTTTCCTTTCCTCTGTCACACCAACGTAACCCGTGGATACATCTACACGGGCGAGACTGCTTCTGTAACTACTGTCATCGCGCATTCATTAGTATGCCCATATCTGACATGGCAGGGAAACGGTTGGAGCCACAAAGGGCGCTGGTGGACTGCTAACAGGCAATCAGACAGAGAGACAGCCACGTGTGAGGCCCCGGCACAGGTCCAAGGATTTATTCTAGCTCTATTGGCCCCTATTGACCCGGGGTAATGGGGGGTTTTACAAGTGGAAGTGTTTGAAATCTCCTGTAGGTGTAGGTGTTCATTCAGGAAAAGTGCTCCCCTCCTGCCCCTTATACAATCCATTCAGATAACCGGCGGATGGGAAATGATGATTTACATTACAGATATACAGATTATAATAGGCATTCACGTTAAAGGTGTAATGCGTAATGTTTCTAGTGGAGGGTCTGTTAAATGCGTTTCTCCATTGCTTTGTCTGGAATGTTTCACAGTATGGGATTAAACCTTTCTATCTCCACAGAGACGAAACCAGACCAAGTTAGAGGTCAGATCTGTGGAGAGGCGATCCCGCTCACAATCAGAATGAATGTTTTTCTAGGTATTGTTGAGCTATAAAACCACCTGTAATTGAATAAATATAAATTCACTAGCAAGAACCACGGCAAGAACACATGTGCAAAGAGAAAAGAGTTTATTATATGGAGAAGAGGCTGGGTTGAGATTCAGGGTGGGGGTTCAGTCTCAATCTTCACATGGCCCAGCAGGACGGGACCACCCTTGTAAGTGTCTTATATCTGGAAGTGAACAGAAAGGGGTTGGGAGGGTGGGGTCGAGTTATTCGGGACAAACTGGGTTGTCGGGATAGGCTGCTACAAATAGGCTTCTGGGAAATTGAGGTGTGGTAGAAGTGAGCTGTGATTCGCTGGAGAAGAGGCGAGGGCGGATGAGGCGTGGTCCTGCTCCTGAAGATAATCATATTAACTACATGTAGAGCAGTTTAATGTCATACTGTGTAAAATTCCAGGCAGAACAATGACATCCCGAGAAACAAGCAGAAGATGGACCCCCAACCAAATAATGACATAGTGCACCTTTAACATTATCTACATAGTAAAATTAAACAAAAACTATAATTCCTCATCCAGCTTCCTACTACTTTTGCCCCTAATCCCATCAGCCATTGTGTAGTTAATGAACATACAGTGTATTCTGCACTTTAAAGGTCCATTTTAATTTTAACATTTACCATCATAACATTTACAGGCTGTTCGCTTCTTGAGAGCTGAAAATACTGGCTTAGCTAGAGACATCATTATGTGATAGTGTTTTTTTTTTTTTTTTTTTTTTTACATCTTGGCCGGACTCATTGTGATCAACACTCAAAATGCACAAGGTATCCAGCCCCTTACAATAATAAGCTTCTACCTGCATTTTGGGTAGTTCTGGGCAGAGTCCTGAACGGGTCTGATTTTGACAAACTGCACCCGCCCATATCCAACATGCCTCAATCCACATCCAACCCGTTTTCCGACAGAATTGAAATAAAATTCTGCACCCGATCTGACCCGCTATAAATACATACAGACATCCGAACCGCACCCGAATGAAACTCAGTCTGAGAGCCAAAAAAGACAAGACAACTTTATACTGTCCACTCGCTAATTTTCTTTTCAGCTTCTCAGGAGTCATTTTGAATTGCAGGACATCGCATGTGTAATTTGAAAATAAAAGTGGCAGAGATTTGTGGGAACATGTGTGCAGCAAAAACATAAGGATTTTACATTTAATCATCTTGTAAAAACAATGGCATTTTTGTATTTCACTAAAATGCAGCCCTGTTTTTTGTTCACACATGTTGTTTTGTGAACCGCAGATTAGCCCTCTCCTGCATCCGACCTGAATCCGCATCCAACACAGCACAACATTTTTCACTTGTTTCATAAAAATTTGTGGAGCTTGAGCTTTAACACTTTCATCACTCACAGAGCACAATGAAATCGAACAAAAAAATCTTGATAAATGTGCTCAAAAGGACCAAGAATATAGGAATAACTTAATTTCTCCAAACCCCCCCAGATATAACCTTATAATTCTATAGGGATGGACTGAGGAATACTTTATTTTCAACTGGGACAAATTACGCTCTGCTAAACTTAATGAAAATCACAAGCGCGTGAACAGCAAAACCACAGTTTAAACAACAAACAGCACGATGTTTACAATTAGCTACTGTGGAGTCTCGTATATATATTCATCTTATGCAAATCCTGGAGCAGTGCTAAGACGCGCTAAGCCACTGTTTACGCTTATGGAGAAAGCAATCCACTTTCTTTTCTTAGCTGAATGAAAAAGAAAATGGGCACACGAGCGTATTGTCACACATAAACAAACGGGAGCAGATGTCCAAACATGCGACGTGCACTATTACTTTACAAAGTCACATTGAGTCCACCTTTATCCCCGCGTTCATTTGGTGAGTTTATTATAGACACTGTGTGGATGCAGCCTTCATCTCACCGTTATCGCTCGGCCAACATGGAGACACCAAAACCAGAGGTGACAGGCCACTTTTCCGACTCTGAGTGCGAAAACGTCCAGTGAGCGAGTGCTGTGAACCGGGGAGTTTGACGGCGATAACATGAGACACAAATATGAGAGCGGAGAAGAGGAGAAGAGCAAGTGAGAAGGAAGTGTTATTGCTGTTAGCTGCTACAGTCACTTTCAATGGTTCAGACGCACTTATGCACTTATTGCACACAGGGTTTAGAGAATGTGCAATCCAAACTGCACATATAGACTTAAGTGCAATCAAACTTTAAAGAGCTGAGCTAAAAATGTGCAATCCAAAGTGCACATACAGGTTTAGAGAATGTGCAATCAGAACTGCACAAAGGTTTAAGAGATGTGCAATGGAGATGCACCAATCCACCTTTTTCACTTCCAATACCGATTTCAATATTAATAATAATAACAATCCATTTTATTTATTAGATGCCTTTCTGGACACCCAAGGTCGCCTTACAACAACATCAACAAAGTACGATTAAAACATACAGTTAAAAGCTACAGTTAAAGTGGAAGAGTATTTAATTGATTGATTGTATTTGTATTGTATTAAAGTATGTGCCGATACCTGATATCAACCAATACCAGTGCAGAGACTGAAAACTTTTGGGTCTTAAACATTTTAAAGTCCAACCAGGATATCGGCTGAAACAATATTTGGAAGCAGATTTCCATTACAGCTCATTTTTCAGTATCGGTGGCGTTATCCGATCCCAGTATATTAATAATACATTTAATAATAATACATTTTGTTTATATTGCACTTTACATGAAATAATCTCAAAGTGCTACAGGTAAAAAGAGCAGTGAGTAAAAGTTCATGAGACTAAAAGCTAAAACCATGTCAGCACACAACATAAAACCAATAAAAACAATTAAGAAAAAGCTTTGGTAAAAAGATATGTTTTAAAAGCAGAACCAGACTGTGGGGCTCTCAGGTGGATGTACAAGCTCATGGTTATTTCTAGTCTTTAATTTGCTCATGTTCAGTGGTGGATGTTGATTGTTTGAACTCCTGTTGTTTGTGAAGTCTTTTCTGTGTGTTAAAGGTGGACTGCGCAACTTTTATGGTGGAGAAAAGTTGCACAGTCCACCACCTCCACTGGCTCCCCGTCCAACAGCTCATCAACTTCAAGATCCTCCTGATCACCTACAAAGGTCTTCCACAACCGGGCCCCTCCAGACCTCACAGACCTGGTCCAGCCCCACCGTCCCTCCAAACCCCTCCGATCAGCCGACTCCAACCTCCTCACTCCCACAGTCAAATCAAAGCACCGGAGCTTGGGGGACCGAGCCTTTGCCATTGCTGCTCCAACCCTCTGGAACTCTCTCCCCTTCACATCAGAAACTCAGACTCACTTAACACCTTCAAAAAACTGCACCAAACACACCTTTTCGTCACATCCTACAGTACCCACACTTCACTGCTCCTCATTACTGTTTTGTTTTAGTGTTATTTCATTGTGAAGCGACCTTGTGTTACCGTGAAAAGCGCTACATAAAACCGATGAGATCTGATGAGTTCAGGCTTTGAAAAACCAATATGGCTTCCAGGTGAATTGGCCCATACTACCACAAGTAGTACTTTTTACTGCATGTTTTTGAAATCTACCTTGATCAAGCAAATGTCACGTGTCCTTTTGAGGGTTTAAGCGTGAACAAAGGTCTGGAGGGTCATTTAAACATGTTATAAATGCACAGATTTGGATTATACTCACTGTTTAGACCACCAGTTTATGACCCTCGATGGGCCCTCACGCTGGTCTGTGTTTTAATATGTGGCCCTGGATGAAAAAGGTTGGGACACCCCTGTTCTAGACAAAGTAATAATATTTCTATGGAGACATCAGGTGGCGGACCCTTCACCTCAGATGTTATGCAATGCACCTTTAAATCATGTTACCCCATCCTGAGACAAATTAGCATCAGATAGCAAGTGTATCCAAAGGCTAAAGTAGAAATCCTGCCAAAATTGCTGAAAATAAAAATAACAATTACACAAAATAAATAAAACAATCTTGGAATAAAGTATTTGCATGCACCTTCTCGCTCATATTTTCCACACGTGCCAATGTTACTGGAGGGCACTTGCTGCTTGGATGCTGATTGACACTGGGAGCAAATTAACTTTTGATGGATGTGATGAATGAGAGCAAGATGGATTATGTACTGGAGAAGTCCAACAAGAAAAGACTTGACAGCAGAGACGAGCGGGAAGATAAATTGGCAAAGTATGGCTTCCAAATAAAACAAAGAAGATGGAAATTAGCAAAGTGAAGTTGATGAATTCCGTTAGGCCACCAACTTTTCATAAACACCTTTCGTATTAAGAGACACCCTGCATTGTTATTGATTGAGAGACGTCTGCGAAGAACAGATTGTCATGGTAAAATAAGATACCGCGAGTGCATTTTCTAACTTTTTAAATCCTTTTTCTCTTACGCTCAATGTTTTGAAACAGCCCCGGGATATTCAGATCAATAGACTCCTTCCATTATAGGACACGGAGATATGTTTTTATGCTGTGAATTCAAGGCCAAAGGAGACACAGATAGAGGTGGGAGAAAAAAAAAAGAAATAATAATAATAATAATTTTTTTTGGAGCCACATCCTGACTTATCATAATTCATATGAACTTAGTATATTGTAGAGGTACAACAGTCATTTTATTTATTTTATTTATTTTCTTTAACCTTTATTTAACCAGGAAAGTCCCATTGAGATTACTTCCTTTCCCACTACTGTCATACTAGGCAATGTGAGTGAAGTGTCTAAGGACACAACAAAACGAGTGGGTAGCAGTTGATGGAGCAGCACACGAGAGTCTCTGTGGTGGTGATGTAACGTTAATATCTGCATGTTTAGGCCTAAAAATAATTCAATTAAAATCTAAATTCACATAACGGCCTGTGTATATGTGTCAAAATCACGTCCCAAAAATATTCAGAAAGAATTTATAAATTGTGCAAAATATTTTAATATGTAAAAAAAAAAAGTGTCTCCAGATGTTGACAATATGAAATGATCTGAACATTTGTGTTTACTCCTGCAGACATGATCTTATAGTTTGCTGAATTTTTATGTTTCCTTTGACAATACTAGATTTTGTGCTTGATTTAATGTTTTGTTCTTTTGAGTAGAAGTGTTCCAAAGTACTTTTTTATTTTTAGTTATTGGACCACTACTTTGTACTTCAACTTGAGTCATATTATTTTGAAGTAACATTACTTGAGTCAAATTTCTGGCTCCTTTACCTCCGTCTGTATATAACCGACTCATTTCTCTTATGTTTTTCTTCATGGAGATGTTATTACTTTGTCTGGAATGTTTCACAGTATGGCTTTAAACCTTTCTATCGTCACGGAGACCAAACCAGACCAAGTTACAGGTCAGATCTGTGGAGAGACGACCCCGCTCACAGTCAGAATGCCTGTTTTTCTAGGTATTTTTGAGCTATAAAATCACCTGTAATTGAATAAATGTATGTTAGAGCTTTTTAATGTCATACTGTGGAACATTCCGGGTAGAGCAATGAAGTTTTTGCCACTGGCACCCCACTGTCATCTGCTTTCTCTGAAAATCCACACTTTATTTCAGCTGTTTAAACCTACCAAGGAAAAAAGAAAGGAAAAAATGATCACAGAGGATTGGGGAAAAAAATGCAGATATGTGCAGAATAAATGAGGGAAGAACTAAACTGTTCTAAATGATGAGTGACCTGACTTGAACTCCTTTGTTTCACATGTGTCACTGAAATAAACAAATCTGATTGCACGGTTCTGTCTGAATCTGGATCGAGGTGCAACAGAAGACGTGGTGACCACACAGATGTTCCTCTGTATATATAAGATCACTGTTGCCAAACTTTAGACAGAGGTAGCAGCAAAATATCACTTTATTTCAAACCTGAGTTGAGTTGTTCTTTCCTCGGCAATAGCTGTCAAAATGCCTGTGGTGTAAGGAGATGACAGAGATGCTATCTGTGAGGTGAGGAGGAAACATGTGTTTGGTTCTTACAACAGTGTCTTTATATAGAGCTCTGAACATATGTCTGCCCTGTGGAGACTCACAGCGGCTGATGGCTGTTTGTTGGTGACAGAAAAGTCATGATGACTGCAAATACTCACAGGAATGTATTGTTTAGAAGAAAGCCCTGAGAGCTGGTCCGTTCTGTTTCTTATGCACTTACTCTGTGATGCTCAGAAGAAAGAGCTTTGGAAATTCTTTGAACTTTATGCACTCAAAACTTACAGGACAGATTTTTTTATTATTTTATTATTGACCTATTACTAGAAACTAGGGCTGTCAAATGATTCATTTTAAAAATCTCTATTAAGATCAGAAATTCCATAGTTAATAATGATTAATCGCATATTGAATTGCATGTTTAAAATTGTGTTATGTTGCATTTCAAGACAGTTTTAAAGCCATAATGTAAAGCAATTCGTACCCATTTAGCAATCGCTGTAGTTATTTTCTTTGACATGTGATTATCCACAGGTCTGTGGCGACTCTGACGGTAGTTTGTCTGATCTGAGGCTCTTGGCTGAGACACTCCGGTCGCTGCACCTGGCTGTTTAGCTCGGAGGTGCTAACTTAGACTAGACGTACTTCGGTGGTTCTGAAACTCTGCTTGACACAGGCTGCATTTAACTCTTGACTTGTAAATTGTAGCATCTGAAAGTTTTTTAAAGTCAAATAAACAGTTCAAAAGTCCAGAAGCGTCTGTTTCTCCATTATGGTGGTAAGTTTA
Source organism: Odontamblyopus lacepedii (assembly GCA_034769755.1). Lineage (NCBI taxonomy): Eukaryota > Metazoa > Chordata > Actinopteri > Gobiiformes > Gobiidae > Odontamblyopus > Odontamblyopus lacepedii. The sequence continues at coordinate 32,526,867 of CM068346.1, read as the reverse complement.
CTGAAACACGGTGCTCTGAATTTCGAAAGTGAAACAGCCAGAAGAGCTGCTTATGGATGTGTAGAAGGGATGAAATGTCGACGAACTCTAACCGCGAGTAAAAAAAAAAAAATCATTGTGATTTTAGAAGAGACAAAAGGCTGGTGAACTCTAATCATGATAAAAAAAAATCACTTTATGGATTGCATTAATCTAGTCGCGATTAACGCGTTAACGCTGACAGCCCTACTAGAAATACATTCATTTCACTTCAATTAAAGATGCACTATGTACATTTTCTGGGGGATGGTCCGTCACTTCCTGTATTCTGTATAGATTTTATCACTTTACCTGGAATGTTCCATAGTAAGACCTTAAACTCCCATTTCCATGGCAACAAACAGATGCTACCAAGCCAAGTTACAGGTTAAATCTATGGAGAGGCTGCCCTTCTCACAGAATGCATTTTTCTTTTCTTTTTTTCCCCCAGGGCATTTCTGAGCAATAAAACAGTTTAATGCCTCACTCTGGAACATTTCAGGCAAAGCAATAACATCGCCAAGGGACAAGCAGGTAGATACTTTGATGAGCAAATATTGTACAGTTCCTCAAAACAAATTTCACTCACACATTAAACACATTTATAAACATTTTGTCTATTAGCAATTTCACACAAAAAAATAGTAAAAGCTAAATATAAGTTTTCCCTAAGTAGATTTTTCATGAGTGTTTTATTTTATTAAATTTTATTCTCTTTTGCGTCAGTATCTGTACTTTTATCTAAGTGACAAACCCTCTTCCACCTTTTTCTGTACATTGCTTGAACTTAATAACTTGACCTGATGACTAAATAGATTTTTTTTTAAAGCAAAAGCAAAATATAAAAGAATGTTTTCAAAATTATTTTGTTTCTACAAATGCACTCAAAACAGTATCGTGTGTTTACCATACATCTGGAGAAAAGTTGTTTAGACCCCGCTCAGAGCAGCTTCCACACAAATCATGAAAGACACAGCACAATCGTCAATACAGTTTACGTCTGTGTGCAGTTTTTATGAAGCGATGCATTCACTGCGCCTTTACAATAGCACAATAAATACCCCATACTTCCTGAGAGGAGACAGGCCTGACCCGCTTGTCTCAGAGCATCTCCCTCCCCGACCGCACTTAAACACTCTCGGCGGCTTCATAAAGTGGCAATTACCGTTTGACATCAATTCACAAGCAGTTTGAGGAAGCAAAACAGACAATTACAAAGACAAATAGCGCAGCGCTGCCTGGGGAGAAAAATACAACTCCAATGGCATAATAATTCAGCTTAATTAAACGCGGCGGCCATTTTACATTCCCCTCCCCTCTCTCCACCTGCTCGAGTGGAAGACCAGTGAAAATCAGGGAAGTCGTCTCCAGGCTGACCTCCAAAAGCTCATCTATATTTATATAAAGGAACGAGCGCTAATTTTGGCCAGTAAATCAGTGTGCACATTTCGTCCTGACCTCTAGCTCCACTCGGAATTAAACAATATTATGGGTGTGAGAAGCGATGCCTTAACAAGCTGTAAATTCCTCCATCCAATCCATCAGCGGGGAGAGTCCTGACACGCAGAGGGGAGAGCATGAAATAAGGCAATTATTGAACCCTTCAGCCCATTTTTACGCTGCGCCAAGTCTGGGTATACGCTACGGCCGCGGAGTGAGACAAGTCTGAGTATGCGCTTTTTAGATGACTTCTGCTGATAAGTGCAACTACTTTGTGTCAAACAGCGGAGTCGTTACGTGAAAGGCATCCGGGGAGCTGGATATAAGGGTGAAATCAGGTGTAATACGATCCGATACTGGTGTTGGATATCGGCGTCCAAATATCGGTCCAGTTGATACGCTGGTCGGGGATGTTTTAAGACTTTACTGGTCGTGGATGTCTCAGAAATCTCATAATTTTTGAAGTTTTATTTATACAATGATGTGGTTATTTGAGTGATAAATAACACATTTGGATGAGTCTTATAATATTTTAGTTTTCGAAATAAATGCGGTTTTCAGGCTCTGCTCTGGTATCGGTTTATAGAAACTTTTAGGGCGGAAGTGATAAAAAAAAGCTGCATGTGCATTTTGGCAACGGAAGGGGCATTGTTCCCCATTCATTTCCATTCATTCAGACAAGAAGACGGAGATAAAAACATTTCCAGCACCGAATTGTCTATTTGTTTAGTGTGTGGTTGTCAGAATCGATATTCTAACGGCGGACTGAAGTTTCAAAGCTTTACTCACTGTTCGCACGATGATCTGGCAGTCGGACGCCATTTGTCAGACTCAGCTTGTTGAGGAAATATTCTTGATCTTTTGACAATAATCCTTTCACAGAGCTTGACAAATTGCTGAGTTCTACCATATTTCTGTTGCCAAAATGTGTGCGCAACCGAGCCTACGTCCCCACTGTTTACTACCACTAAAAGGGTCTATATTAATCTAGTTTATCAGCAGATATTTAAAGCCATAGTATCCGAATCTGTATCGAAGAAAAAGCTGGACGGGTGTATCCCTGTTAATACCAAGGCAAAGGAAAAACAAGTTTGCTTTAATAAACTTCGTCTGTCTAATAATGGGCCCTCACAATAGACTGGATTACATACCTCTGTTTAAAGGCATCGTTTTGTTGCAGTAACATCTGAAAAATAAGACTAACATGATCCTGCTCTGTTTCAGTGCAGAGAACGTGAACTTATTAAGCACATATATCTTAAGTCTGTGGCACTGCAATTTAAAAGTTCCACATTAAACTGACTTGTGAGCATTATAAGCCGTGTTATAATGTGGTTGCCTCCTCAAAAACATACCTGGATTTGCATTTTGTTTCATTCACACATGTATTATTAGTCTGGCTACATCTCCGAAGCTCAAAAGCCTCTGTTCCATCTTGTTTTCAAGTTAAAACCTCCTTTTTCCTTTTGTTTAGCAGAAATAGGCAATTCCGGGGCTGAAAGTTTCCAAATGATTGGATTTAGATTGCTCATAGTCTTTTAGGGAGGCCACAGTGAATTTGTTGCCAGTAATTTGGCACTAACATTACCACATTCGTAGAGCAGGAATAGATAAAAGCAAATAAACTGATTCTTTCTGACAATTCTCCCTTACTATCAGTTTTTCAGTTTGTATGTCCTTTAATCTTAACTAAAATCAAATAATAATCAGAGTTGCATGTGCATATAAACATACTCACTGTCAGTTTCCAGGGAAGGTTCAAACTGCACATCGTCTCTACTAAGTTTATTCCAACGTTTCACTTGTAAACGTGTAGACTGTGTCCTGTACTGACCCTACAAACAATCACATGTAATAATGGGTCAATGACGTATAAGGATTTTCAACAGGCAAATTTTAAAATATAAAAAAAAATATTAGTTTCTATTAAACTTTTTCAAATATTTACAGTGTCAGGTGCATAAATCTGTGTTTAAGATTTATATTAAGCATTTTTAGTGTAAAATCAGAGGTACGACAGAAATGTGGTGAATTATTATGAAATTTGAGCCTTTTTAACTGAGGAAATTGCAATCGGACAGCGTCACGTCATTGACCCTAATATAAGTAAACAATTCGGTTCTGTTGCCTGGGAATTATATGAAAAATGATCAAAGAAAATCATCAAAAGAATCATTTTTTATTGTCAAATTATATAAAATTTCTGCATGGACTGTATCCTGTACATTCACCATTATAAAACTGTAACTATTACACTTTTCTCTAGGAAACTATTGCTTCTATTATTTATATTTTTACTTCTGTATTTATTTAAAAGTGTCACCTCGGTACCGTTGGCACTTTCCCTTTAAGCAGCTCATATAAGACAGGATTTACAAAAAGCACCATCTGAGCACACACGATTTTTGGTTTTCATGGACACAGAAAAAGGATTCTTATTGATGTCTAGCTACTTTTTACACATTTGGCTTAAAATGAATAACTTCCATTAGATATATCAAATAAAATAATGAAATAATAATCTGACAAAAGCAAAAACATGAATGGAATGCACTAGTGTACGTATAAGATCGCACGGTTTCACTTCGTCGTGATTCTAATGCCAGCACCTCCAGGGGAACAAAGAGCGGCTCATATCTGTGTGAAAAACCTGCTCGGGTGCTGGTGTTTCTTTAGCACAGTGTTAAACCGGAGCGCTGCGAGAGGAGGAGTGCAGGGGTCACTTCCTGATGGCGGCCACGGCTTTTTTGGCGGCATCGTCCAGGTCATCTGCAGCTGTGATGGGCAAACCACTCTCAGACAGGATCCTTTTAGCTTCATGGACATTTGTGCCTAAAAAAAAAGAGGAAAAAAAGTTTAACTATACATGTAACAGATAAAGGTCAGTTTATAAATTACCGTATTTTTCGGACTATAAATCGCACCGGAGTATAAGTTGCACCAGCCAAAAAATGCGTAATAAAAAAGAAAAAAAACATGTATAAGTTGCACTTTTTGGAGCAAATTTATTTTATAAAATCAGAGACCAAGAACCGACATTTCATCTTGGAAGTTATAGAAGTTATAGTAATAAAAACAACCCAATAGAGAACAATCCAGGTATAATTTTTTCAATATAGAGCCAAAAATAAGAAAATGAAAAAACAACTTTTTTTTTTTATTATTTGTCTCTAAAACCAAAATGAAAAAAAAAAAACCCCAAAACAAACGGATAACGATTTGTTTTTTCATTTTTGATTCATATATACGATTCATATTTTTGGTCTATGGACTGTCAGTGTGATAAATTTAATATATAAGTCGCACCTGAGTATAAGTCGCAGGAACCACCCAATCCCTGAAAAATCCCTGCGATTTATAGTCCGAAAATAATAGTAAAAGGTCTTATATTACACAAAAATTACTCTTGTGAGATTTAAGTCACGTTATAATGTTATCTCCTCAAAAGCATCTGGAGTGGTTTTATTTCATTCATGTATGTTTGAGTAACTCTTTAATATTTGTCTGTCTGGGCCCATATTGCGCTATTTTCTGATCTGTTATAATGTTGTTTCCTCATCAAAAACAAACCTGTTGTCATGTTTTGTTTCATTCAGACATGTTTAACTCAACAAATCCTACATACCCAAAAAAACTGACATCATTGTGAATAATTTTGGCAATTTTTGTTGAAATAACCTCAAATTTTCACAGAATAGTAAAAACAGATCAATATTTTATATGCAATGTTTTATTTTTGTTCTGTTTTCAGGTTGAGCCATGCCATTCACTCCCAGAGAGAAGTAATTTCGCATTTTGAAATATGCTTGCACACAGTTATCCAAGACTGTACAGCCTTAAATGCAAAAAAATGAAAAAAAAAAAAAACTTCACCAACTGCAAACAAAGTCCCATAAAAAAAAACTTACAATGTTCAACACCTAAACTGGGAGTCAACCTGTAGCTCTCGACTGCCTTCAAAATAGCTTCCCAAGGGATTTTTGAGTTCTATGTATTGTGCTGAATAAGTAAAATTTTATTAATCACCACTGTAAAAGTGCCATTTTGATGCCCAACTTTGTGCACTCATAAATGGATAATGCTTTACGTTTTATAACCATCTAACTGTTCCCTGTCTGAGGCTTGCCGAGGCTCTTAGATATACTCGATTTCTTTGCGACTGCTAAAATAGGTGCTCTCTGGCATTTTCGTTTTGTAAAAGTAGCTCTGGAGGCAAAACGTTGAAGACCCCTGACCTAAACTCTTCACTTTCCTTTAGCTAGACTTGGTAGTTTTCAAGATTATTGCTTTTGGAATAATGTCATTCTTTTGTAACACCCTGTATTTAGAGTTCTTCTCTCAAACAGAAAGCACTCAGTTTCACCTTGTGATGTCATGTGGACAGGAAGTGCTGAACTGGGTTTTTAAACTCAAAACAAAAAAACAACTTTTTTAAAATTATTTGTCTCTAAAACCAAAATGAAAAAACGGATAACGATTATTTTTTATTCATATATTTGGTCTATGGACTGTCAGTGTAAAAATTAATATATAAGGCGCACCCGAGTATAAGCCGCAGGAACCACCCCAAAAAAAGTCGTACTTTTTTCAGGGAGATTGATCATTTCTGTCAATCTCTCTGTTTTCTAGGTATATTTTTGAGGAGGTAACAGCATTATAACAAGGCTAAAAGCTCACAAGAGTCAAGTTTGTGTAATATAAATGAAAACAATACTGCATCACCAAATGTAGCATCACGATATATCCATAGTTTTGCACACCCCTACTCAAAATGCGTCCAAATGCGTTTTACGCCCTGCACTGTACAACCTACACAGTGTCGCAGCCGAACTCCATCACACCGATCAATGGTCTCCGCTGACAGATGGGCGCAGTTATGGGTGGCAAACTCGGGCATTGATCCGAAAGAACATCCTGTTGTGAACAAGGTCAAGGGGCCTGCTGCTGCGAGCGTGGCGAAGCAGGTGCTGGGTGATACGCGGGCACCCATGGGCGAGCAGGGACCACGCGAGCGCCCCAGAGAGACGGGACGTGGTGAGTGACTGCTCACAGTTGGCACGCCGTGAACGGAAAGAGGGAAAAGTCAGACAGAAGACGAGCTGACTGGCGAAAGGTCAAAACAATCACCATTTCAAAAAAGGAAAAAGTGATTAATTATGCGGGATTCAAACTGCGGAAAGGACACGCAATCTAATTAAAAGTCTGATAAAAATAACTCAAATTAACTGTTTTGAAATACCAAATTTTGTGCTTCTCTGGATTAGGAAGATTACGAGTTTTGATATAGGGCTGCACATTTTCTTTTCCTGACAAGCAATTGCAATTAGCGATTTATGTTTTAATAGGATTCTGCTCAAGTTCACGTCTTAAACACAGCCAGAAGAAATGACCAAAAGACAGACTGAAATGGACTGAAACAAATGCATTCTTGTACGTATCTAAATGACAGGATTAGCTGCTTTTATGTAGAATAAAACAAGATATTTTGTAGTTTGTGGAAGAAATTATAGTACTTCAAAAACTGTGATTTGACTGTGACGGAAAGAGCGGAGATAAGGATTTAATAGGGATTTTCTATATAGCTATAATTATCAACTGTTTTTAATATAACATTGGACTTAAAATGTTTGTATCTTATATATATATCCAAATGGCTCTTTCTTTCCACGGTATGACATTAAACTTATCCATGTAGCATTTATTCATTCCAGGTGTTTCTATTGCTCCGAAATATAGTAATTTCTTCTGTGAATCGGGGCGATTCTCCACAGATTCAAGATTCAAGATTCAAGATTCTTTATTTGTCATATGCAAGTTCAAGAATGCAATGAAATGCTTAGGATGAGACAAACCGTTGACTCACCAAGAAATTCAAGAAGTACCAATAGCATGCAATAAATAGTACTGATAAAAAACGAAAAGAAATGGTAATGGTAAAAAAAAAAAATTGTACCAGTAAAAATAAAGAAATAGTACTGGAAAAAAAAAGTACTGACCTAAATAAATAAATAAATAAATAAATAAATAAATAAATAAATAAATAAATAAATAAATAAATAAATAAATAAATAAATAAATAAACAAGGTTAAAAAAATAGTACAAGTAAAAATAAATAAATAAATAAAACTGGTAAAAATAAATAGTACTGGTAAAAACGTAAATAGTACAAGTAAAAATAAACAAATAAATAAATAAATAAATGAATAAATAAACAAACAAACAGTACTGGTTTAAAAAATAGTACAAGTAAAAATAAATAAATAAATAGTACTGGTAAAAACGTAAATAGTACAAGTAAAAATTAATTAATTAATTAATTAATTAATAGTCCTGGTAAAAATAAAAATAAAACTGGTAAAAATAAATAAATAAATAGTACTGGTAAAAAATAAATAGTACCAGTAAAACAAATCTGAACTGTAATGTAGTGTCGTGCTGTCCCTCTCACGATGGATCGATTTACTGTGGAACATTCTAGACAAAGTAATATTATTTCCATGGAGATGTGCAGATGTTACGCAGTGCGCCTTTAAAACACGTGACGTTAGGTGTATGTTCGTCTGTCACACTTTGCGACCTCTGTACCGTGAGCCGGAGTGTAATTAAGACGCCGCGATATGTGAATGCTCTGGAGGCCCACACGCCCTGATCAATAGACCTTTTATGAGGAATTCTATTACCGGTCCCACTTACCGCCTAATATTTCATCTCTTTTTTTCTCCGGCTAATAATAATTCATTCCCAACACATTTCTGCGCCCGCACACACTAAACAATCAATCGTGTGGTGTCATTAATTAGAATAAGAACAGGAAGAAGGGCGCTCATACACAGGGGATAGTGTGTCTCCGGCCGTGCGCTGGTCAGGTAGAGGATTATACGCAGTTTATGTTATAGTATATGGCGACCTGGGACACACACAGTTAATTATGGATACACCGTGCACAGATCCAGTTAACGTGAAGCAAAACACTTGACTTGTAACTAGTGGTGGGGTTCGGATGATATCAGAACGTCCTATAGGCCAATCCTACTGAATACAGATGGATGTCAGCTAAAATGAATATAGTTAAAATGCAGCTTTTTGAAATAATAAATTAAGTTAAGGGTCTAGGAACTAAAATAAATCATCAGGTTCAACATTTGTGAAGTTACCGTTTGGATATTTCATGGCAAAATACAATGTAATCAAACTGGAATAAATAAAGTAATTTAATACACAGGAATGTACAAGACAAAACATGCTAAAATATGTACACAACATAACCTAAACTACGAAACAAAAAAGGATTAACATTTAACAAGTTGTGCCAAAAACGAGTCATGTGGGCTTACACAGAAAAACAAGTGACTTAAAAACTAAAACTAAATCACGTGTCCCGAAGTAAAATCCCATAAACCCACAAACTGAACCAAGCGACAAAACAAAAGGCACAAAACAGAACTAAACTAACATAAACCGAGTGTCTCAACATAAAAAGTCAGACATGTACTAGTACAAATGAGACACAGACATACACAAAATGGCCCCGGACAGATGTGGAATCTCCTTATATAATAAACGTCATATTTTAGATGGTGGGTAAGTGCCTTTATAACTCTAAGGGAGATTTATTGTACTGTTTATGAATGAAATATCCATTGAATCTTATCGTTATTTGTTAGGGATTGGCTACTCAAACATGTCATTAATCTCAGGGTTTAAAGTCCATTCAACTGCCAACACTCACACCTTTTGAGTTGAATTTTCTGAGGCTATTTAGTTATTTATGCCAAAAAATCAAAATAAACATTGGGCTTTCTACTAGTTTTTGTTTCATGTGAAGAGACCCAGTAAGTGCAGAGATATCAAGCATAAACTAGGTAAACAAATCTGCAATCTGACACTTGTACAGCAAATTCCACTACAGAAATCTGACCCGTCCAGCAGCTGAGTTTTAAACTACACAGACTCTGAAATGTTGTGATGATGTGTGAACCAAATCTAATAATAACATTGCACTAATTGTACTATTCATTCATGTGCCGTAAATCTTATTGAACTATACAATGTTACGGCGTCATCTGAAACTCGATAGCTAAAAAACAAACAAACAACAAAAACAACAACAACAAAAACAACAACAACAACAACAACAACAACAACAACAACTCGGGACAAAAGCCATGTGTGTAGAGATGCATTTTTAAAAGATATAACGGGAAGAGAAAAGGCTTGTGCAAAGTGATGGTATAAAGAAAACTGTTTCAAAGAGCTGGTGGAGTAGCAAAATAATAGCAAAATTAAGCAAAAACTAAAAAAAAAATAGTAGAAGAGGAGCAGTAGAGGAGTAGAAAAGTAGTAGTAGTAGCTCTAGAAGCAATAAAAATAATACAAATTGCAGTAGTTATTGAGTATTGATAATTGCTCCTGTATTAAATAACTATGTCATCCATTTGTAAGATAAAAATCAGCTATTGCAACTATCCCAAAATGCTACTTTACTGGATAATTACATCAGAATCCACTCACTAATAAATGGATAAATTCAAATAAAACTATTATGAAATAAATAAAAAAAGGAAAAACTATTCTAGATATGAGTAGACACGTTAAAATTTAAAAAGGCATTACAGTTGTAGGCATTAAAATAATCTATCAGTATAAAGAAATTAACAATAAACCTAATAAAGACAATATACAGTTACATTTTAAATAGATCAAGTATAGCGATCTCCAGCTCTCTTCTTATCCAGGCGCATGAATTGTAAGGATCTCTTTTAGTGTGTGAGGGGGCTGCAGTTCCAGTGTGAGCGGCAGGGAGCACTGATGGCCCACAGCAGTCAGCACCACGGACAGCGCCCCCTCCGGAGCTCCACCGCAGAGCGAGTGTTCACCTGCGGCCACTAGGTGCTGCCAGAGACCTACTCACCGCCTGGACGCGCTCTATACAGACTACCTTTGCCAACGGGATATTTTAAAGAAATCTGAAGAGTAAACAGAACAAGAGGAGGAATATTTAAGCAGATATTACAAGATTTGGACGCTTATCATGCTAAATCAACCTTCTGAGCTTTTTTCTGAGTTATAACAGCGTTCCCTCATCATTGTTTTACTCAAAGATGTATTACAAATAACTGAGTATGTTTGAGTAATCCTATAATGTTCCGAAAATTGCCGTTTTCACCTACCCCCTATCTCTTCCCACTGATCTGTCAAACACATAGAGCTCAAAAATGTCACTCAAAAACAATAAAACAAGGAAGTCAATAGCCTTGTTTATATAATTATTAAGATATTTTAAACGAATAACAAAATGTAAAACATAAATCTACGTATGTGTCTTAATATGTATTTTTAAGAGGGAAAAACACACTTATAATTTAAGTGATTATACTTGAGTTGTGGACTGTATTTCAAATAAAAGCAGGGAATGGCTGGTGCTTTACGTAATAATCTATAGTGTTTTATAGATTATGAGAGGCGAACTATTGCTTGTGCTACATTACACACATTGAAGACTTAGGGAAGATAAATGATGTGATTAGGGCTACGACAGCTAATCAGAATAATCAATTAAAACGTTAATTTGCCATCCCGAGTATCCAGTTTCTGTGGGGAAAAGAGTAAAGACAGTGAAATCTTACTTGGTCTTATTTTGTGTTGTTATCCTGATAAATATTCAAGTCTTAAATGCTTGTTTTGATTCCATTTGATATACTATATATAGTTTATAAAAAGAAAAAAAAAACAGTTAATTTGCAACTTAAGTTCAAGTTGCAGTATGAAACTTCACTTTTCGTAACCTCATTGTTTCTATTTCTAGTTATTGCTTAACCTGCAATGTTACACAGTATTGCATTAACCTTTCAATCTTGCATTTATTAAATTACAGATGTATTTATTGATGAAATGTCCTATATTGTGCAAAACTGACTCATCAGCTTGTTATCTCATTAAAAGATACCAGGAGCTGTGTTTTGTTAACAGATCTTTTACCTTTTGTTCAGTAAAGATGAACAATTCCAGGGCGAAAATTATCCAAATGTGGAGTTTAACACACCGGAGCACTTCCTGTGTTACCACATGAGATCACAAAGTGGAACAGATGGTTTTGGCAGAAGAACCTACATGTGTAAATTAAAAAACACAGCTCCGGTACGTGTTTTATAAGGAAAAAACATTAGAACTTAAATCAGAAAATCTTATACAGGGAATCCCCAGGTTTGATTCGCCCAATTTAAGACTTTTTAAAAACCTTTTTAAGACCACTTAAATGAAAATTAAGACCAACATCACATTTTATTATCATTATGCAGGCGAAAAACACCATATCCAATTCTAATAATGGCCATTACTCACTGCTTTAAATAACAAAAATACTTTTATGATAAAATCTCATTCAGAACTCATTTATAGTCGGATGCATTGCTTGTAAAATGGCCATAAAAATCATTTAAAACATTCTAACAAGACAAACTAAGCTTTCACATTGTCTTGTCTCACATTGCACTGCAGCCCAGTTGAGTTTACAAAAAATAGGCTAATGAAATTTAAGATCTTTGTGAAAAAAATAAGACTTGGACAACATAATTTAAGACTTTTTAAGGCCTTAAATTAGGAACATGAAATTTAAGACCTTTTTAAGACTTTTAAGACCCCGTGGTTACCCTGTTATAACATAGAGCATTAAAAATACACTGGAAAATATATTCTTACTTTGCAGAGTCACTTCTCTACAAGCAGGTGGCAAACCCCTCACCAGAAAAGTTCCTGAGTGCACCTTTAAATATACGGTTGTAGAAATATCCGTAGGTTTTGTCGAGATCATCTTTTTATATCTCTCTTTCTAGCAGCAGCCCACAAGCAGAAACTACACCACAAAAGTACACATTAGTCAAAACAATTATCCCAGGTCATTTAATATTCCGTGCACATCGTGAGCAAACTTTTCACTTCCAAACTTCCAACATCTCTGCAAGTAGTTCACTTACTGGCCACATACAACAGTAGCCGCTTTCATTAACAAGACAAGCCTTCTCTGCGCAAAACAGCAGAGGAACAAGCATTGTGTGATAGGTTAGCGCTTGACCATGCAGTTTGCCTGGATTTTTGTTCCAATTAGCAGGCTTTCTGGAGACTATTGTGAAAGCGCCAGATTAAACTGTGGCTCAATTAGTGGATAGTGTACATGAGAGGATAATAAGACTTGGGGTAGTGCCAAAGGGTCATGCTACCAGTTTCAGAAACGCTGTGGGGTATTTGTTTTGAACACTATATAACGCTAAAAGGGCTCATATAAGGCTGATTTCTAATGTTATAATGCTGTTTCCTCCTCACAAACATGCTTGGAGTTGTGTTTTGTTTCATTCACACATGTTTAACACACAAACCCTGCATAATTAAGATGAGTTGTTCTCTCAAACTGAAAATACTCACCTTGTGGTAATACAGTGAGTGTTCCACTGTGTGTTTAAACCATGGATGTATAAAACACACCTTATTGTGGGAGGATTTACATCATTGGTTATCAAAACATATGCCAATTCCAAATATTAAATTAGAAAATGTTATGTATGGCTTCATTGTAAATAATTATCAGAATGATTTAACTATTAACACCATCATAATTTTAGGGATTTTTTTATACACAAAAATAGATTCTTTAAAGAATCGACCAAATGTTATGTTTTTCATAAAGAACTATGCCGGTTATTCTCTTCTCTGAAATTTATGAAACAAAAATTTGCTGTACAACTTATGAAAATTATAGAACAACTGAAATGAATGGAAAACCTCTAGCTCTATCCAATACAAAACTGTGAATCAAACATGTTTTTTTTCCTCTTTACAATTTTATTCCATCCTTTTCTGTATATTTATTTTGCTACTCGTGGCTCTTGTATGTCATTTGTTTTGAAATGACTGTAACAGCATTGAATTATTTCATTAAAAACAAAAAAGTATAAGACACGCCCCCTCGGTGTGTGACCCCAGATTGATGTGTGGCCGAGCGAAGTACCGCAGCCCGGCCATAGGTCTATACCCACAGGTGAGGAAAAAAATCTCCCACCGAAGCATAATACATTTTTTGTGAATCAACCTGCCCATGTTCGGCTGACAGGGCGTTGACAGCTAAAGGTCAGATTTTGTAGGGATTCTTCTGTATTTTTACAATATGAACTTTAAAGCGTTTTTCTAATTGTTAAAGCACCTAAAAATCAGCTTTGTAAGAGTTAACCTAGCCTCGCTCTGAGCCCGCTCTAGCTCCGCTCTGATTGGTCTGAACCACGTTGGGCTGTGGAAGTGTAACATTTTGGGGTCATGCGCCAATGAGCACAGACCATTGAAAACAATATGGCGCCATCTTGGATTCATCTTCCAGATTTTATTATTATTCTATGGTTTAAACTCCATACACCTTAACTAGAATCATTTGGATAACCTCAGCCCTGGAATTTCCTATCCCTATACTATACTAAACAAAAAGTAAAGGGCAGCTGTTAACTTGAAAACACCCATTACGTGACATCACAAGGTGGAACAGAGTATCTTGAGCTTTGGAGATATAGACAGACTCGTGACAGAAGGTTACTCAAACAAATGCGAATGAAACAAAACACAGCTCCAGGTATTTAAGAAGGCAACAACATTATAACATGGCTAAAAGCTCACAAGAGTCTATTTTGCATAATCTCAGACCTTAATTGTACAACGACATCAGCCCTGTCTACAGTGAGAGGCTAAGTATTTTTTATTTTTTTACTTTGCACATCGACTACACGTATTTTTAAAATTAGAATCAACTTGGAGTTATCTGTTATCTTGTTTATTTTAAAGAGGAGGTATCATGCAAAATCTACTTTTTGTTCCCTCATCAAAAACATGCCTGAAGTGGTTTTAACATCCACACACTCACCCAGAATACTTCCCACTTGACTTCTACACCACTTCTACTCCACCTTCTGTTTCCCCCTCTCCTCTCTTTTATCTGCGCTCTGTAAATTCTCCTCAATATATTTTTGCACTATTTGTGTCTGCTCACCTGGTGTTTGCAAGAAAAACAAACAAACAAACAAAAATGCTAATCCTAATCCTCCTCATGGATAAGAGGACAAGCCAACGCCTCTTAAACAAGACTAATAAGCATAAGTGTAGGACAGAAAACAATACACTACATCTTCATAAACCTCATGTGATGTGCAATAACTTCATTAGCAGAATGTGTTGTGACAGCACTCTGTAGGTGAGAAGGTGAGGTGACTTAGCATGGGGAGCAAGGGGAGCAAGGACTCAGTGTCAAAAACAAAACTGAGAATAATTAAACATACTTTGTTTTCTGCAAATAAAGCATTTTCAAAGCAACAACAGCGATCTAAAAATGTTATGTGTTAAAATTAATACCTCCTCTTTAAAGGATCCACAAAAATAAACTTAAGACTGAATTTAACACACTAATTGATAAATTTTACTATTCCATTCACAGTTTCTGCAGTGTTTGATTGCAGCACCACAAGACAAAACCAGCAGGAAAACGGTACAGGCTATGGTTTGCATCGTAGATTCCAAATGTATTTCTGTACTTCTGGTCTTAAAGTGACAATTTACGGGGTCACAAATCTATAAAGACTTGCATAAAAATAAGATGTTACTCCCTCAGATTTTACTGGTCATTTGTGAGCACTCTTGGGTTGTAAAGGAATCAATATTTAGATCAAATCGATACAAAAATGTGCATAGAAACTAGATTCTCATTTGAGTATGAATGCTGCGCAAAATGACATAATGTACGTGAACCTTTCGTGAAAAGTTTAGAACTGGTCTTTATCACAACTAGGATAAGTAAGCATGATAATGAAAATTACATGCAGAAAATTTAAATAATAGTAATAGTAGTAATAATAATAATGAGTGCGACTTATACTCAGGTGCGACTTATATATGAAATATTTCAGTTCACATCTAAACGTAAATGTAAACATGGGCAATGTACAAACCCAGGGCACCGACTGAATATATTAAAAGTCCTTTATTGCATTGAGGGACGCCAATGTGTTTCCACCAGCAAGTTGGTTATTTTCACACTGACAGCCACAAGAGGGCGCTCTAGGTTTGTGTACCAGTATCTGCTACCCTCACGCTCTTACTCCTGTACCACTGTCACTTCATTCACCAACTGCAGCACCTCGTACCTATTTGCTAAGTTGGCGACTTTTTTTTGTCCAAGCAGTGAATAATCCATTGAATCTTGGACAGAAACTCACTGCATCAGCACACAAGCTGTTTTTTTCACTATTTGCAAATGAACCATGCAGCTTTAAGTTTCATTTTTGTAAAATGTAAAGAAATGTGCGCAAACACATTATTACTCAGTGTATATATTGAGTGGAATACCGGAAACGAAACTTGTGTTTGACTGGAGAAAACTGGAGGAAACTCAAACTGTAACGAAGGAAACAAACGCTAATTGTGGGCTAAAGCTGGATTCAGCTAGAGATGGCAGCAAATTCCCCCCCAGACTTAAAGCCTGGTGCGACTTTTTTTTCTTCTTCATTGTGCATTTTTGGCTGGTGCGACTTATATTCCAGAGAGACTTATAGTCCAGAAAATACGGTACATAAATAAACAAAAACAAATCTAAAAGACCAGTGTAAATTCAGGCCAGCCTTCATCATCTCATTCCCAATACTCTTCCCCACCATCAGCTCCCAGTCGGCCTGATTTTAAACCCCATTGCAGTCGCACGGTCCTTTCGCTTTGTGCCAAGCCTCAACCTCCTCCCCAGCGCCTCGTCGCCATCTCAACATCCCCTTTACCCTCCTCAGAGTCCAGGCCTCGGGGGGAAGATATCTCCTAACATTTCCTTAGCGTCCAACTCAACTTTCACAAGACCTCTTGTTTTAACGTGCTAACCTTTAACTTTTGTGTCGTTATAAAGGTGGACAAATTTCTCCTTACCTGTAAAATACGAGCCCGTTCCACCCAGTGCAATGAACATTACATGCTTCCTATGTGACGGCAGGGAGTAATAATGTTTCGACGGGCTAGCTGGCCGTTAATCACAGCTTTATGTTTGTAAAAGTGGAGAAATGGTTCAGTAAATCAATAGAGCGAGGGGACTAGTTTCACGGTTATAGCCACGTTCCCTGGACCCTGAGGCGTCTTCAAGTGTGCCTTTTACTACAGTGGCAGAGAGGAGTTTTACGAAGAACATGTGACTACTAAAGCCAGATCGAGACTGGAAGCATTTTGCAATTACCGAGAACAACTTTTATTTTTCACTTTCATATATCGGGGCAGGAGTCAGTAGATTGAAGTATATTCTGGGGTGAATGATTTCTTGATGTTTTGAGATAGTTTGACTTGCAGGTCACGTTGGTCACTCTGATTTATACAGTTGCTTTTACTGGATGATGCTTTAACACCCGTTACGGCCACATTTATCGCAGCTTTTTCACAGTAAATTGCTATTCCTCCTGATTTGCTGTCTTGTTCTGATTTGCTCCGAACATCACGGCTCTAAATCACAGCACATGGTTAAGGTACACTTTATTGCCCTGTAGAGAAATTTGTCCTCTGAACTTGACCCTGAACTTTCTTGATGTGAGGTGTGGGTGCTCGCCTTAGACTGTTTATTAGCGTGGTCCAAAAAAACATGCAAAAAAATTTGACCCTGCATTAGGATATCACATCTAAAACTAAAAAGAGTAAAACGTGGTAAAATTCTGGATTGATTTAGAGGTTGCACAAGACGCATGAAGTTTCTTGAAATTGCTGTCTAATAACATAATAACATAATTTTTTGTGTGTGTGGAAGGATATTGCAGATTACCAGAAAGCAGAGAGGGTCCAGTCACTGAAAGTTGTTACTGACACAGCTGAAAGAGCAGTAAATCTTTCGGTTTCTGGTTTATTTCGAGCATAGTGCACACAATCATATGTACAGATATGCAAACTCCAAATATAAGAAACAAAAAGAAAAAAGAAGAGAAAAAATAAATTAATTGAAACAAGGACGATCAAATTTGTTTACATGCATGCCTGAAAAGGAGTGGAAAGAAGTAAAAAAAAAAGTATTAAATCCCACCCCTTCTCCAAAATTAGAAATAGTAATTTTTCACTTCCTGTTAGTCTTTCATTAGGACTTAACTGAGCAACTTTACAGACCTAAGTCATCGTTCACATTTAAACTATACTGTACTGATCAACCACAGCAAACATTACATAGTTCATTTCAGACCAACAATAACAATAAGTATCTCAGACAGAAGCCTCTTCATTAGTATAGTGTGACAAAGTAATATATGATTCAAGACTTTAATGCAATTCTCACAAAAAAATGAAGATGAGAAGCAATTTCTCCTTCAAGTTGTACGGGAACATGGAAAAATAAGCCCTGATTGGAAGAAGGGGAGTGTTGTTAGTGTCTGAAACTCAATAGAATTCAGGAGGAGAGTTCTTCTGAAAGTGAAGATGACAAAAGTTGACTCAGAAACATTGCTGGTTGATATTTTTGTGTATTGTTATATATGATAGAGATATCGCACATTTACACATGGTGGGGAGTGCTTTTATTGGTGTAGGCCTGGTGCTTGTGTTGAAGTTAAAGACAAACTGAATCTCTATGCTTTTCCTTTTTTATTTAAATCCATTTAGTTACTATTTGTTGTAATTTTGCATTAAACATGTGCACAGCTCGCAGGCTGCAGCAACAGAACGAGTGATCTTTGACTGCTTTGTGCAACCTCTAAATACTGTTTGATTTAGCTGAATTTTTATGTAAACATTAAATCAATAGTCGTTTCCTAATGCCGGGTTCAAATCTAGAGAAAAGAGAAAAAACTGTATATTTAAATGGACATAGTGAACCTGCAAGCCGCTGCTTTCCAAATAAGCGCTTCCAGCTTCTTTGACTCTGTTTCCAACTGACTTTAAATTGAGGAACTGTCGTCTTGTTTTATCCTGTACAGGGAGTTGTCTTTCTAAGCCTCAGTACTCCGTTTCAATTTTCCCCAGATTGTTACTTCACGGGTAGAAATCTGCAAATCTCCTGCACATTCCAAAAATCATCGCCATCTCAGACTTGTTTGGAGCATTTCTGCGGTGAAATGGTGTTCATTAGCATGCCGGCCACACACCTTTTTTCCATGTTTCAAACCCACTGCTGCCAGATGATGCTTTTTGTCATCTTTTTTAATGATTTTTATGTTTTCCAGTGTTTTTTCTGGGGGATTTCTCTGTCCCGGCAGCGGTGGTTGGCTGTGGCTGCAGGGGCCTTCCTCATGGGTGGGAGTTTGTGTGAATGTGTGAGCCTGTGTGTCTGTGGTTGTGTGGTTGTGTGGGGTCAGGCTGTTGTGGGTGGTAGAGGAATTGTTTAAATGCAGTTTGTGTAACACTTTTGTTGTAAGAAACCTGCTTCATAAATTTGACAGAGTAGATTTTAATTGTGATTGATGCTGCCGTCATCAGTTGAGGCATTTGCGTGTTAATGACCGGTAGCTGTAGTATTAAATCATGTGTGGCATTTAGTGTTGCCGTTATCTTAAAAGGCCCATGTTATGCTATTTTCTGATATGTTATCATGTTGTTTCTTCCTCACAAACAGACCTGGTGCTGTATTCTATTTCATTCACATGTTTATCACACAAATCCTGCATATTTAGGCTCAGAAAAATACTTCACTAGAGTCATTTAGATAATTTCATACCTGGAATTGCCCATCTCAACTGAACTAAAGGTAAATGGTGCTGATAACTTGAAAACAGAGCATTTTGAGCTTTGGAGATGTAGCAGACTAATAATAAAGTTTTACTCAGACATGTGAGAATGAAACAAAAGTAGGGCTGCCAGCATTAACGCGTGAATTGCGACTAGATTAATGCAATCCATAACACGATTTTTTTTTTTTACTCACGGTTAGAGTTCCTTGACTTTTCGTCCCTTCCACGCATCCATAAGCAGCTCATTTCTCTTTCCAACTTCAGAGCACCATGTTTCAGTAAACTTACTGCCATGATGGAGAAACAGAGGGTTTCTGGACGTTTGAACTATTTATTTGACCTTAAAAAACTTCCAGACGCTACAATTTACGTCAAGATTTAAGTCAAGAGTTAAATGTAGCCTGTGTCAAGCAGAGTTTCAGTACCAGCGAAGTACGTCTAGTCTAAGTTAGCACTTCCAAGCTAAACACCCGGGTGCAGCGACCGGACCGTCCCAGCTAAGAACCTGAGGTCAGACAAATTACCGTTTGGCAGAGTCGCCACAGATCTACAGACCTATGGATAATCACATGGCAAAAAAAATAATTACAGCGATTGCTAAATGGGTACGAATTGCTTTACATTATGGCTTTAAGCTGTCTTGAAATGCAAAATAACTCAATTTTAAACATGCAATTCAATATGTGATTAATCACGATTAACTATGGAATTTCTGATCTTAATCGAGATTTTAAAAATTAATCGTTTGACAGCCCTAAACAAAACACAACTCCAGGTAGGTTATTGAGGGGGTAACAACAACATAACTTGGTTTAAAGCTCAAGAGAGTCAATTTTGCGTAATATACTGTAGGACCTTTAACATTTTCCTATTCTTTCCTTCTTGTCGCTTCTAAAGTTTGTGCGGGTGAGAAGTGAGAACTGCTCTGTGAAAGCTGCAAACGAATTGCCCTCTGGGATCAATAAAGTTTTCTGATTCTGATTCTGATTCTAAAGTTGCAAGATTAATCTCAATCAAATCAAGATTGCAATTTGAATGGACACAATTAGCAAATAGCAAAGGCTGAGATTTTGAAGCACCATAATTTCCTTCACAAACAACAAACTATCCTGTGTTATCCTGCAAAAAATGGCTTAACATGTATTTTAATCTGTACAAACATGTTCTGTAAAGTGATTCTCTTAGTATTTTGTCAGTTCATGTCTCAGTATTTTGTCTGGACGCATGTGAATTTTGTCCATTTTTAACAGAATCCTACGAGTAACACCTAAATCACAATACTTGTCAGAATAAATTTTTTTTCCAAAATCATCCAACCCTACTTGCATCTATTGGAGTGTAGTAGCGGTACAGTGAAGTCTGGGAACTACTCCAGCAACTATGGGCCAAAAGCGTGGTCAACTTGGACAGTGAATTTGCGCTAAAAAATGGCAGACAACAATTCATTAACATGTTCACTTAAAATGGGAAATAAAAATACCAGAGTGAGTAATAGATGAGCTAATCATTCTGCAACCATGCATTTCATAATAACCAACACAATCATTTCAATAACAATTACGATAATGGTTGTAATTTGTCTGCAATCACACTGAGAACAAGTTCAGGCTGCTACAAATAAACACAACATTACCACGATTACTGTCTGGACTTAGGAATTTCTCACTCTCCTCCAGGGTAATCAACATAGGCCTTTTAAACAAGTTCTCCCAATTAAAAGCCAGTTAATCCACGCTGATCCGTGTGGGGAGCGGTCAGCCTCGCGAGCAGGTCTGATTGATTCTGAACCAATCTTCTCCACACGACTGCTGCCCGGGATGTAATGACCTGCGGCTAAAACTCAGATTTCAACCATAAAGCTCAAATGGACCCACAGCAGCCACCTTCTGAGTTTATAGAGTTTGGTACTGACGCCGAGGTGGAATTACAGTGTTGCATAAGAGATGAAAGGCGGATAATTGTGAAGCAGTTTGTAGTTTTTGGTGAAGTAATTGGTTCGATTTTTGGGGGGGTGTAGTTGCCGTCGGAACTTTTGGGTTTTTTGTGTGCAGCTTTTCTGGTGGAGGATTCGTCATTTATTCTCTCGGTGAATAGGGTTGACTCTCCACAGTCTCTCTTGGTAAATGGACATATTTTTATACAGTGCTTTTGTACCTTCAAAGCACTCAAAGTTTCGCTCAAGGAACCACTTAGCCACATTCACACACATTCATACAGTGTCTGCATACACTGGGGGCGAAACGGGCTAAGTGTCTTGTCCAAGGACCCCAAGGCAGCATTCATGTACAGGGATCACACCGCCAACCTGTGGGTCAGCGGATCTCACCTCTCAACCAATTAGGGTTGGGCGATAATAGAGTAATACGGTATCCCACGGTATCAAAAAGTAGCAACGGTATCAGTTTCATAATCGTCATTTTAAAAAATCTGCATAAGGACCTAAAACAACAGCGCTCTCCGCCCTTTCTCCTCTTCAAAAGTCGTTCCGCACAGAGATATTGATTTCCACACGCAACGAGTAAGAAGAAAAACGTGACTGACGCTTCGTGTGTGATGTTGAGCCGAAAAGTTTACGAAGGAGACGTTTTATTGAACGCCGAGAGTCGAGAGCGGACACGTGGCGCTGAAGAGGAGAAAGTTCCTGCTTGAGGGCGAAGTCAGACTTTCACGGAGGAGACGGTAACTACACGTCAAAAGAATGCAGACAACAAGGGCTGTGATTTGTCCTCTCGACCACTGCTCGACATTTCTGGTACTCTGCTCATTATATACTTTGAGCAATAATGTGTTTAATGTATCTTTGCGCTCATTTGTTTACATTTTACAGCACATGTGTCAAACATGCGGCCCGGGGGCCAGATCCGGCCCTCCAAGACCTTTAATCTGGCCCTCGGCTGATTTTCTATTAAAATATAAAAAAATTTCAGATTTTTCTGGTAATTTTCTGTGCAGCTTAGCATAGCAGCGTCTCCAGTGCTTCTGTGTGTGGTGCCTCCACCAGACAAATGAAGACCTGCCTCTTTCCAAACGCTCTTAAAGGACGATCGTTTTGACTGTTGACCGTGACACCCTCATCAGCAAAATGTCAAAAATAAGAAAAGTGGAGCTGAGTGCAGGATTTTCCAAGAAAAATGGACTAATTCTTATTTGTTCACGGAGGTGAATGGGAAACCTGTACGCTTGGTGTGTTTGCAACAAGTGGCGGCGCTCAAGGAATATGATCTTAAACGCCACTACGAGACACTGCGAAAAATACAATAACCTGAACGGAGAATTGAGAAGACAGAAGATAAACAAATTATTGCTGCGACTGAAGAAACAGCTGTCTGTTTTCACCCAGGGGCCAAGAGGCTACTGATGCTGCTGTGAAAACAACCTAACCTAGCATAATATTATAATATTTTGTAAAATAAAAAAAAATAAAAAAAAATTCTGTAATAGATTTGCGTTTCTCTGCACAAATATTTGGACTTATTGCTATTTTTGAGGTATATATGCCATGAGTTTTCTGATCCGGCCCCTTTGGAATCAAAGTAGGTTGCATACGGCCCCCGGACCAAAATGAGTTTGACTCCCCTGTTTTACAGGAACGAAATGTAAAACCACATGGCTCATTTGCATATAGTATAACCACTGATAAAAAACAGCTTGAGCGTTGATGTTGATGTGATCCAACGTGGTTTGATCAGAAATTGTGCCTCATTTTCAAATATAATGCTGCTATTCTGTTTCTGAATGGTACAAAATCATTCTTAATTAGTCACGGTAATACTGTATACCCCGGTAAAATGCTGAGACGGTTTAACGGTATCAAAATTTGGATATCACCCAACCCTACAACCAATGATGCTTATGTCTGAACTGCCAACCTTGGATCAATAAACAAACACTCTTTCAACTGAGCTACTTGTCTCTCTTCAGATAAAAAAGGTTTAATCTCCACTGTTAAACATTGTAGACAAATAACATCTCCATGAAGACAAACAGGTGGCGAACCCTCCACCAGAAACGTTGTGCAATGCACCTTTACGGTAAAATGTGTGTGTGTGTTATACCTTTTGTGCATCTAAAAAACTGACACTGTTCTACTGTCATAGCCTGTGGAGGTGAAACGGGGCTACCATCTGCCCTAGCACACAATTAAATGGAAGTATTGTCAAGCAAATTTATAATGAGTTGTTTGGGAGGTGTCACAGCAACATTAACAATTCATTACAATACAATATTACATTTTCATAAACTGGTGACTGATAAATCTAACTCGGAAAAACCTGCCGACTGACCTTTAGCTAACAAAAAATACAGAGATATTCATGACTAATAAGTTAATTAAAAACTAATTATTGAGTTGAATCCAAATCCAACCACAGTGGTAAAGAGAAATAGGGTTTCAACTATTTTTTTAAGAAGTCAACTTTGTACATTAGCACTATTTAAATACGTTATCAACCCAGTAAAGGTTGAAATATGGTGACTGAAGGCTTCCAGATAGATTTACAAATAAAGTCTATTATTCTATCATTTTTTGTGTGACTTGTACCATCCAAATTCACATTCAGTTTTAGAGTCTGTATTTTTCAGATGACACGATTATCAAAATAAGTCTATGATTATTTTTTCCTAGTAGTCGACCACATTAGTCCCTTAATCATAGCCCTAAATGAACCCCAAAACTGTACTGCATTCATTCAGGACACAGTGGGTTCATATATTTGAATATTTCCCAAACCAGAAGAGTTTTAGTGGCCGGTAACTCGACTCACCACGATAACTGTGCCTCTATTTTGAAAAACTGCATAAACTTGAAGATTTGTACACCCAGGCCTGCCAGCTCCACTGAGTCTACACACAGTGGGGTTCTGGAAACAGCTTACACTGCACGACCTATAAAGCACATTAGGAAACTGCGAGGACAGAGTATGGGCCACTACAGCGACACACACACACTCACACACACACACACACACACACATACAGTAACAGTCTTCCTCTGGACGCAGCACCTGGCAGGATCTTGACAATTAAGCTAACCACCAACTGGCCCCTTGCCGCCCGGAGTCACCGGTACCACTGCGCACACACACGTTAGCGCTGGTTTCGTTAGCATATAGAGGTGAGAGGTGAGCCAATCAGGCCTGTCTCTGCTGTTATTCTGGCTGCTGCTAATGACTAGAGCTGCACAATGTGACACATATGAGGAATGCACCACTGTCCTCACCGGGACAAAGGGCCACAATGAAGATGGATCGGCTCAGCTGAGGAGTGCGACTAGAATAGAAGCTTTGAGGCAACTTTGAAACAAGGTGGCGATGTAAAGATGTGCTGTAAACATTCTTTAAACATAATACAAATAACAGCGTTCATTTAAGAGTGGGAGATAGTTCTAAAATGGATAGGCCTAATATTGCAATTGTTGTTCTGTATTGTGATACTTGCACATCACCCAAAACATTTATAGGCATATTCCTAATGCATTTTGAAAATCTTGAAAATATACTTTGTTCACACACTTATATTAAGGGCCTGTACCTGAGTTTTACCATTGTCAAATTGTGAAAACAGACCTAGTTTATTTTATAATTTTATAACATGTGTATGTTTCACAACTTAAAAGCTTGAGACTATGTACCTGTACTACTAATACACACTAAAAAGTTTTACATTTAGGTGCAGACTGTGCATAATGTTTTGATTTTTTTTTTTAACCATAAGAGCCTCTTTTACAAAATACTATACCGAGGTAAAACTGATATCATGTACAAACCAAATATAAATTCTGATTTTTCATGTATTAGACTAGTTCACATGAAACAGTATATAGGAATACAATAAACTCACTGTAATGCGTTCTTTTTAAAATGGTAACGATATGGGCTTTGTACCAAATAAGGCCAAGGATATCAACTTTAGCTAATAAAAAGAAAAGTGTCTTTTTTATGTAAAATACTGTGGTGTGACTCAGTGGATTCACAACTGTACTTTTAGGTTCTGGGTTTGAATATATTAATTGTGTTGTTTTCTCACCTTCAAGCCTAACCACCAGCGGCACCTTGAGCTCCAGTTCTCGACAGGCCTTGGTAATGCCATTGGCGATTATTGCACAGTTCACAATTCCTCCAAAAATGTTGACTAGGATGGCTTCAACCTAAGTGAGAAGAAAGAAAGAGTTAAAAAGCTGTACTTTACCCACACACAGAATACAGGCAACATAGTCCAATGTAGAGTTGGTAATAAAAATCTCAGCACGATTCACTTTTAGAGAAATTCCAAGATAAACTGTTATTACAACATGGGCCGTGACCTTCTGGAGGTGGCATGTCTCCTTCATGATGAATATAAACGGTTATAAGCATACAGTTTCCATTTAAATAGATTTAGGTTTTATGCCATACTGTGCAATATTATAGCCAAAGAAGGAACAACATTTTCCTAGAAACAAGCAGGATTTGTTTGTTTTGTAGAGATGCAAGCCTACTCATCATAAGGACACATTTTTCTACACTCTTCAGTTCATTAAACACAACCAAAATGAAAAATAATGTGTTTTTAGTCACTTTTTTGGCTAAATAATACATACTGTGGCTTTAAATAGGGAGTAAGTAGGGAGTTGTCAATACCCAGAAAAAACAATCAATACTAAAACTAAATACACATTTTTTACTCAATGGTTTTAGAATAAGTATATAATAGAATAATAATCATAAGTAGTATAGGACCACAAGATACTGCTGTAGAAACAACTAATATTTTATTTTGAAAATGACTTTTGTGTGTAATTATATATCAAGGGTTTCCTTAACATCAAAATCGACACCACATGACAGAACGTATAGAAACATTTAGAAACCATTCAAAACAGCAGCATATGTGGATCATAACATATTTCGTTTTTGCATTTTACAACAGTGTTCAAAGATAATTTACAAAGCATATATACCGAGGGGTAAAGGAAGCCAGTCATCACGCTTCTGTATGTACTTTTACACAATGTAAGCACTTGGTAATTAGCTTGCTAGCTCAGTGGAAAAGTAGACTGAGCGTACACACAGGATTAATCCCCCATGTTTGTTTATAATCACTGCTAATCTGTGAGCGGCCATTTGGATGAGCAGCAGTGTGTGTGTGTTTGTGTGTGTTTTCTATGTGGTAATGATGTTTACAGGGACCACAGATCAAGGACTTGGATAGCTATCAGAGCAGCAGCCATGGCACTGTCCCCTCAGAGCGAGCCAAATGACGACCAACAGAAAGAATGTACAACTAGAAAAGCAGTACTCCTTCACTTGTGTGCTCCAAATCTACTACAATTTCTTATTTATTGTGAAAATTATTACTATAGTGAGTAAATTATTGATGTTTTTTAATGATATTACTATTCAAAATAACAATAACAATAACCAACATACAATACACATGTTGTTAAAGGTGCACTATGTCACTTTTCTGCTTCTTTCCAATGTTACACAGTATGGCAGTAAACCTATCCATCTTATGTTTATCAATTACAGTTTCATTAAAGTTTATTGGGAACGAAGGAACGTGATATATTGGACACTGACAGAGCACGTCAACAAAAGTCCCCTGTCTCCTTTTCCAAAAAGAAACTTTACATGTATTACAAGAATCATCAAGCTTGAACAAAAACAAAAAGCTTGGTAATACATTAATAACAACAAAAAAGGGATAAAAAAGCAGCAAAAGTAAAAAGCAAGGTAAATAAATAAATAATAGTAAATAAAAATACAATGGTTTCATCAGGTCACACTTAATTAACATCTGATCTAAAAGGGGTAACAAACACTCCCCAAGTTTTCCAGTAGTTTTCAAATTTGTCGAAATCAAGTCTCATATAAAATGTTACTTATTCCATTACATAAATAACAACATCCATCCAATCCTCAAGGCAGGGGACTTTATCACTAAGCCATCTTCGTGTGATACTACTGGCTGTTGGAAAGAAGTGTATGTTGTAAATATATTTTTTCTTACGTTCTCTAAGCTGAGCAGGTCTTATCCTAAAATACAGTGTCTCAAAACTATGAGGTAATGCAATAGAGAGGACTTTCTCAATACTGCTCCTAACCTGAGACCAGAACTGTGAAAGTTTTGGACAATTACAGGTATTTTATTGCTATAAAATACATGAAAATAACAAATATCAAAATACAACAATGATTATTTTTTTATAGTCGACTAGTCACAAATCATGATTAGATTTGCTTAGATTAGATTAGATGTTATTTGTTGCAGCCTAAGATATCTGACCACAGTGGCAACCCTAAAACATAAAGCATTTTTTCAAGACACAGGACACAAGGTTCATAAGTTTTGAATATTTCCCAAAACCGTAAAAGTTTTAGCAACCGGTAACCCAACTTGTAACATTAGCTGTGCCTGTATTTAAAAAAAATGCATAAAATTGAAGACTTCAACCCCGAGGACTGCCGGCTTCACTGACTGTACCCACAGTGGGGTTCTGGAAACAGCTTACACTGCACGGCCTATAAAGCACATTAGGAAACTATTAAAATGAAAAATAGTTGTTGTTACTCTGAGTGCGCTCGATTCTCCACAGACCTGAGCTGTAACTTGGCCTCCATAAAGCTCAATAAATACCGTATTTTTCGGACTGTAGGTCACAATTTTTTTCAGGGTTTGGGTGGTCCTGTGACTTATACTCAGGTGCGACTTATATATTCCCGGTACATTGTTCACACTGACATTCCATAGACCAAATATATAAATCGTATATATGAATCAAAAATGAAAAAAACAAATCGTTATTTGTTGTTTCATTTTGGTTTTAGAGACAAATTATAGAGAAAAGAGTTGTTTTTTTCTTTTTCTTATTTTTGGTTCTATATTGAAAAAGGAATGAACGATTTACACACAGATTGTTCTCTATTTGGTTGTTTTTATTACTATAATTTCTATAACTTGCCTTTTGAGATGAAATGTCGGCTCTTGGTCTCTGATTTTATAAAATAAATTTCCCCCCTTATACATGTTTTTTTCTTCTTCATTGTGCATTTTTTAGCTGGTGCGACTTATATTCCGAAAAATACAGTACGTACAAATACATATAAAACTAAACTGCAAAAACAAAAATCCAGCCAAGAAAGTTTGATCATGATCTGAAGTTTCATCATGATTTGACTGATTATTTTTTTGTACTTAAAATAGGAAAATACATCTTGCTACACTTAAGAAAACAACTCTTTGCACTTAAAATAAAAAAAAAACTAAATCAAACGTTGCTTGAATTAAGAAAATCACACTTATTCCATTGGTAGATATTTTACTTGTCAAGTTGAATCTACTCAAAGTGAAATGTTCTCAATTTAAGTCATTTTAACTTACCGAGATATTGCTTTTTATTACACGAAGCAATAAGGGAATAAAGAAAGGTCATACTGTGTACCAACCACAACATTGGATTCAAACTTAATGAAAAACGTGATGTGCTACTGGCTCAAGCCGTGATCTCACGCTGGCAGCCGCGGGGTCTGACTGTACACTTAATAGTACGTTTACATTAACCTTGGTTAGCTGCAATCATTTCTCAGCAAGACTATATTAATACACTGTAGTCCACTGTGCCCGTACAGCTGGAGAACTCCTACGATTAAACTTTACTGCGTTAATAGACTGTTGAGTAAGAAGGCAGAGACTGAATGTAGCCTCTGAGATGATTTGTATGCTTTGTATTCTTGTTTTTCACCCATTTACACACATAATAATAATAATGTACATATAATAGAATGAATAATGGTGCGAAATATAAAGGTATTCATAATTTTCCATCCTTTAAAGAGCCCATATTACGCTATTTTCTGATCTACTGTTTGTTATAATGTTGTTTCCTCATCACAAACATACCCGGAGTAGTGTTTTGTTTCATTCACACCTTGTGATGTCATGTGGTAATACAGGAAGTGCTCCACTGTGTGTTTAAACTCTACACACCTCCACTTGAATAATTTGGATAATTTCAGCACTGGAAATCTTTACTGAACAATAGGAAAAGTAGTAGTAGTAGTTGTTAACCTGAAAACTACCACTGCATGACATCACAAAGTGGAACAGAGTAATTTGAGCTTTGGAGTTGTAAACAAAGAGTAATAAAAAGGGTTACTCAAATATGTGTGAATGAAACAAAACAACTCCAGGTATGTTTTCGAAGAGGTAACAATATTACATCATGGATAAAGCTCACAAGAGTCAATTTTGCGTAATGCAGGACCTTTAAAATAAATAGAAGTGGTAGGAAAAAAAATTACGAAATCATGACATACAGCCCTGGAAAAAATAAGAGACCACTACGTTTTTTTTTTTCTGAACTCAGCATCAGTACCTCTTTAAGCAGAATTACCAAACCTTATTTAAGGAGGAAAAGCAGAAAAAAATCAGGGTTATTCCACCAAATATTGATTTCTGAACTCTTCCTAAGTTAAAACATTAGTATTGTGTTGTTTTAAAATTAATGTGATCTTGTTTTCTTCGCATTGTTTGAGGTCTGAAAATATTGCATCGTTTTTTTATTTTTATTTTGACCATTTGTCATTTTCTGCAAATAAATGCTCTAAATGACAATGTTTTTATTTGGAATTTGGTAGAAATGTTGTCAGTAGTTTATAGAATGAAACAAAAAGGTTCATTTTACTCAAACACAAACCTATAAGTAGTAAAATCAGATAATATTGCAGTGGTCTCTTTTTTTTTTCAGTGCTGTACTCTCACCCACCTTAGAATGACAGAGGAGTGAATAACAATGCACTGAATTGGTAAGCAGCCTTAAAAAAGTATAACGTTATTATTGTGGACTCTCTTTACTATGACAAATTTAACTCTATTTTAAGAGAGATGA
This sequence comes from Odontamblyopus lacepedii, assembly GCA_034769755.1. Classification (NCBI taxonomy): domain Eukaryota; kingdom Metazoa; phylum Chordata; class Actinopteri; order Gobiiformes; family Gobiidae; genus Odontamblyopus; species Odontamblyopus lacepedii. Next base: position 32,496,842 of record CM068346.1, on the reverse strand, counting down.
GAAAAAAACACACAGATGCTCCATACACATATTTATACAAGGAAATAGCAATACTATTTATTATATTATTGAAATGAGACGGTCTGATTTCCAAAGCAGTTTTGAGGACATATTCATATAGTGTCCCTGGGCCCACTCACGAAATCTATATTCACTATGGAATATTCAAATACAGGTAAAAAGTGCCTTATTCAGAATACACATACATTACAATATGTATGTGTATTCTGAATAAGCAATGTGAATAAGCCTGGGTCTACTATGCACCACTCCATGCAATACAGCCTATTCTTTATACAGCACAGAACAACCTACATAAGCACAATCATGGCACAGAGCGGCCACTGGGGGGCAGTAGAGTTTCAGAGGCCTCATGAAGCTGCACGGGGGAAGTCTCTATTCTCTCTATATATCTGCAGACCATTTTTCAACTCTGCCTCTTTTGGGAAGAACCATATTTCTTCCATTCATGCGTCTCCTATTGACAGCCATGTATATTAATGATACATAGGATGTGATTTATGCAGCTTGGCACAAAAGTAAATGCAGTTTATAGAAATATGGATGTAGCTGGAAGTTGCACTTTGCTGCAAGTTTGTCTTTTTGTATTTTTCTTCTGGTTGAGCTTTCCATGCATTACAGCAGCTATTGTGGGCTGCATCAGATAATGTATGTGAAGCTTATAATGGAGTTATTGTTAAGAAGTTAGGGACAAAGCAGACAAAATACTACAATGGTTCAAGAAGTTAACATTATTTAGCCCCAAGGTTGTATTTATATCACTATAGGTATGACCATGGAGTGGGTTTCAATTACTTTTTGTGAGGAAGATGATGGTTAAAGGTGCGATGTGTTTTCTAACTTGTCCTCAAGGGGATGTTATTGCTTTGCCTTGTATGTTCCACACTACGGCGTTTAACTTTAAATGGTAAATGGTCACATTTTTATATAGCGCTTTTGCACCGTCAAGGAACTCAAACCAGCCAGCCTATGGGTCAGTGGATATGACCACTCAACCAATGTTTTTTTTTTTTAGATCAAGAGCGGGATTTGAACTGCCCACCTTCGTATCAGTGGACAAAAACGACCAACTGAGCAAATGTCACCCAGTGTATCTATTTATTACACAAAATCAACCCTTACTAGCTTTAATTCATGTTATAATGCTGTTACCTTCTCAAAAACATAACTGCAGAGTGTATTCAGATTGTTTTCAGGTTGTTATATGCAGCGTTTGTGTATTAAACATGTGTGAATGAAAGAAAAACAACTCCGGGTATGTTTTTGATGAGGAAACAACATTATAACAGAGATCAGAAAATAGCGTCTGCTTGCCTCGACTAGAATTGGAGTTAGATAAGCTTAATGCCACACTTTGGAACATCTCAGGCAAAGATATAATAGTTCAATGGGTAACAATGTGTAGGAAGAGTATCTGGAAAACAATTACAGCAATAGGACTTAAATTTGTATAGAATGGTTAACATCCTTTTGGGAGTAATCTCTAACAAACTGATTTTAGGTGGAAAACGCCTGTCGCTGAATGGACTGGATGAAAAGCCAGAGCTAAATTTAGATCCTGGCATGATGCCCTTTGCAATCAAAAGTCGGACTTGGCTCAGCTCCATTGAGGCGCTGAGTGTTTCGGAAATCCTATCTTCAGGTATGAAATGGCAGCGCACACTCCAATCCGCCTGAAATCTCTTGCGTCTCAGTGGGGAGAGCTGTCGCAGCGACCACAGCCTCCCTCCTTAAAGGTATTCATTTCAGGTAAGTTGGCAGCAGGTGGATTTCTTTCATCAGAGCTCAGCATAAAGGCACGGGCCGTAATGTAGCAGCTCATGCCTTTCAGGGGATCTGTGTGCAGCAGTATGGGCCGAGCCGCCACCTTATGTGGGCCGCTCAAATGACTCCCATTTCACAGAACAGGATCAGTGCTGCTGCCGGAGCCAGCCCCACAAGGCTTTTTGTGTCACAGGCAAAAAGCACTTTTTCTGTCTGCTTTTATCAACTGTACCGCCACAGTGAGGAGAAAGAAATCTCACTCAACTGAGCATTTTGAATATTTAATGTAAAATTTAAATATAGTATTACACTCCTATACTAATACTTCACATAGTATAAATTCTGCCTGGCACAGTAACTGGTTTTGGGTGGAAATAAACCATCTGTGAAATGAATTAAAATAAACATGGTAATTACACAAGCTGTGGTTTTCAAAGGAATGTCCAGTTTATTCATAACTGGTGAAAAAAAAAAGAAAAAACTTGACGCAACGCTAAAGTATTAAAATACTTAATAGAAAGTTGTATGGAGCAAGGCTACAAAGTCATTCATTATTCTCAGTAGGGGACACAGGTGACGGACATCACGCAGGAAGTGGTATGTAGAGATTTCTAATAACTTAAGGCTCTGTCATGTTGAGAGTTCAGCCTGAGACCAAACCCATAACCTCCTGGCTGAGAGGCAGGACCCCTGCTAAGCACCGTGGCACCTTCAAAAGAGTCACTTTAGACTTCTTGCTCTGAATGATGTTGCACTTGATGATTGATCATAGTGAAAACACTGTAATCTTTATCATTATTCAAGCACGATTCTAGGTTGGTGTGAATTATCAGTCAGATTCACATTTCTATGGCCACAGCCTTGTGCAGCACAGCTAATCGCTGCAGGAAAGAAGAAAAGGCAGAGCATCTTGTTGTTCTTTGTTAGTGGAGCGCTGATAGGAGCAGAAAAAGCCATGGTTGGAGATGGGCACTGTGGCCTATTAAGGGCTATTGTTCTGTCTTATCTGGTGGAGACAGCCTCTACAGCGGCTCCTCGCTTTGGCAATCCTTGTTTATTTGTGTGATCTGCTGGGACTTGGCCCTGGGGATACAGGTTAACATGCGCAACTACTAAATTAGGCTGGCCTCATAGTGCCAATTACGACCAAAATAGCTCTTTATGTAGCTCAAAGATACATTTACAAATATACATACTATGATGAACTGACTCTCTGCCTAATCATGCAGTAAATCAAGTGCTTAGTCTCTGAATGTCTTTTCATGAGTCTCTGAATAATCTAAATCATAAACAAATACATAGCAGAATTTGTTTTCCAAGAACATTCGCCACAACAGACAATGTAATTTAAAAATCTTTACCCAAAAATATGAACTCACCCATACTTTCTGACTGCTAAAACAATGTGTTCAAATCAATTATCTTTGCGCAAAACATCTTCGCCACAAAAAGGAAACGAAACCCTCGTCTACAAAAATAAGCAAATTCTGCCTTGTTACAGAGAAAATGATAAACATCAACATCTGTGACAAACGCGCATTCAGACTTCAGACGGAGCCAAGCAATTCCAAAAAGTCATTTCATTCCTTCCGAGGCTTGTACGGCGTAATTGTGCCTCACTTCACAGCTGAATGAGAAGTCTTGCATGCTTTTTGGATGGAGCTACTTTCTACGAGAGCAGTGCATAAACAGACACGCAAACAAAGCAAACTGTAACTACCTTCAGCATAAATTCAGCATATATTATGGGGTGATGTTTGGAAGGGCATCTGGGCATCACAATTGAATTAAAATGACATGTATCTAATTGCAAATGCTGTGTAGTAGTAGTAGTAAGTTATTTTTTTTTATTTTAATTCTATTTTTTTATTATTATTTTTTATTTTCTGTGTTTGTAGGTAATTGATAAGGACTTTGGTAGCAGTGATATTGAGGGACATTTTAATATTCTGATCCAAGTCTATTTTTAACATAGGCCAAAAAAGCCAACGAAGTGGATGTTTACACAGTAACAATACAAATGAAACTAATTATTATATTCAAGAAAATACATTTTGTTAAGTTAATTTGTGAATTTAACTTTGGATTTTACCATATTTCACTACACTACACTACAACAACAACAACAGTAAGAAGAATAAAAATCCAGATCAGATCATCCCTAGTAGTATGTCTTCTGGCAACAACAAATTATGCAGTAAAGAATCACCAACTTTGTAGTTTAGCTCTGTGCAAACCTGTTCTGAAAGTTATTTTATTCATGTATTACTTCAGCAGTTTGCATTTCAATCTCTTCTGAAGCATACATTCTGGTAGGTGTTTTAAAAATGTCCACTTTGAACTGAATTCTCATTTGGACACACATAACAACTCCTCACAAAACCTGTCAGAGAATCCCAATTAAATTTTTGTACCCCCGAAATTGTGGAGCCCCAGTGTTTGGCATATGAACCCTATTCTTCGAGAGTGTGAGGAAAGGCTGAAAGGATGTGTGAATGACGGTGAGGGAGGTGCAGTGCTGGCTCCCATTGTAGGCTTGGAGAGGCCCTGGCAAAGAGGGATAAGAGCGAAATAATTATCCGGGCTGCTGAAGCATGACAGGCGCTTCTTGGTTGTGCTGAGAGACAGACAGTGTCATGTCACGGCACGTCCATGTCCCTGCCGCAGACACCTTTTAACTGATGACCATCTACACTTTCACTTTAGGGTTCAAAGTCCAGCCCCCTCTGGTCTATACCCGGAGACAAAGCTTCACCTGGGAGAGTGGAAAAGCACCACACAGCTCCAGTTTATACTTTTGCTTAAAGGTCTGGCAACTAAAAAATACCTTTAAAAACCTGCTTGTTTCTATGAATACGTCATTAATCTGCCTGGAATGTTCCACAGTGTAACACTAAACAGTTCTACCTTACATGTATTCAGTTACAGGTGGTTTTATGGCTCAAACAAACCTAGAAAATCAGGTACACTGACTGTGAGTGGGGTTGTCTCTCCACAGATCTTACCTGTAACTTGTTCTGGTTTGGTCTCCCTGAAGATAGAAAGGTTTAAAAGGATAGTTCGGGATTTTTGACATGAATCTATATCAGCAGTGTCGTGCAACAACACTGACTTACCTCCCGACACCGTCTGGTCCGGTCTTACCCGGTTTTGGTGCTGACGAAAGTGTCCGGCAAGTTGGCTGAGGTCACGAAAATAAAGCGTTTTTCTTCTCACAACAATATGTGTCCAAAAGAGTGATACATTTGCCACTCATATCACTGCGTGCTGCTGCCAGGTCACAGCCGCACACACATCCTACACTTTTTTCAGTAGTTCGGCAATGTGAGAGAGCTAACGTGAGAGCTACAGTGATAAGTATATAGGCTTTTGTATAAGCTATACAAGAATATGTAGCTTAATATATATATATATATATATATATATATATATATATATATATAATATATATATATTTATTTATATATATATATATATCTGTCCCTCCTCTCTGCCTGTTCTGACTCCATCTGGTGAATTTGGGCATCAGTATATTTGGGTTCATAAAGATCTCCTCTTGGCTCTGTGCTAAAGGCCATGTCTTCATCGTCAGTGTCGTAGTTACACATGTTGTCGTTAACTTTCCGAGCAGTAAACACAGTGAAACAGGCGCAGCTTCACCTGGCGGGAGCGCACAGTGATACGAAAAGAGAGAAAATAGTACCAAGTGATTATGAGGTCTGACTTTTTCGCCGTTCACCGTTTTGTGCTGCAAATGTATCACTCTTTTGAACACATATTGTTTTGAGAAGAAAAACGCTTTATTTTCGTGACCCCAGTCAACTTTCCAGACACTTTTATCAGCACCAAAACCGGGGAAGAACTCAGCTCACCGGACGCTGTCAGGAGGTAAGTCAGTGTTGATGCATGACACTGCTGACGGGGATGCCACACAGAGTCATGTCAGAAAATCGAAACTATCCCTTTATCACCATACTGTGAAACATTACAGACAAAGTAATAACATCTCCATGGATAAAAGTATCTGATGGATCCTCTACCAGAAAAGTTACACAACGCACATTTAAAAAACAATCACCACTGTGCACGCTCTGGCCTCTGTACAGATCTGACCTGTAACATACGTCACCCGCTTGTCTCTACGGAGATAGATACGGTTAAAATGTTACTGTTCAAAAGTTCAAAGCAATAAAATCCCCACCAGAAAAGTTACACAGTGCACCTTTAAAGGGTTCATATTACATTATTTTCTAGGCTATAATGTTGTATGCTCATCAAAAACATACCCAGAGTTGTGCTTTGTTTCATTTACAGATGCTAACACAAAAATCCTGTATATTTAGGCTCTCAGACCGAAAACACCATGTTTCACTTGTCATGTGGTAATGCAGGAAGTGCTCCATTGGGTTTTTAAACTCCATACACCTACACTAGAACCATTTGGATAATTTCAGGTCTGGAATTTCCAATCTCTGCTAAACAAGGTGAGGTAAAAGGTGGCGGCTACCTTGAAAAGTACCACTGTTGCTAGTTTTATGGTATAATAGCTATGTTAAATTAGAACTTTACACCAATCAAATGACAGTTTGTGAAGAAAAGAAGTAAAAAGAATAGTTTTAATAGGCACAGGTAGGAATGGTACTGTAGTCGTGTCCTTAGGCAAGACACTTCACCCACCTTGCCTAGTATATTCATACTATTACTACATAATAGTCTGCTTCTTTCAGTCTACCCCAGGCCAGCCTTGTAATGAATGAATAATACAATGTAAAGTGCTTTGAGTGTCTTGAAAGTTAATGTATAAAACCAATTTACTATTATGACCTGACCCAAATGTCAAGTCATCAGATGGACACTGAGAAAAGAATTTGCCCAATTTCCTATGCTTGTGACAGGGAAATGTTGAAGAAAGTTTGCTCAAATATATCACTGACAAAATTATTTCAGTTTGGGTATTTCACAGAAGGTAATGGGGGTCAAGAGTGGTTTAGAGACATTCAGTAAATTGTCGTAACCTGGAATGGATCTCAGAATACTGAAGCTGACACAGAGCCTGACATACCTGCAGCAGCCCAGAGACTTCTAGACAATATGAGGTGTAGATAACAACTCAAAGACAGACCTAAAGGTACATATGACAAATTGATGATTCTCTAACTTCATTTAGTGGGATTATAACTACTGTAAATATTAGGGATGTAACAATAACTGAAATATTGTGACATCGTATTGTCAAAGGTCTCACAATAATATCGTGGACATCACTATATATCGAATCACAAGTTTCTTTACTTAACCCCCATAGACCGACAGGAGTGCCTGCACTTCCAGTTTCCACGCACGACTTCTCATTACCGTATCTCCTGAACTACATGTGCTATCAAAAACATCCCAACAGTTCCTGAAAGCAGAGAAGTTGCGCTTTCTATCCATATAGGGTCATTATGGTAAATTTCTGCTGCACCCAGCATGGAGCCTGTAGTATCGAGTGCAGAGTGGCGGAGATTTGGAGAGAGTGGCAGTAGTTTACAAGTGTTTTTTGTGATTTTGTGTTTTTCCTCTCTTTCAGCTGTTATTTCACATTAATACACATACAGCAATGTTGAACAACTGTCAGATATTGAAAGCTGAACGCATCCTGGTAAAAGGGGCAAAAGCACTTCCTCCTGGGACATTTTCTGACCTTTTTAAAGTCAAAGAAACACAAAAAAATCCAGGTGAGATTTTGATACATGGAATTAAATAGGGCTAAAAGGGTTAAATGAATAGTTCTGATGCAGAAATTTCTAATAAAAAAAAAAGAGGGAACTACATAGACCATGATATTTTGCTCCGTTTCAGTGCAGACTACATGAAGAAATAACTGTTCTAAGCACTTTGAAATCTTAACTCTTTGGACTAAATCTTGTGAAGGCATTTTTTGAGGAAAAAGTAGGATATTCACAGTTTTGTGAGCCTCCTCAAAATCTTGCAATAAATATCATACCGCGAGATGTATATGGTTAAAATATCGTAAAAAATATCTTATATGTGTATTTGTCAGATACATACATGCATGTATGTGTATGTGTACATGTGCAGATGTATGTGTAATGTGTATATTCTATTCTGTATATGTATATTGTATCTGCATGTATGTATTCAGTATATGTATTTATGTGTGTGTATATTTGTTAGGGTAGGAGGTGTGGGGTTAAAAAGAAGGAAAATGTTAACTGGAACCTGAATAATACAAATAATACTTGAACTCCAAAAAAAAAAAATTTGTCAAATAATAATGTCTATGTACATTAGAGGCAACAGTTGTGAATTCCCTAGTGCAATGTCACAATTTCCAACCAGAAAAATTTTAAACCTAAAAAATGGCCAAAATGGGAAAACGAGTGAATGTTTTCACACAAATCTGAAATATAACTCTGTTTCAGCAAAATTAGGTAACTAACCTGGCATAGACATTTTAAACATCTAACCATCCTAAAAATGTTAAAGTGAGACACCAATTTGGCCCCTAATGGTCGACTGTCTGTCTAGTTATTGGCTACAGCCCATTGACAAAATCATTACTGTTATATTACCACCATTAGAAACCATGTAATGACCAACAGATAATTAACTCATTAATAAGGTGTGTAAGTACAGTTCATGTGACGTACAGCACTAAAACACGAGCAGTGGTACGTGGTGAGTGCAGCGAGCCAGAGCTTTGTGGTGAGTTTGTCAGATATCAGCACAGGATGTAGGACCGGTCACCCGCTGGCCACCTCAGGGTATTACAATGTCCAACACACACGTACACACACAAAGCACATACACACAGAGCTGCAAGGGGGATGAACAATTGGAGCCAGTGTGGGGCCAAGCATATTATTCATCCCCAGAGGGTGTCGTGTCAGCACTGACAGGCAGACATAAATATTCCTCAACCTCCTCACCGCAGGTTAATGGCTGTCCATCAGGCGCCAATGAGACACACACATGCACATGTCGACATGGTGTGGACACTTCTCAACCAAATCCAAGGTCAGGTATGGGAGTGGAGATAAGACTAGTCATTATGGACTCATGACATGGTGCAAATGTATACACACAGCCCAGCCACATCTCAAACTTTTAAAAGGAACTGGACGTAAGTTTTAGATTTTAAATTTCAGGGACAGTGATAGATTTCATAAAACTGTATCCTCAAATATGATGTAGACACAATCAAAGCTTTTACTGACAGTAATTTGAAATGCAGATGATCTAAATTACAAAAACAGTGGACATGATGGCCATGCTGTTTGTGTTGTAATGTGGTGTTTTGGTTCTCATGACAATTATCCAATTAGAAAGCAGAATGAGCCTCACATTTGAGTTTCAATGCTGAAATCCAGTTGTTGTAACACATAAAATGGCTATTTCTGATCTGAATCCTCACTACCTATAGCTCACCAACGGCAGCCAATCATGAATAAGTGCTGTCCATTTACAACAACAACAACAACAAAAACGTGTGTTCTCTACATGCAGGTAAAGGCACTAGCAACCCAGATTCAGTTGTAATTGCAATACCTTTTAAAATGTAAAAGCGCAGGCTACATATGGTTCCTTTAAATGTCAGTAAATTCGAATATGATCCCACACACGCCATAAAATCGGACCCATATGTTTGTACTTGAGGGGCAGCCCACAACTTTTCCTGTAAAATGGAACATATGCAGAATAGTTAGAAATGGGCATACATAATCACTGCTGAGACTGAGTACAACAAGCTACCAAATGAATTTAAAAGAGCCAACATTTCCAGCTTTATTTCTAATGCTGCTTGGCCAATCCTAATTAATTTATTGTAAAATATGCACACAGAAGGTCAATTATCCAAATGATTCCAGTTCACACTGCACCTGATCTTGGGAGCCAATGAGCCGTCCAAAGGGCAGATGGGTGTGCTTTGCAAGGCAAATCATTGCCCCCAAGTTTCTCTTTGCCACCTCCCCACCATTAGCATCTCTAAATATGCTGGACACACTAGACAGACACCATTCCACAAGTGGACAAACAAGGTAGCACGGCGCACATGTAGGGTCACCTCATTAAGCAGTGCAGTAAATAGCTGAAGAAAATGATAAATGGTAATATTGAAACTAAATTATACCACTGACACAGTAGCCCTACAGCAGGATTATCCTAAAAACATTGTAAATGCTATAAAAACATCTAAATGAAACACACATCTTACATAATCATCATAGAGGTTATTTAGTCAACTTTATTCAACCCTCTACATCTCAAATCGTAGCACAGAAAAATAACACGCTACCCACTAGTACAAAGAAAAGGAATCTATAATAAAAAACAATTGTTCCATCTAGAACAGCCAGATTCTGCTCTGACCACACAATCATAATTTGGGTGGTGGAGCAGTGCTTTTATCGCTCAGTAAGAAGGTTGTGTGTTTTAGTCTTTGTCTGCATTTCCCAGTGTTTTTTGCGAGCTCCACAATCCCTCTTAAACATAAGAAATTTACAATACGTGGCTAAAACTGGCGAGAAGGTGATCTGCTTCTCCTGACAGTTTTCCAGATGGGGGAGGATAGGTCATATGGAATAGGTCATATGCAAAGTGAGACAAATTTCCCCACAAGGAGTTTAAATAAATTCAAGGAAAGACATGAAAATGAACCGTAGTTTTTTTCTCTCCACTGCAGTGAACTACACAGTGATAACTATGTGCTTATTATACAGATTCAATGTGTATTGGGTTAACATGTTAACCCTTTTCCGCTGTTACAATATGGCTCCAAGTTCCTTGTTAGTACAGCATTATTTCTTCACCTCCAACCTTTGCAATAATTGGCAGGCTTGTTAATTTGCCCCCCCCCGACGCCAATTAAATGGGTCTGTAAGCAATGCGCTGTAACAGTTTGAATACACGAAAACATGCGCTGTACCTGAGGAGTCAACAAGCAGAGCAATGACACACAGATTCATCTCGAAAGTGTGCATGCTCGTAATATAAGGAGAGAATTGTACGTATCGAGAGAGAAGGGGATGGGGCTTCAGCAGTTTCCATCGTGACGGACTGTGATCATTAGCAAACACAGCCTGATACGCTTTTAAATTGTCGGAAAGCTCAAGATAAAATGGATTTAAACAAAACATTTTGGGAGTCGGAAATCAAATAGTCACATTTAGGTGTTTGATTTTCAACAGAAAATCTTCAGAAAATGTTTGCTAATGGTAGAAAATTGGACATTTGCGAATGCCCAATGCCCAGTCTATGGCTATAGTTCAGACTGCAGCCTGAAGTGACCCAAATGTGATTTTTTTCGCCCCTATGTCACCTGTATCTGATCTTTTAATGACACTCTAAATGACACAGATCTGATTTTTTCATAAACGACCCAGGCCACTTGGATATGTGGTCCTAAAACGATACATATCCGATCTTTTGCCATGCGACTTCAGTCTGAATGGCCAGGTCACATTCATCCGACCTACATCCGACCTACACGTCATCATTAAGCGAGAGTTCGGGCATTTTGCTCTAACAAGCACCAGCCAATACAGCCCAACGCCGACGTGTTTGCTCACTGAAATAGGCCACCGAAGACCTCCTGCGAGAGTGGTACGACAGCAACCTTAAAATCACCAGGTGCTCAATGTTCGCATCCATGTTTAGGCGACTTAGGTAAACACTCAGCACGTTCGCTGCTGTGATGTTGTTGTGTCGTCCAACGCACATACAGGATACTTTTGGAGTGTTTAAAGTTCACACTGGAGCTCACATACAAGTCGCATTTAATTGGAAATGTGAACAACCTCGTCAAAAAATCGGACTTTACAAAAAAATCCAAATTGAGCATTAAGCCCTGCAGTCTGAACGTAGCCTATGTCTAACCTTAATCTTATTTGAGAGACTTGTCTGACATATCAAAATCAACTCAACAGTTGTAGTTCCAGTTTAGTCAGTTCTTCATGGTCAGACTGTGTTCAAATAAAACTCAAGATTTAAGCCTAACTTGAGTAACAGAGCTTTTGACAGAGTTGAGAAAGTTGATGACATCAGCTGTAAAGTATCAATACACTGAACTACTGTTCAATGCTTTCGTGATTCTTGATACCAAAGCCAATCTGCAATAATGATTCCCAAACATGATGACTGCAGTAAAGGCACGCAGCACTGAATATACGAGTAATTCTGAAATTATAGAGCAGGCATAATTCACTCACCGACGCTCGCTCACATCCTCTGGGTCTTGTAAGGTTTGGGCGAGATTGTGCTAAATTGTCAGAAACACACACAGCAAGTCGAAACACAGATGGGTGTAATCACATCACAATTTTCCAACAGCCACACATGAATACATATGCTGATTGGCCATGTTAGCAGTCCTCACTACATAGCCTACAGTGCGAAAAGAGCTGCTACTAGACTTACATTTTTCATCTTTTTTTTTTTTTTTTTTCGCCTGTCTCGTCAAATCCTGGAATTGTCTGGGCTGGTGTGCAAATGAGGAGGTATTTGAGTTCAGGAAAAAGGGTGTTGGGTGAGGTAGTGGTGGGGGAGGTTAGCGAAGTCTGACACTGCAGACTTGAGATGGAGCTCTGGAGAATAGGGTAGCATATCAATTAGCCATTAAGGGTTTGCACAGGTATTAGCGGGATCAGAGAACCCAATGAAGGCCTCTAGAGGAAAAGGAAGAGCCTGCGTGGGTTTTCAATCAATGCACGTCTTATCCTGGGCCACGGGCAGAGTCAAAAGGTGGACAAATAAGGTGACCCCTGAACTGTCGCTATAGACTGTTACTTACAGGTAATGCTACATTTCCCATAGGTGCAGAAGGTAGGAGGGAGAATTCTACAGAGATATAGAGATTGAGAAATGCTTTGAAAAGGTTAGACTAACTGGCAGCAAGCAAAAAACTTACAGCAATGTGAGATATTCATTTTTGCTACATATATTGTAGATTACATTAAAATCCAGTAGCATGTAGAGCTGGGCGATCCCCCCCCTAAAAAAACCTCGATTCACGATTCGATTTGATTTGACTGTATAGCGAGCATCCAAAACCTCTCTTCTCCACCGAATAAATTGGACGCATTTAATATGGTACACAGTAAGTATGGATGTTTGATTAAATTTACTTAAACGATCTATTATCGATTAGTCATGAATGTTTTTATGTATAGAATTGTCATGATTATTATTACTATTAGTAATCTGCAGAAATAAACTCAACTCTACAACATATAAACCATAAGGGCTACAGAGCCACATCAGCCTGTTTGACATTCGAATGTGTTTAATGCAGCTTTGGTACATTTGTTTACATTTTACAGAAACAAAACTTAAGCATGGCTAATTTGCATAAACTGTAAACGCTGAAAAAAAATCTGCTCTTTCTTTGTGCGCTGATGCGTTCAGCTTCTGTCGGACAAAAGGACATGACTCAGTGGATTATATGAGCGTTCTTTCTGTGACAGAGATTTGTTTGTGCCTGTGCCGTTCTCGGGGGAAAGTGAGAAAGACACGCTACAGGAAGTGCACTACGGAAAGCCTAGAAAAAAATACCTAGAAAAACGCATTCTTACTGTAAGTGGGGCTGCCTCTCCACAGATCTGACCTGTAACTTGGTATGGTTTGGTCTCCATAAAGATAGAAAGGTTTAATGCCATACTGTGAAACAATCCAGACAAAGCAATAACATCTCACCAGAAAAGTTACACAATGCACCTTTAAATAAGAAAAAAAAATATTACATCTACAACAAGCAAAAAAACGATTTGATGTGGTTACCATTTCTGAATATTACATTTAGAAATTCTGACAGTTTACTAGTGTTTGCTACATAAAAAAACACATGTACACTTCATATCTTCACATTCATCTGGTTTAAATAGTTCACACCATACTGTAGTTGAATCCATCTGTGTTTGAGAATAGCGCTGCATTAAACAGAGAAACACTGAACCATGTTACGGCAATATCACTAAAAGAGCAGAAGGATCAGAGTCATTGTAATTATTTGTTTATTTGGTTGGGACAGTAAACGGAAAATTGTAGCTAAGGTCTAATTTCCATCTGTTGTCCCCCATTTGCTCTCGCCAACACACTCATATTCATAGAACAGCACACACAGACATAAAGTGAGGGAAATGCTTTGCCTAAGGACACAACAGCTACACTCAAGCAACTGCCAATCCACTGTGGTGACTGTAATTAGCAGCGGTCTCCCTTCCAGTACTCACTAAATCTAACCCTGCTTTCCAAATTCTGCCTGAGATGTGGAAATCTCAAGGTGGTAAGCTAGTATTTGACTTGTATTCTCATATACCGCCCAGCTCTATGTACATGTTTATTTTACCTTGACTTTACGACTATCCAAAAGGTAACGTAGGAGCTTTTTTACAAAATGTTTGCCAGTGTTTGAGCAGGGAAAAGACATGATGGGTTTGTATCTCTGAAGTGTGTGGGTTTGTTCAAATGTCGCACTAAAGTCCTCTCATCCCTAGTGGCTCCTTTAGGCATGTTCCACTAGGCTGCTGAGTGGCACATCCAATATGGAGTTAGATTTCAGGGTTACACAAGCGAGCACAGGCATTTTCTGCCCGCTTTTGGTGTCTTAATGCTTGCAGCGCACTTTGATGGGGTGGAAATGATGGAATGATTATGTATAACAGCTATATACCACATAGATATTCAATTGGGTCCATTTGTATTCAAGGTGCTTTTGGGGAGTAATGCATGAGGAACATCACGTCACCTGTCAAGTCCTACAATTCGGAAAGTAATAGTTTCAAATGTACTCTTAAATTATACTAGTTTTTACTAAAAGCATCAAAGTGAAAATCTTTAGAAGTTAGTCCACCTACACATGCTATGAATGCATCTACTGCTCAGTGTCAGTGTCAGTGTCAGTAGCGAGATCACAGAAGACGCTTTTGAATGTTGCATTGAGAGTGACATTTGTGTTGTCCAGTTTAACTCAAGAATCAAACAAAAATCTAAACAAACAGACCAATGTATTCCTGTACTAATTCTTAGCCCAAGATCTGTAGGTGGGCTCACTGGCTCTGCACTATGGAAGCGGATCTCTACTGACAATATTAGGTGTTAGTGTAGAGCAGGGGTCCCAAACCAGCTCTCCATGGCCCAAGGCCGCAGGCCATGTGCTATCAGGCCCCAGAGGAAATGGTTATATTTATTTTTAAATGTATTTTCTTTTAGTTTTATACACTAATGCTATATCACTATGTTTTACTATGAACATATAGAATCAGTTAACCAAACCTAAGATCGCTGTGGTACGATTCAGTAGTAAACTGTATTTCAAAGTACATTTAAAGGCCGCCACACTACAGGAGATTTTTTTAGGCTGCGATTTGCCTCTCCCCAAGTTCAGGGAGGCGTGACCTGACTTTGTGTCTTCGTATGCGATTTTGAAGCTGCTGCGCTCCTCGTGTGTGTGGTGTCAGTG
Organism: Odontamblyopus lacepedii; assembly: GCA_034769755.1. NCBI lineage: Eukaryota > Metazoa > Chordata > Actinopteri > Gobiiformes > Gobiidae > Odontamblyopus > Odontamblyopus lacepedii. The sequence continues at coordinate 32,481,598 of CM068346.1, read as the reverse complement.
TGACTCTGTCTGCTCTGCCAGCTCGTAACCACCAAACATCAGCAACGCTTCAGTAACAGCCAATAAAACAGAGCGTCAGGGGCAGACAAAGTGACGGACACAGAGGCGCAAGATACAAACTCAGGACATAAAATTATTATTACTGTTTCAAAGTTGTACATTTAAACTGCAGCGTCTCATCCTCATTATCCATAGAATTTGTCCTTCGCAAATAATGTCACCCAGTCCACAAAACAGAGCTTTTAATCCAGTTTGAAGCGTTCTTTAAAAGTAAAAAGCGAGAATAGTTCTCTCCTGTGTCTAAATCCATGCAGTTTATTCTAATTGTGGCATTGTTCCAAGTCCCTCGTGGTAAGTGCTTGCGTACCTCCAGAGGTCATATTCCAAACACAGGGTATACCCACCCCAGGTCATAGATTTGGGAAAGATGTACCCCACTTTTGGTTAAAGATGTTGGCTTCTCCTACCAGAAAAGGGAAAAGCGAGCTAATTCATGGCCAGTATTCTTGTTATTGTGCAGCAAACACATACCCAAAAGACTAGTAGGTGTCCGAACAGTCAGGAGGGCCTCAAATCTCAGCCCTCATTCTTTTTGCCAGTGGCTGCAGTAAAAATGCACCTAATACATTCTCCTTCAGTCCATAAACCATGGCAGCAGGACCTTTCAAACGGTCAGTGCCACCCTCCCACTGCACGATCAACTCTTTCAGCTCCTCAAGAATAAACAGGCACACTCCATCAACACAGCAACCCATATAGCATTCGGCTACTCCCAGGCCGTGTGGTGTGTGTGTGCTGGGCCTGTGTGTGAGAGAGTGCCGAGCGGAATGGAAGTCTTCTCTGGCAAGATGAGCTCCAATGATTACAGGCTGAGACAGTTTTCTAATTATTCTGTCAAACATCAATCGTGTGGGCTGATGCGGGCCGTCCTGTGGCCTGATGGACAATGTAATCACCAGTGCGCGCCCGCTGCAAAGCCCCCGCTCCTCATGTGCCATGGCTTTTCCACGCCTGAGCATTCCCACCCTCCGCCTCTCTATCTCGCCTCTCAACATGTCTGATGCACTCATCCTGTCAACATCACACATCACACTGCATTTTTTACCACCTAATCCAGCTGTATAGGAACTCATATTCACTGCCATGGGTACAAAAAGTTGGTTTATCTTCATCATAAATGCAAATACATCACTGATTAAAATGTATTGCATTTAAATTCATTTCAGCGTACTATTTCATGGAGATCACAGATAAATTAATGAACAAGTATTGAGGTCATTCAAGTAAAGTTAAATTTATTTATAAATTAGATTAAAATAGATTTAACAACTACAGCTGCCCAAAGTGCTGTACAAAGGTAATACAAATGCAATCTTATAAAAATAAACATACAAGACCACAATAAAACATGACAATACAAATGTTCCAATCAGCTTGTGTTTAAAGCCAGTCCATACAAATGACTTTTCAACAAAGATTTAAGAAATATTTAAAGACTGGACTGTTCTAATAGACAGAGGAAGACTATTCCAGATTCGGGAGCAGCTACAGCGAAAGCCCAGTCCCCTCTACAGTAGTTTTTAGCCAGGACCTTGGAACATTCAAAATCATGTGGTCTGCTGATCTCAAGGCTCTACTGGGAGCAAATGTGCTCATACTTCCTGGTGCCTGTCTGTGCTGAAGAATTTTAGACTAACTTTTCATTTAGTTTAAAAAAAAATTAAGTTTGTGCAATTTAAGGCTGAATATTGGTAAACACAGAATGCAAATTTGACTTTTTAAAACCACGTTCTATTGTTGTTCCCTCATCAAAAACATACCTGGAGTTTAGGGTTGGGCAGTAATGCTGTAATATGGTAATATGGTAATACAGTATACCAAGGTATCAAAAAGTAGCAATGGTATCAGTTTCTTTACCGTCATTTAAAAAATCTGCAGCACATAAGAACCTAATATAATATTAGGAGCATTTTGGCTTCAGGACAAATGACAGGGGAGAGATGCAAATGTTGATGACCCTGCAAATGTTGAGACCCTGCGTCAGGCCAGAGATCCCACCACAGTTGCTTCGGACACAGGGCACAGCACCGACTTTCTCCCCTCCGCTCTCTCTCCTCTTCAAACGTTGTTATGCACGGAGATTTCCATCCACACGCAGCGAGGAAGAAGAAAACAAACGTAACTGACGCTTCATGTGTGTGAGGATGAGCTGGAAAGTTTGCAATGAAGACGTTTTATTGAACACCAAGAGTCAAGAGGGGACGCGATGAAGAGGAGCAAGTTCCCACTTGAGGGCGAAGTCAGACTTTCATGGAGGAGACGGTAACTTCTCCGAGTGCCGAGAGCGCGGGTCTGTCAGATACAACATGCTGCAGTGGGAAATATCACACGCCGTGGACTGTCGCCTTTTACTTTTTATTCTGAATCTGTCTCTTCTGCGCTTTTCTTGTCTTGGTGTGTCCCAGATAATTAAACGGAGGGAGATACGCGCTGGTGAAGTTTCGTTTGATCAGAACTTGTGCCTCATGTTCAAATATAACGCTGCTATTCTGTTTCTGAATGGTTTAGGTGCAGCTACAAAATAATTCTTAATTAGTCACAATAATACCGTATACTCCGGTAAAATGCTGAGAAGGCTTAACGATTTCAAAATCTGTCTACCGCCCAACCCTACTGGAGTTGTGTTTTTGGTTCATTTCATGCCCAAATTGTGCATCACATGTTAAAATTCAGACAGTCTTGCACAGTTTTTAAGTCTTTAAGCCATCGCCCAACTAATTCTGTGATTAAATTATGATCAAATCGTGCTCACAACAAACATATGGCTCAATTAGCATAGCCGCATTCAATAACTCCATTTACCACTAAGCCTACAAAATTTGCTTGGTACTATTGATTTCTGTAATTGTAAACAGTGAAATTAAATGAAAGGAGAAAAAGAACACTACAGAGTAAAGGACCATATATTTAAATGCTTATTGGTGGTACAAATGTTGTGTTTTGTGCTGCTTTAAATAAATGTCAACTAGAACATCCCCGAAAGGTTGTTGTCTTGGCAACCAGTAAGATCTTTTCATTACCTGTGTGAACGGAGAGCAGCAGTGTGGGGGCAAATGCAAGAGCTTATAGTGAAATGGTTCATGGTATATTAGTGCATTCAACATTTCACTTGTGTTGCATGTTTTATGTTTTATGTAACAGACCTTATTCAGTCTATTCAATAATGTAGAAGATCAAATGAAATGCATTTTGGATGTAATAGGTGAGCCATTTGATTTGAGAAATAAATGGTTGCCTGTGAAAACTGTTCCTTCAAAGGTTAATGCTTATAGTTTTATTGAATTCTTTGTACACAAACTTGTATGCGGTGCCATTTTAGAACTGAATACACTGAGTGGACACTGGACATGGAGTAGGACTGGAAATCACACGGCCCCTCACAATTTAATACACACAATACATGGCTCAATATACAATATTATTACGAGAGTATAGTACACATAATAATCAATATCAGGGTTGGGCGATAATCCAGTACTAAGGTATCAAAAAGTAGCAACGGTATCAGTTTCATTGCCGTCATAAAAAAAATCTGCAATGCATAAGGACCTAATATAATATTAGGAGCATTTTGGCTTCAGGCCGAATGACAGGGGAGAGACACAAATGTTGATGGAGCTACGACCCTGCGTCAGGCCAGAGATCCCACCACAGTCGCTTCAGACATGGGAGACAGCGCTGACTTTCTCCCCTCCGCTCTTTCCCCTCTTCAAACGTCGTTACACATGGAGATATCCATCCACACACAGCAAGGAAGAAGAAAAACAACATGGCTGACGTTTGTGTTGATGTTGAGCCGAAAAGTTTGCGATGGAGATGTTTTATTGAACGCCGAGAGCTGAGAGAGGACGCACGGCGCTGAAGAGGAGAAAGTTCCCACTTGAGGGCGAAGTCAGACTTTCACGGAGGAGACGGTAACTTCTCCGAGTGCCGAGAGCGCGGATCTGACAGATACAACATGCTGCAGTGGGAAATATCACACACCGCGGACTGTCGCCTTTTACTTTTTATTCCAGAATCTGCCTCTTCTGCGCTTTTCTTGTCTCGGCGTGTCCCAGATCATTAAATGGAGGGAGATACGCGCTGGTGAAGTTTGGTTTGATCAGAACTTGTGCCTCATCTTCAAATATAATGCTGCTATTCTGTTTCTGAATGGTATAGGTGCAAGCTACAAAATAATTCTTAATTAGTCACGGTTATACTGTATAGCCCGGTAAAATGCTGAGAAGGTATCAAAATTTGGATACCGCCCAACCCTAATCAATATATTACACATGGCACTCTGATATATTGAAGTTTTTTTTTAGGAACCAAGAACGTTTTAGCAACAATATTTCTTTGTAAAACCACTACTTGCAAAAGTAAATGCAAAGTTAATATGAAATACATCTATTTTAATCATAAAAAAGCAGTGAATATGTCAAGCACATTGCACAAACAAGTTTACTCTCACAAAATAAGCAACAAAATAGTAGTGCAGTCACACACACACACACACAAGTGCTAAAAGATACCAAAAAATATTAATGGCGATATATCTGTACAGCAGCCCACGATAATGATACTGTATCACCAAATTCTGTATCCCAATATATCGATATTTTTATATTTTTGCACACCAAATGCAGAGGACTCATTGAATCTGCTTCCTGACATGGGAGCGGGCACATGTAACAAGCAAAAAAAAATCTACAACTCCAACCTCATAGCATGGTAGGGAAAAAAGCTAATTTAGAACAAAACTTCTGTGATTCATTTGGTGTCACCACTAATTTAATTCAACAAGATAAAACCAACTGTCAAAAGGCAATTAGTATTTTTAGCAATCTGTAACTCAAGGGCAACGTCAGTATTGCGTGAAAAGAGTGGCAGATATTGACTGAGATTCTGTGAAACTGTGTCCCACATCACAGCTGCTTATAGAACAAGGCAGCCGCAGACAGTTGTGTCAGTTTGGACAGACTATTCACTACTCCGCTAGATCATATAACACAATACTCGACTTGTGACAACAGGCTGCCATTCATGAAGAAAAAAAATGTAATAGCAACCTGAGTGATGTGAGGAGTGGGACGCCAGGAATAGCATTTGAGTGGACAGGTTGGTGTAGATAGGGTTTCAGTGTTATGGCATGAAGGTATGCACTAGAGATGGGTGCATTAATGTTGTTTTGAAGATATGAAAAATGATAATGTTGGTATGTATTTCAAAATGCTACAAAAGTGCTAGTTAAAAAAAAATAATCTCAAAATATGGGTATAAAGTGGGTTACAATTAGGGCCCGACCGATATGGATTTTGTTGCGGCCGATTTGATACAGATAAAATGGGAGTTGGAGCTGCCGATAGCCGATATATTTATGACATAAAAATTCACTGTAAATATTCAATTGTTTATACAACTTAGGTTTGGCTCTATTGGATTTGTCAGCTGGGTTTATTTGGGTGACATTTATTGTTATTTTGCTTCTTCATTTCATATTTAAAGACAGTCGGTCGGCTTAATGGCATTTTTGTAAAGAAAGTGCTGTAAGCAAACTACCGCTATCAGCTTTTAGCGGTAAATGTGCGTGGTATTTAATGACATGCTGAATGCCGATAATTCACACCTCCATTCACAGCTCATTTACATATCAATGCGTGTCCAGTAACATAAATACGGCCACTATAGTCACTTTACAGTCGCAAATAGATGAGAAAACAGCCTGTTTATGTGTGCGAGCTACAGCAGCTAATCGCTAACCAATGAGAAAGAACCAAAACGAGCTTCAAAACCAACACATTTTCCAACACTCACCGCTCACACAGGCTCCTCTCAGATGACATCTTGACTAATAACTGTCCTTTTAACCCAGACTCAAACTGATCATCCATAAAAAGAATATAATCTCCGTGTTGTGCACATGGATCTACAGCTGCGGGTGTAAACATGTGCACATGGCGATGCATTCAGGGGCAGTATGGACACAGGCAAATGACTCCTCAGATAAATACTGATCCAGAGCCACATAGGACATTTATCTGTCTGTAAATTGGATTAAATGGGAAGAATATAGAGATTCTAAGATTTATAACAAGGTAAAACATCCATATGGACTATCAGACCATATCGGCAAGATTTAGATGTTTTCAAGTGCCCAACCAATATTGGGCCCTCGTTACTATACAGTCCTTTCACATGTGTCAGATACTTAAAAACTCAAATAATACATGCTAATTACAGTTATCATTAAAACCTATGTAGGAGAACTCTGGATTTTTACCCGTGATGCAACAACTCAGGCAAAATGTGAACGGAGCATTGTTTAGGGCTATGAGAAAACTTTGGGTTAATGGATTAATGAAACAAGTGTGAATGAAGCAAAATACAACTCCAGGTATGTATTTGATGAGGGGACAACAATGTAACATGGCTAAAAGCTTAAAAAAAATTGCATAATGTGCGTCCTTTAAAATGTCTGGGAAAATTGGTTGACAAAACTCCACAATTGAAACTAAAATTGTTGACGTGCGCTAGGGCAAAAAAGCTACTGAAAAAGAGTGATTATTGAAATCTTAAATATAGTGGAGATTGGGTGTGTGTTTTTTTCTTTTTACCCAAGCCCACCTTGAAGAAAAGAAGCAATTATTTTAAATGCCATGGTCTATTTTGCCTTTGTGCATTGTCTTTCACTTGCAAGTCAGTGTTCACTTAAGCATTCTCGGGGCGTACAACACTGCACATTTTAAGGAGTGCAACAAAAGCGGTAGGGTTACAGCACGATGAAAAGGACAGGCAAAAATGGTGAAAAAACCCCACAGAAACCTTGGGAGCTTGGGCAGAAGAGAAGAGGCCATCAGGGTCCTGGCTATGACTACAATCATGAGGTTAATGCGAGTCGTGTGCAGCCCAGAGCTTTGTTGGACCAGGTAAAAGCCTGGACATGAGCCTGATCTCTAAATATAGTAAAATGCTCTTCTCAAACAATGATACAAAGTAGTACAGGGTGAAGAACAGAGTACATGTTACCTTCACTGAACATGTGTTTTTTACATGCACTCCCTCAGCTCTGTAAATGCTGGGGTTAGAAGGTGATTGGGGGCTGTAGGATCATAGCTATATCCAGTAATTGAACTCAACACTAAAACCATTTCAGGCATTTTATTGTGCTAATTTACGTTTTATTAGGGAGGAGACAAGATGTGAAAAATTATCTTGTGAATTTTTTTTTCTTTGGCTTGGAGTGCTGGTTTATTACACCTCTTGAAAAGCTGGAGTTCCAAAAAGCAGTGTTACAATAACAGCGAAAATATAAAAAATATACACAGTACTGTGCAACAGTGTTAGGCAGGTGTGAAAAACTGCTGTAAATAAAGAATGCTTTCAAAATAATAAAATAAATAATAATAGTTTGTTTTTCTCAGTTTACAAAATGCAAAGTGAGCAAACAAAAGAAAAATCCAAAGTCATTAAGAACTATCTTCAGCGTAAAGAAGAAGAAGTTGTGTTGGTGATGGTCGGGCCCCACAGCCCTGACCTCAACATCATGGAGTGTGTCTGGGATTAACATGAAGAGACAGAAGGATGTGAGGAAGCTCCATCCACACAAGATCTGAGCTTAGTTCTTCAACATGTTTGGAACAACCGAACAGCCCAGTTCCTTCACAAACTGTCTGCAAGTAAACCGAGAAGAACTGATGCTCTTCTGAAGGCAAAGCTCACACCAAGATAGATTTGATTTCGATTTTGATTTCGTTCATTCACTGCATTTTGTTGACTGATGAAAATAAATGATTAACACTTCCATTTTTGAAGACATTCGTAGTTTACAGCTTTTTTCCACACCTGCCTAACACTTTTGCACTTTACTGTATATTACAAAAACATGGTCTCATTCTTGTTGCCCCAATCTCTCTCCTAATCTTGTGAAAATTGTGTTTTGCACCACCCCTACTTTTTATATTGTGTGTCTACATTGAATTCATGTATGATTATTTAATTACTGGTTGATTTATTTTTTATGGTTTTGCTTTCACAGTTATTCTTTGTAAATATCTTTTATCTTATCTTACTATTTGCACTCAGAAATGACATTGCCATGTTAGTTTCGACCACTGAAATGAATTAATGAATCCCACACAGAGGCAGTTAAAACTACTTTGAAAGAGGCTTTATAGTGTTTACATATTAGTTTAGCCAGAATTTTACTTCAGAGAACTTGATGTAGCACATTATCCTTTTCTACTTATTTATTTATTTAAAAATATGTCTATTTGAAGACAGCCATCTGTAAATGATCTTTGGTGTGACTGGCATTCAGCAAACAAACCAATTAGACAGACTCCATGTTCTCTTGATATTTTGTGCTGATAACTGCAGGAGGGAAACAACGCTTGAAGAAAAACAGGTGGTCAAAGTTCAAGTTTGAGCAAACAATAATATTTTGTATGTTTTTCAAAGGATTGACAGAGATAATTTATCTTGTTTACGAAAATAATTATAAAAAAAAAATAAATGCGTTGCAAAGCACTTAAAGGGCACAGAAATTCACCACTTTTGATATAACCACCCATTAAGTATATTTACTCTGCTGTACCTGATTTTTACAGCCTTAAAAATGTGAAAAATCGAAATAGAGCTCACTTTAAACATTTTAAAAAGTTTGCAGTGGTCCAAAGTTATTCCTCACTTACCTTATGCATTCTGAGCATCCTAATTATTCACTGCGAGTTGTTTATAGGTGCTTTTCACAAAGTTTTTCCGTCATGTGGTAAATGGTCACATATTTATATCACGCTTTTCCACCTTTAAGACACTCAATGCTTTACATCAATGAACCTGACCCGTTCACACACACATTCATACACCAGTGTAAGATGGGGGCGAGAAGGGTTAAGTGTCTTGCCCAAGGACACAACAACAGCATTTATCTGTGGGACACGGAATCACGCCGCCAACCTGTGGGTCAGTGGATTTTACCGCTCAGCCAATGATGTTTTTTTGTCGAGAGCAGGATTTGAACCACCAACCTTCAATGGACAAACACCGTCTGAGCTACTGTCGCCTCAAGCTAACTACAACGAGCATGCTAATATGCAGTTCCTGATTCTCAGACAATAAATTGCTTTATAATGGGAGGTAGACAGCACGTAGCAGACTTATTTTGATCTCAAGGGCTGCTTATACAATATATCTGTCCCGGGACAAGCCAATTTTGAATGTTCGTCCTGGCAGTTACCACGGCCACATCTTTAACACCGCTAATTAATTCACAACAAAGCCACACAGCTCTCGGTGCCATTAACCTGTGTTTCAGTGTAGCTGCGGTAACCCTCCCAAGCAAATTCATAAATATCCCTGACATTAATAGGCTCCCAGGACAGGAAAGGGCACTGCGTTCTTGCCATACACGCCTCAGAGAACACCAATGATCTCATCAACAGTTTGACATGATCATCGCTTGGAGGGTAGATGGGGAGAGATGGAGAGGGGGGTAGGGTGCGGGTGGACAGTCCCAGAGCTGGACGTGTGGGTCTGTGATGGTCCAGCTTTCCTCATGTCTCTTGCAACGACAGATGGATGTGGGGGAAAAAAAATCTAATTGGTGGCAAAAGACATGGCAATGGCAGATGGTTTACATGGACAGAAACTGAAATGAGAAAAAAGTGGGGAAAAAAACAAACTAGTGCGGTGACAACACTAGCTGGCGGCCAAATGTACCACATATAAGCGAAGGCATTATGTAGAGTTCACGATCCATGACGATGTTGAAACCATGCACGCAATGTGAACACGGCGCATTTCTCGCTCGCTAGGCACAGGATTCATGACCACGGGCACAGAATGGTTAACCAAGCTGCAAATCGGGTGTTTATATTGTTTCCTTGTTTGTTGTGCATTGGCAAATACAAGCAGATAGGCATAAGAGACCAGGATGAGGTCGTCAAATCCTCATATGCACTTCAAAACACAGATCTGGAACATACATTATTTATAGATATTGGATACTGGGCCATGTGCCTGCTGCTGATAGGGTATTCTGTAAGACGACATGTCAGGTGAATTATAAGTTACTAGCATATTTTATTTATCTCCATCCATTTTACAGTTTGATGTAAGGACAAATCAAAGGACACTCCAGAATATACATACTGTAGAACAGCTGGTCACAGGCCTAACACTTGAAGCTACATTGCCAATTTTCAAACCGTAAAAGTAGTAAGTAGATATAGAAATTAACTTTTTCGGGCATGTATAGTACATGGCTTTTAATCCTACTGACGTATGAAACGAAAACTCGCAAGAATAAAGTAAAAATCACCTTTAAGGACACACTGACCGCTACTCCTCATGCATGCATTCTACTGCATAGAAATTCAAGTCATGTAGCACACACATATCTTTGGATGGGAGTCACACACACACATACACACACAAAATGAAGACATGCAAACTTAAGATTATAAGAAGCTCCAGAAAAGGAAGCTAAGAAATAGAATCTTTTTTTCAATTCCAGGGTTACAATAACTGAATATCAATGTTTGTAGAGAACAAGTATCTCAACCCAGAATTGAGTTATAAAATGTCAAAATGACATGGATAACTCTGCTGTACTTTTCTATGTGATGCCATGATGAACAGTTTGGATGTGGGTGCCAACTTTCAGACACTTTGTTATGAAGTGAAACATTGGCAAGACAGCGGCGTGACAGCAGCATGGAAAGCTGAAGGCTGCTCCAGAGTCTGGAGGAGGTTTATGCAATTTCCTTCCCTGGGAAGTATCACAAACTAAAAAGATACGTTCTAGTTGGTGAGTAAGTGATAAAATGTTAAAATGCAGAAAAAGTCAGTGTGTAAATTAGGATTCAAAGCAGGGATAGACTAGAACTTTGTTTCCAGATAAGACACTTTCCCTGGGTTATCTGTGATACTGGAGGGGTTTCTCAGATATCAGTACGAGATTTTTTTTTCTACAGTGCTTCAGTATAAGCATGACCACATGTCATTTCCAGTTCGTCCTAAGTACATCAGGCTTTTCTTTTTGAACAGACTAATAAGTAAAAATATGTGTGCAAGTTTAATTTGTAACAAATTAATATATATCCAAAATAAATGCATTTTGCTGTTATTTTTACAAAAGGGAAAAATGTATTCGTGATCTTTACTATACTTGGATTTAGATGAGGTAAAATGGCATAACAGCAATACAAATATTGGATATCTGCACAAAAAATCCATTAAAATCCATACATTTTAGCCCACCCAAATTCCATTAGATTCTGCTGGAATTATAGTTCTAAAGTTTAATGTGAAATTGTGAGGATGAAGATGTGTATATTCCCTGCTCGATGTTATAACTTGCACATGTGGCCCATCACCAGGTGGAAAGCGACTAAAAAATGAAGAAACTCCTTTGAAAGCCAAGAGAGAGAAAGAGAGAAAGAGAAAAAAAACAAGCTCCCGGCTGCTTCTCCCATCTTTCCCCAGCCTGACTTCACAAGGTCGCTCAATCACACGCGCAGCTCCCTTCCCTGTGGCTTCCGAGGGCCCTATCTGAGTGCTGGCGTCTCCCCCACGGCCCCATGGTGCGAACCAGGTGCGGCGATGACAAAGCGCTCCTGGCAGCAATAAGAGAACAGAGCTCAATTAGCCCAAGCTCCAATCCCAGATCCTCTATTGATTTTCTGCAGATGAAGAACGGCAGACAGGAGCAAGCTCAATCAGATGGCCCCATGGGAATCGTCTCCCTCGGTACGTGTTAAGAGGCAGCGGGGGACAAATTGGCGCAGTGGCAAGGTGCTGGAGTGAGGGGCATATGTTAAGAATCTATAGTCATTATGCATAGATGATGGTTAAGTAATAGTGTTGTCCACAGATGGAAAATGACATGGGTCTTTAAAGGCGTGCTGAGTGTCCAAAAGCGATCAGACGCAGTAGGAAACAGACAGGCATTAGTTCCCTGAAGGGCAAATCAATCTGACAAGCCCAACTGGACACCTCAGGACAATTCTATCACTACCTCAAATTAACCTTCATGAGACGCATGGCAAGTAGAACGCAGAGTCCCTGACGAACTCCAGCCTTTGCTTCTCTATCAGCAAAGATTTAAGATGACACACTGTGGCATATGGACATTTTGGTACATGTATTCATCTTTATAAGCAAATAAATGCATAAATAAGGAAATAAATAAATGAAGGGGAATCAGAAGTAAGATGAGCAATTGGTAAGATTAATGTGCTGGTGGTTTGTAGTCCTTTAGTTGTTAAGTCGATTAAGTGGTGCATAATTTTCATTGACTATTTTACTTGGATAATAAATCTTTACATGCACAATGGAAAAAAGGAGAATGTTACTGTGGTGAAACATACATTTAGTTATATTTAGTACTTAAGATCACTGATTGATCAATATGCCTTCTGTTTTTTTGTTTGTTTTTTTTTGTTTTTGTAGTAGCAAACTAAACCTCCGTGAAGTTGGCCCCCCATCAAACTCAAATCTACACAAAAACTATGTCAATTGTTTGTGCTTCGTTTGCGCTGTTTTGTGCTGCAAAAAGTTTAGTTTGTGCTGCTTTAGTTTTGGAGAAATTAACAATTCTTTTATAGGTCAAATTGGGGTCAGCCAGTCCCCCAGGAAGCTTAAAAATGCTCTAAAACAGACCAAAATGGTGTCAAACAGGCAGAAAATTATAAAATGCTCAGCTGACGGCGGCAAACTTGGCAAAACTAGTGAAAATAAACAATCTCAGGCTGTGGAAAAGTCTGTGTTATTATATAAAATATGAATCAAAATCAAATTACTAAAGACTGTTACAGACTTTTCTGCAGTCTGAAATCGTTTATCTTCACTAGTTTTGCTAAAGTTGTTGCTGTCAGCTAAGCGGAAATGACGTCTTATAATTACCGAAAAAATAATAATGAATCATTTTAGAAATATTCTCGCACAAATAAAAATTGTCACAGCATAAAACAGCACAGACAATATACAAACATTTTCTATTTAACATTTTGGGGGGCTGGATGACGTCATCGGCCGAAAATAAAACTGCAAATATCTTAAGAACTATAACTGCACAAATGACATTTTTTGCAGCACAAAACAGCACAAAACAGCACAAACGATGCACCAACGATTGACATAGTTTTTGTGTAGGTTTGCGTTTGATCGGGGGCCAACTTCACTTAGGTGCAAACTAAAGTACACAAGTTAACTTTTGTAGCGGTATCTCTAACAATGTGCCAACACAGATGAGAGGCAAAGCACATGACGCAGATTTCTTCTTATGTCAGTGGTTGTCAAAGTATCTTCTCAAAAGCTTAACAATATACAGTATGATTAAATACATTTTTGTTTACAGCAAAACTATTACAGTTTTTCCTCTTGGACGTCATTGCGACAAACAGGCTTCTGAGTTCAGGGACTGGGTCGTCCAGCTTTGCTCCACTGATCACCCTCTAATCAACGCACAACACTTTACAGCGTTACAGCCATCACCCTGCCTCTCACGGCTTTGAATGTGCAGCCTTGAGAGTGGTACACAATCAAACGCACAAACAAATAGATTTCATCAGGCTCACATTGAATATATTTCAAGGTCTAATGTGGGGTCAGTGCTGAGTTCAGTCTATAAGTTTCCCACATTGCTGCATAGATTTGTAGTGTATTATAGAGCTGAGGGGTCCCCATGGTGTGCAGACCAAAAACAGATTTATGGCAAAATGAACTGTAAGCAAATCTTCAAGAAAACCATTATATGAACTAGAGCCAATGCAATCCAATGACCTCCACTGACTATACAGAGAGTTACATGACTCATCATAGCTTTAATGTGGACTACCTTATATATTCTAACTCACAAAAGTGCATTTTTCCTCTTTTCTAGCATGTTTTTTTTGAAGGTACGGTTAATGTGATGACTCCATTGACTGGACAAAGTACTTGACCCTTCAGGAAAGTGCCTCTGTTTTGTTCATAGGTAATATTTAGAGCTCTGGGAATAAAAGTCTATTACAGTCCCGGCTTGCTTTCTCCTCTCTCTCCTGGTCTCTGCGGCTTTGCGTTGCTTGTGCTTATAACACAGGGGACCGCCATCTCCCACAGGTTCCCAGCTTCAGGCGACGAGGTGGTTTTGTGTCCCGCTGAAATAACACGCAATTGGGTTTCTCGCTTTGTAGGTTGCTCTTGTGATTAAGAGTTGCCGGGTCCCGATGGAAAAGCAGTGATGTCGTGGCCTAAAATAAATGGGATTGTGAGCTGTTTTTTTTTTTTTTTTTGCCCCCCTCTTTCCTTTTCATAGTCGAATTGCAATCAAAATGGATTCCACGGCTTTATAAATGATGATTAATGGAGGCAACTTACACATCTCATGAATCAAATTGATCAAATTAAAGTCACAGTATAACAGTAACTTGGAATAGACTTTTTTTTTTCAATTTGGTTGTGTTGCACTGAAAAAACATGCATCCTTACTGTGAATGGTCTTGCATCTCCACAGACCTGACTCTTATTCGGTCTGAGAGAGGGCCTCCTGCTTGCTTCCATAGAAATGTTGTTTCTTTGACTATATCTTGACATAACACTTATTCATCTCCATTGACAATATTCAGAAGTATGATTTTAACTTTCTATTTCCATGGAATCATTCAGAAAGCTTCACACATACATTAACTTCATATTACAAGATTAACTGTCTGACTGTGGTGGTCAGGACCAGCACAGAATGGAAAATATGCAGTCTACATATGTTGACATTTGGTTTGGACAAAGTGACATTTCTTAAAGGGGAACTCCGGCACGCTTGAAGCTAAAGTCCATTGCTAGAGGTGGTCGAATACTGTCAGAAGCCAAAAAACAGCACAGATCAGTGTTGCCTCGGCAGAGATCTCACTGTGGCAGTGAGCCCGTCAAGGTAACAAGCTAGTGTAGTGATTGGGGCAAGGTCTTAACTTCCACGTAAAACACCAATTTGCTTCACACTGAAGAAGCTTAACACCACTTTCTAACCCATCTTACAACAGCCACGAGTCTAACAAACAAAACACTCTGCCTGGTTCACTCAATAGTGTCTGGAAACGTTATAAAACATCTTTATAAGCAGCCTTAATCTTGGTTGATTTCCCACTGCGCATGTGAAAGCCCAAAAGACTCAATCACTGATGTCGTTTCTAATCCCATTTATTTACGAGTGAATTATATTTTTTTGAAAAATGCTAAAAAATACATTCCTGAACCAATTTCTTGCAACAACTTTCAGTTTTTATTGTTCTTCATCGTCAGTAGTCGATCCTCAGTTGTTGCTTCTGGCGCCGCTGGAGTCGACAATCGAGTATTTTGGGCTTTCGCATGTGCAGTGGGAAATCAACAAGCTAATGCTAAGGCTGCTTATAAAGTTGTTTTATAACGTTTCCAGACCATTAGTGAGTGAGTCAGGCAGAGCGTTTTGTTTGTTAGACTCGTGGTTGTTGTAAGATGGGTTAGAAAGTGGTGTTAAGTTTTTTCAATGTGCAAATTAGCGTGGAAGCTAAGAACTTGCCCTGATCACTACACTAGTTTGTTGCCTTGACAGACTCACTGCCACAGCGAGATCTCCAGTGAGGCAACAATGATTTGTGCAGTTTTTTAGCTTCTGACAGTATTCAACTACCTCTAGCAATGGACTTTAGCTTCAAATGTGCCGGAGTTTCCCTTTAAGAAAATTATGAGCTTCTTTATTTAATCATTATAAATTAATCTCTTGTTATCATTCTCGTGGACCCAATCTTGTGTCATCCCATCAGATCTGAGTTAGTTCATGGTGATGGCAAGTGATGGCTTTGCTGGCTTTCCTCAGTTCAGGGCAGCTTCGACTACAGAAGAATCTTACCACTGCGAACAGAGTGAGTCAATGATACCCACATATTCCTTGCCTTGATACGCAGGAGCAGAACGAAGCGCTGAAGTTATAAGTTGACGTGAGCCTTTCTTGTGTTCACCTGGAGCCAACCGCAGGCGCCGGCTTTCGGCTCTCGCACACATGTAGAAGCACATTAGACATGGCTCAGACACTTCCTCAGGGGGAACAGAACAGAGAGGCCCAGACTACTGCTGCCCATGAAACGAAAAGAGCTTCTCACATCCACTTTAACAGGATTTAGCCACATGAAAAGATACAGAAAGAAAGAGGGGGTAAGAAAGGATCATAAGGGGCTTGGTTGACTGGGGCTACAATATGAAGATGTCTGGGAAGGGTATTTGTGAGAGTAAAATAGAGCCATAGGTGATAAAATATCTAACAATGGTGAAGATATAAAGGCCCAAGAAGCATTGACCCAGTAAAATTCTTCTCCATGGTGACACAGTGAATCATCTAGCTCCATTGCACTAGATTGTCTGCTTTTCCATCAATTTTTAATCTCGCTATATCTTTACATTTTCTTGCCTCTCAAACAAGTGTCACAATACTAAACTTAATCCTAATTCTAACTCAATTTCAGTACGAGGAAGGAACAGACTCAATACTGATTCTGACCGCAGACAATAGAGGTGAATTTCAACATTTAATTGAGGTGCTTTATAAAATGTGCTCTTATACTTGCACTGATACAGCTCAAGATCATTCTGGCTATTTAGCTATCCAGAAAAGGTTAATGTCTGTGCTGTGAATGTGACTTTTTTAGTATCAATACCCACGCAAATCTAGTTTCGATACTAGCTTTAGTGTTGATTAGTATCTGATTTTTATTACTTTTGACAATCTGGCAACTCCAACTACCGTATCGAGGATTTATTATGAAATTTATTATGAAATCCTCTTATGATACAAATTATGATAAGAATATAATAAAAACTGTTACTGTAAATAGTACATATTACATCACCACTGTTGTTTATCACCTTGTCCAATCCACCACTAGACCTCTTC
Organism: Odontamblyopus lacepedii; assembly: GCA_034769755.1. NCBI lineage: Eukaryota > Metazoa > Chordata > Actinopteri > Gobiiformes > Gobiidae > Odontamblyopus > Odontamblyopus lacepedii. The sequence continues at coordinate 32,464,656 of CM068346.1, read as the reverse complement.
ACCTGTCACCCTCACTCTGTACTGTTGAGAGCGCGCTAACCACTACGCATCTTTACTGCTTCTTCCTGCAAACTCAGCGAATTTACTTGACTCCTTTTCACACATGAGACACATTAACCTCTTATGTCAGCCTGTATGTAACTGCAGTATAATTTGCATCCACCTTGAACTTTTTTGAGGCAACTTATCGTAATATTTTTCAAAATCAAAAACAAGCCATTAATTGCTAAAAAACATCACCCATTGTTTATTTTTGTAATATTTTTGGACAGTTAAAATAATCAACAGACTTCACATTCAGACAAAAACATCTGAATTATAGTGTCAAAAATTTAAAAAAGTAAATAATCAAATTGAGGTGACGCTTTACATAAATTAAGGGAGCTTAAGAAATCACAACAGGCTTTTTTGTTATATGTCACTTCAGATGTGTATAATTTGCTGTAAAAATTCCTAAATGTGCTATTCATTTTTCCAGGATCTGAGGTGACAATGCTTCTTTCGGTGACTATAGCAGAAATATTTGCCAGTTTTTCGCCGTTACGGATTTTATAAGCTAAAAGGCAGCTTGGTCTGGCACTATTTAGGTAATGTTTCTGCCGCACTCGCTGTATCTCAAATTCTGCCATAGTATTTCCTTTAGTTGTTCAATTTTATCTTGCCGAGTTGAATGTTTTCAGGAGTCACTTTGGTTAACATTTCTCTTTCTATGGCAGCTCTTTCTGTTTCTAAAGTATCAATTTTGATCTTATTTGCTCTGTTTAGTTGTGAGGAAAAGCTTATAGTGGTATTTCGTATGCACCCTTTAACTGCTTCCCATAGTATTCGTGGGTCATCCACCGAGTTCTGGTTCACTCTGATAAAGAAATCTAATTCCTCTGAAAAGTTGATGCTAACTCTGTTGTAAAAGCAAATACAAGCCTTTCTGGATATTCTGGGCAACTGAATCATACACTTTTCTGTCTCACATACCAGACGTGAACCTACTCCTTTGGGATAATTTGTCATTTTGTGAACACAACCATTAAGAGTGGATATTATTATGTAAACTTGACTTTTATGCGCTTTTAACCATGTTAAAATGGTGTTCCCTCAACCTCCGTGAGTCAAATTCAAACACAACTATTATGTCAGTCGTTTGTGCTTCATTTGTGCTGCAAAAAGTTTAGTTTGTGCTCCTTTAGTTATTGAGAAATTAATGATTCTTTTAGAGGTCAAATTGGGGTCTGCCCCCACGAAGGTTAAAAATGCACTAAAACAGTCCAGAAAGGTGTCAATTGTTTGTGCTTCGTTTGTGCTGCAAAAAGTTTTATTTGTGTGATTCTGGTTCTTAAAATATTAGGAGTTTTATTTTCAGCCGATGATGTCATCCAGCCCCTCAAAATGTTAAACAGCCTCAAAACAGGCAGAAAATAATAGAAAACGTTTGTATTTCGCTTGTGCTGTTTTGTGCTGTGAAAATGTTCATTTGTGCGAGTTTATTTCTAAAATTATTAATTATTATTTCTAAGGTAATTATAAGACATCATTTCTGCTCAGCTGATGGCGGGAAACTCGGCAAAACTAGTGGCGATAAACAATCTCAGGCTGTGGAAAAGTCTGTATTATTATATAAAATATGAATCAAAAGCAAATTACTAAAGACTTTTACATACTTTTCTGCAGCCTGAGATCGTTTATCTTCACTAGTTTTGCGGAGTTTTGTTAAAGTCGCTGCCGTCAGCTGAGCGGAAATGACGTCATATAATATCACAGAAATAATAATTAAAAATTTTAGAAATAAACTAGCACAAATGAAAATTATCACAGCACAAAACAGCACAAATGAAATACAAATGTTTTCTATAATTTTTCACAATTTCCTTCCTGTTTTGAGGCAATTTCACACTTTCAGGGGCTGGATGAGGTCATCAGCCGAAAATAACACTCCAAATATCTTAAGAGCCATAACTGCACAAATAAAACTTTTTGCAGCACAAAACAGCACAAACGAAGCACAAACGACTGACATAGTTTTTGTGTAGGTTTGCGTTTGATGGGGGACCAACTTCATGCAGGTGTTCCCTCACCAAGAGTTTAGTCAAAGTTGTATTTCGATCAGTTGCATGTCTGAGTAATCCTGTATCCTGCATTCAAGGGCTTAGAAAAAATCCTGTTTTCACCCCACCACATTCAAGAGGCAAGAGTCAAACATGTAGAGTTCAAAACTGTTGTGTACCTATCTGAACATTTTGGGCAACTGAATAGCACTGGGAGTTTCAAAGATCTTAAGTTATTTTTTGTTTATGCAGAAGACCAAAGGACGTCACAAGGGAGAAGACAATGCCACAAACAGGGTGATGTGGGGCACAGGTGATTCGAAGTGTTGACATCCACTGAGCAGAAGAGAAAAGTCTACAATTTGGCTGTAGGGCAGTGAAAGGAGCTCTTAGGGACAAGCATAATCATTTCATACAAACCAACACAGAAAAGTGTCTTCACAAGGCGAGCAGCACATTAATCATTTACACACAGAGACAAGGGAGTCGCAGTGTTCCAAGAGATCACACATGTTCTGCTTTTTAATCCAAATCATACGTTAAAACGCATCTGAGCAGAATTTCAACTTTTAAATTGAACTTTATGTAATGTTTTTATTTAAAATTTTATAAACACAACCTAACTGTGTCCCCAGATATATAAAATGAACACAAAATCATCAGGTAATCAGGTCATTTTTGTCAAGTTGTTTGTTATAATTTGGTGTTTTGGGTTCTCAAGACAATTATCCAATCAGAACGCAGAATTTCGGGTTGTTCAATGTTAAAATCCAGTTGATTTAAACCTAAAAGGAATCTCTATGATCTGAATCCTCACTACCTAAACCTCAGCACCTACAGTCAATCACTAAAGTCCACAGTATATTTAAGAATTAGCTAAAGATGTCAGCATTTTTTTCCTGGGTTGGCAATATTTTTAGTTTTTTTTAAACTTTTTGTTACTTGGTTTTAACCCACGAGATTAAGTCAAAGTTAGAAAATGTGTGTGAAATCCGGAGGTTCTGAGTTTTCACATGGCCTGGTCACGGAGAATGAGAAAAACTCGAATGTGTCCTCAGTGTACATCTTTTTTTTACTGTAAGTACGCTACATACCGTACAGCTCCTTTCTGATGTAGGCATATAGTTATTCATCTTTGAGTTAAACTTTCTCACTATTTTTTGTCACATCACACACGAGAAGTCATCACAAGAGGAATCTGTCTAAATAAATGCTTGAGCTGAAATAAAATGTAAGGGTGGGTTGAATGTAAAGTTTGGTAATTTCCTCAGCCGGGGGCAAGAACTAAGAACATAAAGTGAAGTAAAGTGAAGATAGTGGCAGGAGTCATGGTCCCAAGCTGTGCAGAATGGGACGTGACTCATAAGTCAGTCGAAAACAAACATGCCAAGTTGTTTTCTTTAATCATGTTACTATTACAACTATGTAAAACTGCCTCACTTTAAATCTGGACATGATTAGCCTTTGGTTTATATTTGAATAAAAAAGATATCCATACACTAATGGATACTAAAACTTGAAAAACTGGATATCAGAAACTCATTGAGCAGGTATCTACTGAATAACTGTACCATTTCTGAACTGTGTTAGAGCTACTCAGTGGTGGAAGAAGTACTCAAATTGTTACTTAAGTAAAGGTACCGTATTTTTCTATAAGACTATAAGTTTTGGGGGAAATTTATTTTGTAAAATCAGAGAACAAGAACTGACATTTCATCTTGAAAGGCAAGTTATAGAAGTTATAGTAATAAAAACAACCCATTAAAGAATAATCCGTGTAGCATTTGTTCATTCATTTTTCAATATAGAACCAAAAATAAGAAAACGAAAAAACAACTCTTTTATTTATTTGTCTTTAAAGCCAAAATGAAAAAAATGAATAACAATTTGTTTATTTTTTTTTTAAATCATATATATGATTAATATATTTGGTCTATGGACTGTCAGTGTGAAAAATGTAATATATAAGTCGCACCTGAGTATAAGTATAAGCAAATCCTAAAAAACTCGTATAGTCCGAAAAAACGGTACAGATACTGGAGCTGAGGGGGAAAAAAGTAAAATTATCACATGAAAAAAATATACTTAAGTAAAAGTATTAAAGCACCTGTTTAAAAATGCCTTTTCAGGAGGACTCAAACAATAATAAAATACACTTTTACTTTTCAGTCCTGTTCAAAGATGTAGTGGAGTAGAAAGCACCAATACCTTATCTCAAATGTAATAAAGTAAAAGTAAAAAGTATCCACTTTAGATTTACTTAAGAACAGACCCCTACATTTTACATACAAATGGTACTTTTATACATTTACTTTGTCATGTCCCACCACTGGAGCTACTACAGTAGTTCTGAAATAGATCAATACAATTTAGGTCAGAACAACTGTCTCTGTCTCTGCAATCATTCTGTGTTGAAAGTTATATTGTACTGTATAAAAACAGTTTTCTGCTGTACTACAATTGGTATAGAGCATCAATTCTTTTTCTTTATCAAAGTTTGATATCAAGTATCAAGTTTGAAATGCTATTGAGACAACTCTATCTTGAAGTAGCCCACAATGCAATCCTGCAAAGACATCAATGCACCTTATATTTTATGAATTCAAACACTGGCACACCTCGGTCTGGACCAGTAATTATTCACAAGGGGCGATATATCACACTGAGTAAAAAGTCCTCATGTTGTACCTTATAAAAATTACAGGAAAAGCCCTAAGCCCTGAGAACAAAATGGATGAAGGTTGGACCAAGCATCCATCTGCCACTCGCTTTATGGCCCCGGCGCCAAGCAATAATAAGGTTATTTGGCTGTCGGTTTTGCAGCCTGCTCCAGCACCGTGGCTACAGGTGCCTATGGGGGTAAACCTCAATAAATTCAGGCAGTCTGTCAACAAACTGTTCTATACGTGGATATTAAGAAAGCGTGGCTATTTATTTTACCAAGGAAAATAAATATGTCTTCACTTTAAGAAGCCGGGGGCAAAAATTCAAACAACACTGAATGCTTTTGGACCCGATTGAGCTCAGTGCACAATACACAGCGACTCATGATTCATCTTTCTTCCAATCATTTCCACTTCCTGTATTGTGGTACTCAGACGGCGAGCTTTTCTCATCTGCGCCCTCTTTATTTCTCCCTCAGAATATAAGATAATGAACGCCAGTATAGAACACAAACAGAAAAAAGGAAGCTTTGTCGTCTCAGTCTCGCTGTCCTTTTCTGTGACAGCACTTCACTTGCGCCACTCTGGCTGCAATTCTCCACTGACTTCAAAAGCGCCGAGATGGAAGGAAGAGTGGCAAACAAAAGCATAAAAAATGACTTCGGAATACAGAACCGCACTCATACCTGTTTTAAACCAAATGTATGACGTCATTAGGGCTGGATATTACCCGCCGCATTGGACGCAGCGGGCGCATAAATCATCGGAAGGTCCCCAATGAAAACCCGGTATTCATGTATGCAGGTGAACATTACCAGCTCTCCCTCCAGCCCATATTGTACTTATTTCTTCCAGCACGGCAAAGGGAGGAAATAAGCTTCCTTAATGGCGTGTGGTGAGAGACGCATTACAACGGCAACCGGAATGGGCACACTTTTCATTTTCCCAAACTAAAAAAATATATAATAATGTGCGAAGCAAGCAAAGCAGCAGAGAGCAAAACCTCCACGGAGAGTTTCACACATTTGAAGACCGTGACTTTCTACAATCTGAAAGAAAAAAAAAAGAAAAGAAAAAGCACTTCTGTGACAACTTATTGACGTGCGGAATCAATAATTGTTCGCCTTGTTGCCTTTTCGGAGCATATGGCGCGATTATAATTTCAATTTTTGCCCATTTTTTTTACTTCAGTGGTGGTAATTTGTGCATGGAAAAAAGCCAAATGCAAATCAGCCTGCGCCTTCTCGCTTCTTATTGTGAAATGATTAAAATTCCCTTCACAGATCAGAGCAGGTTTCTCAGCTCCCCTTGGTTGAAATGCTAATATGCTTCCAACCCAGTTTAATGTCAATCCTATTCTTCTTTTTTCCCCGGTTAGGGAGGAGCTGGCTGTCTCCATTTCCATACATAGCTGCATGAACAGGCACAGGGCTTTCTAACCCATCTGGATCGAGGGAATCTAACCAAGGCTGAGAAGAAGAGGAGGAGGAACGGGAGGAGGGCCAAGGAGGAGACTGGTGTCCATGCAGGGATTCTGAAAGCTGGAGTGAATACAGACTTTGCCTCCCGACGTTGCTTGTGAAAAACAGTTCAATAAAAGTAGATGGTGCCCCTTTTGCGTTTAAAGCGACATATTTGTACTTTCTTTCTCCCATATTGATCACATTTCTTTTTTATTTGCAATATTTATTCTCATTTTTCAGTCCAGTCAGTCTGTATCACGCGGGACTAAATAGACTCTATACACAGTGGAAATCTGAGCACGGCAATGCATCACCTGCTGTGCCAGTGTGCCGGAGTTTTTACTATTCATCTATAAAAGTGTGGAACAACATGGGGCACAAACTGTTGCAAAATGCTGCCATTTCCGGGCTCTTACTGAAAATGGGTAATGAAAAGCTCAGCTAGGACTATTGACTCGGGATAAAACCGTTAGAGTCAGGAAGGAAAATACATCTAAATACATCAATAATTGTCATATTAGTGTAGATCTTTACATAGGCCTAAAACAAAGTCTGCATGTGGTAAGCTGGCAGGAGCCTTTTTACAGCAAAGTGGCAGGATGTGATCAAAATGTTCTTGGCAGACAAGCACATAACAGTGAAGAATAGTCAAGTTTGCCCTCGATTTATAGTCACTGCATGGTGGTAGAAAAACTGTGCTAAACTATACACAGACAGACATTTGCAGATATTTGTCCATGTTCTGCTGGTTTCAACAAAGATGTAAGCATTACATTAATTTGTACCGTCATAAATTATAATAATTTCGTCTTTCTGGACACCCAAGGTCGCCTTACAACAACAGCTATAGTGCTTTTCACAGACATGTCCTCAAAGACGTCATACATACAGTACTACTCTAATTAATTTAATTTAAATATATTTGCTAATAACCCACATTATGTTTATTGTACAAGCAAAGCTCAGAGCAAATGCACTTATTCATATGCAGCTAATTATGATCTTCAAGCAGTTATACATACAGTAGGTTTCCGAAAGATGGAAAATTATTGTTGCTATTAATGTAGCAATTAACAACTGAAAACTAAGTACAGTATCTTCAGAATGGAGAACAGTCCTCAAAATATCGTCTACAAGAGGATGCAGAAACCAACAAATACTATGACACCCCACAAATAGCTGAAGTCGAACACATTTTGCGATTGTTCCCTAACAGTTGTTCAAATTCAATTCAAGACACACTAACACACGATACACACTAAAGTTTCACTGATCTATAAAAGTGCATCGTCATGTAGTAACTAGGAGACAACCCTCATGGTAAGACGCAAACTCCAGACAGAACCATTACTGCAGCTGACAGGGGAATCTGGGCTCCTGTAACAAAGTCTTTGAACTTTGATGTTAGCCCCAACTGTTGCAATCACGCTGAAACTCCACAATCATTTTACAAATAATTGCAGCCTGAAGGGAAAACCACATTCCAAACATCTAAAGGGAGTCTGATGGAGCTGGATGCAACGCAGCAGAGACACGACATCGTCCCCGGCCCCGTCGTCACAAGGCTTGCTTTGTTTAGTTTGGACTTATTAGCTTTCTGTGCACAGAGCCAAATGACTTGTAAAACACCGGGAGCTGCTGCCACTCACAGAGCAGTCTTTGGTGGGAAGGCTTTCATTTAAGTCTGTATATGCTCTTATTATTGTCCCCTCTCATTAATATGCCCGCAAACACGTCTGTCAGCACACGTGTAATAATGAGTCCGCTAAGGCAGTGTTTATTGCCCAGTACAGAGGGGTAATTCATCATGGCGGTGAGACAGAAAATGATGGCGCATAATCGGCCTGTTTCCGAGTGTGTTTTTGAGGCACACGTGGACATATGCCAGAGTCCCCGAGTCTAATGAGTACTGTTGTGTCCCTTACTGAGCGTTAAACGGCAGATACAGCGCTTTATGACAAGATGCATGACTACAATACCAATCACAGTTTCACAGCTGAATCGTGCAATGTTCAAAAGCTGCTGTTGTAACATTGTCGTTCGTACCTTCGGATCTGCCGTGAGGAGTTTGAACGCCTCGTAGACCTGCCTCTCTTTGACTCCTCCACCCAAGTCCAGGAAGTTGGCGGGTTTTCCTCCGTGCAGGTCAATGATGTCACAAGTTGCCATGGCTAATCCTGCTCCATTCACTGCAAGAAAATAAAAAAAAAATATATGATTGTATGAATGCTGTAAAACATCAGGGCTTTTAAAATGTAAAACTAATTGTTCTAAGAAATTCAGCTTTTAGTCTAGAGTGTTTTGTTTGTCAACTTAAGTCATCAGAATGAGGATTTATTTGTCATTTCAGTTTAAGAAATACACCGAAACAAAACACTGCACTCAGGTCCAGATCAACAGAGCACAAATAAAAAAATTAAAAAAAGTTTAAAATACCGTATGTCACATAGTCTTTAAAAACAGCCTCCCCTCGGCCCCCATTTTCTAAAGTGCGTTCCAAGTCAGTGCTATTTTGTAAGGTGCTTTAGTGTCCGGGCTTCCTGACAGAATTGATCTGCCTAACAGTATGAGGGTAAAATCTGTTCCAAAGTCTGGTGGTCCTGGCCTGTAGGTGGCGCCGTCTTCTGCCTGATGGAAGAGCTGTAAAAAGTGCTGGATAAGTGGAGTCCTCCATGATGCTGTAGGCTTTTTTCCTGCACCTGCTGATGTAAATGTCTTCAGTGCAGGTCAGACTAAAACACTAATCTAATTTCTTTTTCTATTCTAAGGTATTTGTCAATGTGAATGCCTGTGTATTATGGGAGTCTCCTAAACAAACCTGAACCTGAGACTTAAATAACTTTAAATATATTTGTACATTACAACAATTATTATTAAAATTAAAGGTACATTATATAATTTTTCAGTTGGAGTCCGTCACTTTCTTCTTTCTGTGTCATTACCTTACTTCAAATGTTCTACAGCAGGAGTGTCCAAACTTTTTTCATCCAGGGCCACATATTAAAGGGGCCGACTGAGGGTCATAGACTGGTGCTCAAAACAGTGAGTAATTGAACTCAGTGCATTTATAACAGGTTTGAATGACCCACCAGATCTTTGTTCATGCTTAGACCCTCAAAAGGACACACTAAATTTGCTTGATCAAGGTAGATTTCAAAAACATGCAGTAAAAAGTGCTACTTGCGGTAGTTTGGGCCAGTTCACCTGGAAGCCTGAGGGCCAAAACAATTGGTCTGAGGGCCACATTTGGCCCCCAGGCCATAGTTTGGACATGCCTGTTCTACAGTATGATATTAAACAGTTCTACCTTACATTTATTCAATTACAGGTGGTTTTATAGCTCAAAAATAGTGAAAAATAGGCATTCTGAGTGTGAGTGGGGTCGCCTCTCCAAAAATCAGACTAGTAACTTTGCCTGCTTTGGTCTCCATGATGATAGAAAGGTTTAAAGCCACACTGTGAAACATTTCTGACAAAGCAATAACCGCTCCACTGAGAAAAGTATTTGGTGTACCCTCCACCATAAAAGTTACACAATGCACATGTCTGCAGTTTTGGGGTAAAAAATTAGCTGTACTGTGTGTAAACCTGATGTAATGTCCTGGCTCTCATCATATAACAGTAATATAACTATTGCAAATCGGATTATTAAATGTTTTACCAGTATATTTGTGTATTATCAAATCAAAAAATGTATTTATTACATCAAGGCTAAAATATTTTGACAACTAACGCAGGTTCGAAGTCCTTGAAACAACCAAAACACTGAAGAAAACATAAAAACAGTGAAGAAAAGACCAAATAGAACGCCCCCATGTCTCTAGTAATTGAGACCCAAAAAAAGGGAAAGCACTCTGCCTCTCAGAATCAGAATCAGAATCAGAATCAGAATGTTTTTTATTGCCATATGAGTGAACAGGTTCACAACATTAGGAAATTGCTGCAGTACTTGGAGCAGATGTAGACAAACACTGACATGCAACAACTAATAGAATAAAATAAAGTAGAAAAAAAACCTATAATATAACAAAATTTACAAATTTACAGGAGTATAATAATATAATATTCACCCTTTAGTGAATTTGTACGCGCATCAATAGAAAATATTCTCATCAGAAATATTGAGCATTTCAGGTTTGGCAACACAATCTCATTAAGACTTCAAATCACACCTTCACAGAAAGAGCGTTGATTAAAAGGGTTTGGTAACGTCTTTTGGCCGCCTATGTCATCATTTCGCCAAGTTCCAGACCGTCTCTCCCGCTGAGATGTGTACACGCCAATCTCACAAAAAATATCTTCGTTCATTTAGTTTAAACCGAATGAACGTGTGCCCTGGAAAAGCTCTCGACTCCCGGAAATTTGCTCTAAAAGCTGCCATTTTGCTATTGCATGAACCTCTCCTGGAAACGACACAGGCTTAAAAGCTGGGGTTACTTTAAGAGCTTGTGAAGTACGAAAGTGTCAAATGTGGTCGGGGGGTGTTTATAAGAGCGTGCGGTAAGGAGCGAGAGCACCTGTTAGTGTTGCAATACAGTGTAAAAGCTTTGATTTATGACAAGAGAGGGGCCCTTTAATGAGAATGCTAACAATCCGGCACACTGGAGACTTTCCGGGCGGATTATAGCTAATTAGAACGCATTGGTTACGGGAGAAATCCGTCTGGAGCCCTCCGAAAGAGACGTGCAGTGTGGACTGGAAGAGAGCCCGGGCTGCCTTTGTGTCTACTAAGTTTAAACCGTACACTTAACTTATAGCACCTCAGAGGATTGGTGGGTAAAGCATTATAAAAGTACAGTGGTGGTATAATACAGCAATTATTTTCAAGAGGATCTATTACTCTGTTTATATGGGTTCTGGCAGCTAGACTTTTGCAGTGACGTCTATCCAATTTAAATATACAGTCATACTTGTCTTTTTTTCATGTCTTTTTTACATGAAAATACCCATGTTTTTTCTTAACATTTACTTTTTACATTGTACATGCATTCTGAAGATATACAAAGCAATATGTATGGGATTGTGTAGCAAAGTTTTTGAAAAAAGTTGAATAACTAATAGTTAAATTGGTTTCATAATAGATTCATATTCCTCAAAGTAGCCATCCTTTGGTTTGTTGACATTACTGCAAAACCTTGACCTTGTCTCAGCGGGCTTCAGAATGAAGTAACCATGAGTGTGTAAAGGAATGATCAAAGCAAAGGATCTAAAATATAAAACAAGTTATTTCACACTTTTTATTTACTACATTCACTACGCGTTCATTCATAGTTTTGATCTGATATGAATGTGTGAGAATCTACAAACTAAATAATGAACATAAAGACAAAAAAAACCAAAAATATTAAGGTGGGGTTTACTGAAGATGAATGACAACTAGGGATGGGCATTCGATTAAATTTTCTTAATCAATCGTCGGGAAAATTAACTATCGATTTTCGATTAATCATGAACATTTTATATTAAAATTATCATCACTATTATTACTATTACTAATCTGCATGAATAAACTCAACTTTACAACATATAAACCATAATCACTATAGAGCCACATCAGCCCGTGTGAGATTAAAATGTGTTTAATGCAGCTTCGGCACATTTGGTTACGTCTTGCAGAAACGAAACTTAAAACCACATGGCTCATTTGCATAAACAGTAAGCGAAAAGAAAGCAGCTCTTTCCTTGTACTGATGTGGTTCAGCTTCTGTTGGACTAAAGAACACGACTCAGTGGAATATGAGTGTTCTTTCTGTGACAGAGGGATGTTCTGAGGCTGATAAGTCTGTTCTGTTCGTATGTCGTGTTGGAGATACTGCGTATACATGCGAAACCGGGATATTAAAAAAAAAAATAAAATCTCCAAGGAGCCAGAGCCGAGACGTGGGACTGTGCGGCTCCAGTGTTTCTGCTGTGAGACGCAGCCTCGACTCCTTACGCTACGTTACGCACAGCAACCTACATTCGGTTTGTCAATTAAAATGAAAGTGATCGACGAAATTCTTAATGATCAATTATCGATTAGTCGACTAATCATGCCCATCCTTAATGACAACTGGTACAAAAATGTCCTCAATACCAGATCTGACCAAGCACCTGTATGCTCTCTTATAAACACATCCACACAGTTTATCTTCCACCCTCTTACCAAAGCAGGCGATGTTCCCGTCGAGCCCGATATACTTGAGGTCCCACTTGGCGGCGTGCATCTCTGTGGGGTCGCTCTCACTCATGTCGTCCATGGCGAACACTGCCTTCTGACGGAACTCTGCGTTGTCGTCAAAGTTGATTTTGGCATCAAAGCAAACCACTGGGGCAAAGGTAGGAAGGGTGAAGAGGATGACACAGAGAGTTAGAGAGACAGACAGCAAAACAATGGAGACCTGTGAGGGAATGGAGGGGGAATGAGAATATAAACTAGCTTTGAAAAATGTGCACATAACTATAGCCTGACTGTAATGACCAGAGCTGAATTAAGTATATTTTCTTTGTAGAGTTTATTTTAAAAGTCTGCTGTCAATTTATTATTTTGTTTCTTTACATCAAGAAATTTTCAAAAATAAAAATAAAAAAACCAACAATGAATAGACTTTAATGGGTCAGTTAAAGCACAAAGTTAATCTTATTTCATGTTAATTATATAATTAGGAGCTGGAGTTTCATGCACACCAAAACTGGGTGATTTCTAGACCTTTGAGATGATTTAAATGACAAGAAAACAGCAAAATCTGATGTGTGTGATCAGGGGAACCTGATCAGAAAGAAACTGGTGATTTTGCTGTTTGGTGATTCGCTGTTTTAAATATTTAGTTTACTCCAAAAATCTCATAATTATAAGATGCTTCTGTTCTTTTAATTCCTTTAACTGTTTGTAAGGGGAACATGCTTGGTTCATGTTGTGTTGGTGATACAGTGACTGTTTCGAACGCACAGCACTGTTTACTCTACACAACATGGAGACTGTTATGTCCTTTTCAGTTCACTCACTGCCAATTGATTTAAGCAACTTAAAGGTACAGTATGTAACTTTCAGGAGGTGGTGCCTGCATGATTCCATGGAAATAAAACCATACACATTTTTCATGGATATAATATTCCACTGTATGGCTTATACAGTGGAATATATGTCCAAAGCGACAGATGTGATGGGAATTTCCTTCTTAGTTAATTTAAAGAGTGTATTGTATGGGTTTAGAGAACTAGTAACTCACAACTGCTGAAGCATCTCTGTTCCTGGTCACATGCACTGGTGTGACCTGTGGTTTCTGGGCTACTTCAAGACAGGTCGCTCTGTTCTGTCTTTATCCATCATGGTTAAAACAAGTTGTTCTATTCATTCTCATAATTTAGAGTTATTGGTACCCTTGTATTCAATCTAATCGATGCCCCAGTTGACCCAGACAAGTAATCTCCTTTTGAGAACCGTTTACAAAACTATCGTATGTTTTACCTCATGTTGATTTCATGACGTTTGTCACCTGTTTTTGTTTTGCCATTCAGGTTAGGGAGACGGACCTCATATGAGGGACAGAAGGTTTTGGTTTTCATTATTTCTTTGTAACTGTGTGCACAATTGTTTTAATAACTTCAGACTCTTTGATTTAAGACAACTTTTCTCCAGCTTTATTCTTCTCAGATTAAAAAATCCACAACAGGCCTAATATATTTCTTTCTTCAGTGCAATAGACACAACCAAAATTAAATAACATGCTTTATTTTAGTCTAGTTTTAGATAAAAGGGCGCATACTGTGGCTTTAATGCAATATGTGTGCCTTTTGAATAAAAAAATCAAAATCAAAATATTTTGTGTCTTTATTGTTGACAACTACTCAGTTTCTACACTTGCTCTATTTCTTTATAAGAGAAACAGCAGTTGTCTCTTGAGCAGACAGGGTCTCTTATTGTTTTTGAGTTTCTGTCTGTTTTTACTATTTACAACATATTTTCAATAAATAACCATGTACCTATCTATAGTACACGATGACAACAAGCAATATTAAAATGTTGACAAAAGAAATGTGCTTTTTAATGGCTCCTCATAAATATTAATGGTGACACGCCTTTCAAATGTGGTTCTATTTTCACTCGCAGCAGAGACGCAGCTCATCTGACTGAGCTGAGGCAGGCTAGACATTTTCACTGCAAAATCTATTCAGTTTTGGTTCATTTACTTACATTTCACTCAGGAGTAGTTATTTTTGGTCGACATTCACTGACAATTTAAAAAGACCCATATTAACCTGTTTTCTGTTGCGTTATAATGTAGTTTCCTTAGCAAAAACATACCCGGAATTGGGTTTCTTTTCATTCACACATGTTTAACACACACCCTGCATGATTAGGCTGAGTTCTTCTCTCAAACAGAAAACACACTGTTCCACCTTGTGATGTCATGTGGTAATACAGGATGTGCTCCACTGTATTTTTAAACTTCATACACTTTTACTAGAATCATTTGGATTTTAGCCCCTCTCTACTGAACTAAAGGTAAAATACAGCTGTTTACTTGAAAACCACCACTAGATGACATCACAAGGTGGAAAAGAGCATTTTGAGCATTGTAGTTGTAGACGGATTGATAATGAAGGATTAAACAACTCCGGGGATGTTTTTGAGGAGGTAACAACATGATAACATGGTTTAAAGCTCACAAGAGTCAATTTTGCATAATACTAGACCTTTAATAGATTTGGCCTCATAATAATAATTTGTAGAAATATAAGTGTAAACAAAATGGAAGCGAACGAGGAACAGGAGAGCTATAGTGTCTGAAGTTCAGACATTAAGAAGGACTGTCTGTATACAGGATGTGCTTTAATGTACCTCAAACAGCCCATCGCATTTACTACATGCAGAGGAAAATATAAGGTTCAGCGGGAGTTCACATATTCTGCATCGTGACAGCCACTGCGCTCTTCATCATCATTATCATTACTCTTTTTTGTGTCAGTGATTGACAAGTGAATGCCCCCGTTAACCTTCTCTGGAGTCAAAAACTAGTGATTATTGTAGCAAGTGAAAAGGCTACAACAATGGATTATTATGAATACAGAGGGAGGACCAATCCAATTTAGACACGGCCTTTACTGTGTCACTTTTCTAAAACACAAATGTTACTTTATTGCTCCACGGTGATGATACTGTTAGTGGTAAACTGTGAGAGCTGTTTGTCTAAATGAACAAGTACAATATTACACCATTTTCTGATCTTTGTTAAAATATTGTATCCTCATCGCGAATATACCGGGAGTTTTTTGTTTGTTTGTTTGTTTCATTTGCAAACACACAAACCCTGCATGTTTAGGTTGAGTTTTTCTCCCAAACAGAAAACACTCAGGAAGTGCTCCACTGTGTTTTTAAATTCCATACACCTTCATTATAATAAATTTGTTTTCAATTTCTCTACTGAACTAAAGTAAATGGAGCTGTTAACTTGAAAACTACTGCTTAATAACATCACAAGGTGGAACAAAGCATTTTGAGCTTTGGCCATTGACATGCACTAGCCTAGCACCAGCAACCTCTCCAAATACAAGGACTGGATGGAGTATTTTAAAAAAGTGTCTCCACACGTCTCCAACACTGTAGCTCAATAGGAAATGAGGCCCCATGTCCAAAATTCCTAACTGTCCCTTTAAGCATTTGTCTTAATCTAATTGTGCATCTTACCAATACATGTGTCTTTCTACTAAATAGTTGGAGCATATCAAATACCACATTACCGCCTGTTTTATTTGTGTGTGAAAAGAGAACTCTGAAGGTGAGGGCTTCATTGAGAGAAAGTACGAGCAGAGTTAGAGCAGGCTGCACTGATGGTGGCAGAGAGATGGAATAGTCAATAAGTACTGTAAATTGTTTCTCTGAAAGCCTTAGTGGGGAAATAGCATAATAATAATACATATACAATGACAGGTCAAACAACAGTGTAGATTCAGGCAGAAGCACAAACAGACATTAGCATTGTACATGTACCTTGTCCTTCGGGAGTCTCTCCAAAAGGATTGACTTCAACTTGTGTGGCGTCGACTTTCAGGAAGAGATCATAGAGCCTCTTAATCTGATCTGCAGCCTGTGGAGACCAAAGAGGACAGTCAGTACCTCATGAAAACACTGTCCCAACAAAGCCCTGCCAAGTGCACTTACATAAAACAAGGCCAAACACATAATTTTAGTGCTATTCTAACTGTACAGTAAATGTTTTATTCATTCCTCATTTCATCATAAAATGAAGTCCTGTGTTACGGTTAACCCTGTAATTGGATAAGCTCCCTCATGGATACAAAAACAACTCTGGCTGACTGTGGCTTCTCTTCTGGGAACCGAGACTCATTGCACTTATTTAGACATATTCTTCATGTCACAAATCTAAACTAATTTGATTTCTCACACCACAGAGCTATGGCCATCCATCCATTTTCTTCCGCTTATCCAGGGCCGGGTTGCAGGACTGCAGTCTAAGCAGAGACTCTCAGACTTCCCTCACCCCAGACACTTCCTCCAGCTCCTCCGGGGGGACCCTGAGCCGTTCCCAGGCCAGCCGAGAGACAAAGTCCCTCCAGCGTGTCCTGGGTCTTCCCCGGGGCCTCCTTCCGGTGGGACATGCCGGAACACCTCCTGAGGGAGACGTCCAGGAGGCATCAGGAACAGATGCTCGAGCCACCTCAGCTGCTCCTCTCAACGTGGAGGAGCAGCGACTCTTCTTTGAGCTCCTCCCATGTAACTGAGCTCATCACCCTATCTCTAAGGGAACACCCAGCCACTCTGCAGAGGAAACTCATTTTGGCCGCTTGTATCTGCGATCTCGTCCTTTTGGTCACTACCCAAAGCTCTTGACCATGAGGGGAGGAACATAGATTGAGGTAAATCGAGAGCTTTGTCTTTCGGCTCAGCTCCCTCTTCACTACAATGGTCTGATACATCGACCGTCTGTCAATCTCACGCTCCATCCTCCCCTCACTCGTGAACAAGATGCCAAGATACTTGAACTCCTCCACTTGAGGCAAGGACTCCCCACCCACCCAGAGAGGCCAATCCACCTTTTTCCAGTCGAGAACCATGATCTTGGATTTGGAGGAGCAGATCCTCATCCCAGGCGCTTCATACTCAAACCGCCCCAGTGCACGCTGCAGGTCCTGGTTCAGTGGAGCCAACAGGACAACATCATCTGCATCATCTGAGATCCTGTGGTCCCCAAACTGGACCCTCTCCAGTCCCTGACTGCGCCTAGAAATTCTGTCCATAAATACAATGGTGACAAAGGGTAGTCCAGGTGGAGCCCAACATGCACCGGGAACAGTTCCGACTTACTGCCGGCAATGTGAAAACAGCTCCTGCTCCGGTCATACAGGGACCGGACAGCCCTTAGCAAAGGGCCCCATACTCCCGGAGCACCCCCGGCTGAGCAGCGGCTGAGGTGTGGGGAAATGAGCAGGGCCACACCAGATTGGGCATCGCTTCCAGAACCCAAGCTGTGGAGGTGAGGCCAACTATATCTAGTCGGTAATGTTCAACCTCTTGCACAACCTCAGGCTCCTTCCCTCCCAGCGAGGTGACATTCCATGTCCCCAGAGCCAGTCACAGAGACAGTAGCAAGGGGAAAAAAATTAAACACATTCTAGGCTTGTGAAAATGACACCTACACTCCTGATATATTTAAAACATGTTATGTTGTTACCTCCTCAAAAACATACTTGGAGTTGTGTTTGTTTCATTCACACATGTTTGAGTAACCCTTTATTATTAGTCTGTCTACAACTTCAAAGCTCAAAATGCTCTGTTCCACCTTGTAATGTCACAAAGCAGTAGTTTTCAAGTTAACACTTTAGTTTAGTAGATATAGGCTTTTCCAGAGCTGAAATTATCAAAATGATTCTAGTGAAGATATATGGAATTTAAAAACTAGGTGAAGCACTTCCTGTATTACCGCATGACAAGGTGGAACAGAGTGTTTTCTATTTGAGAGAAGAATTCAGCTTCAATGTGAAGGGTTTATGTGTTAAACGTGTAAACAAAATAAAACAAAACATAACCCTGGTTAACATAAATGGTATGTTTGTGATGAGGAAACAACATTATAACCTAAATTAGAACATAGCGTAATACTGACCCTTTAATGTAACAAACTAATAAATATAATTAGCTGTTCAGTCGCTTTGTCATTTATTTCATGGACTATAGCCACGCATGTTGAGAATCACTGTAACAAATCAGTATCATTAATGTTTGTGCTCCCAGCCTCTGCCAGAAATAACAATAGACCACCTGGCAATGTGTCGCATATAATGACACCAGACAATATTGTACAGCAAAAGTAATGACAGGCAAAGCGTATGTGTGTGTGTGTGTATGTGTGTGTGTGTGTGTGTGTGTGGGACTGAGCATACGTCCCTTTGTGTACATGTCTGCATAGCTTTGCATTATCCGTCTGTGCCATTACCTGATGCTGCAGAGGTCCTTTGAAACCCAAATTAGCTGCCATGCGGAGTGCCTGCTCGTCCTGAACTCCTTGGAATATATCTATGACTTCCTACAAAAGAGCATAGAAAAGAAAGGAATGATGAGAAGATATATGCTGAGAGAAGAATGAACAAACGCTGGGCTGTATACTAAACTATTATGCTGACAGAATACGATGAAGTGATAAAAAAGTAGAGCAGTAAAAGATAATATGCGGAGTTCACATTCTAAAATTTGATGAAGTCACAATTTCAAATAGAAGACGGGGCCTGCATAACACTATGGGAAATTCACTGTTTCTACAAAAATGATCCACATTTATAAATCTAGCCACAGATGATACATCCTTTATTTGCTTAGATTTGGCTCTACTAACTTGCCATATTAATCTTGTGACTTAAAAGTCCCTTCAACACATTTTTGGTGTTAAATAATGGAACCACTTTCTGAAAATACTGTGAAAAAAATTATATATTTTTTTTATTTATACTGACAGAAAACAATTAATGATGTGTTTGTTTTTGTTCCACGTGAATAGGGCCATAATCGCAGAGACATTAACATTAACAGGTAAAAAAAAACGGCAATCTGACAGTTTCAAGACAAACCATACCATAGAAAGTTGACCGTACATTTACTGCAGGTGGTATTATTGCTCAAAAATACCTAGAAAAACAGGCATTCTGACTGAGCAGGGTTGCCTCTCCATAGATCTGGCCTGTAACTTGGCCTGGTTTGATCTCCAGGATGACAGAAAGGTTTAATGACATACTGTGAAACATTTCAGACAAAGTAATAACATCTCCATGGACACAAGCTGATGGTGGACCCTCCACCGGAACAGTTATACAGTGCACCTTTATCCTCCTGAGACCCCAGCTTTTGTCTAGTGTGCATTTTCTTCTTGCTATTTAAGTATAACAACTAAACTTTGTTTTTATACAGGAAGTAGTTTTTGCAAAAAATGATGTTCTCATATGAGGACAATGGGTCCATCTTGCTGTATGACACAAATAGACACCATTGGGTAAAAAATGTAAAAACATTAAAATGTACAGATAAAATGCAATCAGCTGTTTATTTCAAGCCCTAAACATGCCAAATGTGACGTAGGTTGACCGTGAGCAGGTGGGGTTCAGTGAGCAAGGTTAAAAACACAGACAAAGGCATGAAAATGTGGTCCACAGTTTTCATTTTTTCTGGTTTTCATTTCATTACAGAAAAGGTAGAAGTACAAAATGGAGGCAGGCAGCAATTTCCTCTCCAGCAGCAGAACTGTTCAACAATTTACAACTGTAAACCCATCAAAATATTCCCAAGTTTAGCTAATAACATGGTACAATCAATGACATAAAATAGTCCCAATGTCCTCAAACGAGGACATGACATTTACTGAAGCTCTAGTCGGCTATGATCACTATGTGTAAAATTTTAATGCCAAGTGAAGTTAGAGACATTATTGTACATAAATACATTGGCTTCATTCATAAAATTTGGATATAAACTTCACCATGCTGTTTTTTCTTTCGGGATCTGCTGTCGAGGTTTTTTGTTGATTTCCTGAATCAAGCTGAAATTGGTGTAATATTGTGAACAAGATTGCACAGGCAGTGTCCCTCAATGTGACTAACAGGTGAAAGTTTAAAAAAAATTGAATATCATGGTGCTAAGAGGCAAAAATGTAATGTGCTCGTATGAGGACGCAGGGTCTCAAGAGGAAAGCTACCAGATTCACTATATTTTAGTTGGCAAATATTTCACTGGAAATGTGGAAATGGAACAGAAGCAATAGGTAAACCACACGCAGCAGTACTAAAAGCAGAGTGTTTCTGTGTGCAATCTGCAATGCACTATGATAGACGTCGATGCACGGTCTCTGCAATCTGTGCCAACATCTGCAGTCTAGAAAAGGGATGATAAAACAAGCAGAGAGATATGCTGGTTAAACCTCCATCTGTAAGGCTTAACTGGTACATCTGTTAACAATGACAAGGACCTGCTTTTACCCAAAATCGTTTTGGCAGTAAAACCAAAACTTAACACAAAAATGCAACACATATTTTCTTCCTTCAGACACCTTACACAATTCACATATAAAATAAAAGTGGAATTCCATTACATGCATTTAATCAAAAATGGGGTATTAGTTATCAATTTAGCCAGTATTACCAGCGCACGAGACCTGTGATGTGTTACTGGATTTACATCAACAGTTTGGGCATGTTTGTTATTAGCTAAGATTCGTTTTCTCCTGCTGGTTATACCCTCCACTGCCAGATTGAGCCCTATACCAGAGTCAAGTTCAGGGAGCACCCAGGCTGAAAAATAATGTCTTATTCCTTACAAAGCCATTATTTTAGATTCTAAACATGAGATGGCACTACAAATGTACTCAAGAGCATGTTTAAAGTCAGTACAAACAATGTGTAATGTGTAAGGTCCTTTATTACGTAAATTTGACTCTTGTGAGCTTTTATCCATGTTAGAACGTAGTAACCAGATCAGTTTTGTTTCAGAGTGTGACTTAAGATTTTTGTTATCAGGATAAATTAATCTTAAAAAATATTAAGTCTGAAAACCTCAAGTTACAGAAATGAACAAAATAAGTAAACAAGCCAAGATATGTGAGTGCAACCTACGACTATAAAACCACAGTAAGAGAAGAAAAGAACTGTACCTTGAAGATGAGTTCTGGGCTTTTAGCCGCTACTTCTTCAATGTCCACACCTCCCTGGGGACTTCCCACCATCACCGGCCCGTTACAGGCACGGTCCATCAAAATGGCAAAGTAGGTCTCTCGGCTAATGTCCAGGGCCTCGGCTACCATCACCTGGGCACGACCGTTAACACACAGGAGAAGAAGAAAACCAGGTCAGCAGAAAGACGAAGCTGACACAAAACCGCGGTGTACTATAGCAGTTTTCAATGACTGCACGAGAATAATTAACACGGACGACGTAGGTGTGACACTTCACTAATGAAAGTTAAATAGCAGTCTGACCACGGTGGCACCAGATAACAGGGCTGACTGACAGAATGTGTGACTCCAGGCTCAGAGATCAGTTGGTACACAAAGAATAGGAGACGCGTTAGCTAACAAAGCAGGCCTTAGCTGAGAGAGGCCGATAAGCTGAGTGAGGAGGCAGGCAGCAGTCTCATTTGGGGTGAAAAGACTTTGACAGGTAGTCTTTAGCTGTGTGGTTGAGGGTAAAGTTGGAGTTTGCTTGAACACGGGCGTGCCACGTGTTCTGCCTATAACTCGTCATACTGTCAATAAGGATGGATGGTCGTCTCTAAGCTCAAGTGAGGTCAACAGACTGAATAGTATACCAGCTAAAATTAAAGCTGAATTACCGTATTTTTGAAGATTTGAAGGTATACATTTGAATCTAACTAACTAGCTTCTTGTTCGTACAAACCCCTTGCCACTTTGTCAGTTTTCGCATGCATGAATTTTCGGTTTTCACCTTCGATAAACAGGGGGTAGACCACAGTGCAGTCAACCCTAGCGCTCCTTGCACTACTTCCAGGTTTGTGATGAGTAAAATACTTTATTATTAGCCAATTTTGTGAAAGTAAATGATATTCACTTAAGGGGGATTACCCTTTTTTTCCTCCAATTACTGTATTTTCCGGACTACGTCGCTCTGGAGTTTCAAAATCAAAGTCCAAGAACAGACAGACATTTCAACAATTCAAACTGTCGACCTCGCAGTTTTTGGGACATCATCGTCCGTGCTCTGATAGAGGCAGTTGCATTGCATGAAGCAGTAATAGCTTTTTTTGTTTTCATCATTGTAGATCGAGTATCCTCCGTTTTTCCAGTCCCTCACAAGTTTCTCACTCACTCCAAACTTTCTTCCTGCTGCTCAAATACTGTCTTCGCCTGCATATTTCAAAACTTGCAGCTTGTAATCTGCCGAAATATGATTTTCTTTTTGGGGGCATTTGTGTTCATTTTCAGTTGTACAGGAGTAATAAGAGTAGCGGATACTGGGACACAAGCCTAAGGAGCCCTCTCTCAGTGTGAAAATAACAACCATGTGAAATTATATATGTTACTATACAAGTCGCAGCACCACCCAAACCATGAAAAACGTATAGTCCGAAAAATACGGTATGTTTCGCCCCAATGCAGATATTTTAAGCTGCTTTTGGGTGAAACTGAGGCTGATGTCTGTTGTCTACATCCAGTTATAGAGCGTTTCATTCTCTGCGAAACAGGAAGTGCACCGTTAGCATGCTAATGTTTGTCAGCTTTAACATCACATAATCTCTGCTCTCGTCTATGAAAGATGTGAAAACTGCTTATAAATCATTGCAGCAAATGATTAAGATGGTCAAAATGCATCTGGTACGTGAGCAAAAATAATAATTTGGACTGCAGAAAACAGTTTAAAATGGACTAGCTCAGCTTTTCTTTTCTTTTTTTAAACTGAAAACATTGGTATATCACACCTTTAAGTTACTCCATTTGACTTGAGGCCATTTCTTTACGGTACTATTTCAAATTCAGCCCCTAACCCATCCCTACTCATTCCCAAATCAGTAGCCGGGCAGCAAGTCAAGTTGGTAGAAGCGCAGTGCTGAGCCTCTCTTGTTACCTTCCATACCGGACCCACGGGTGGATGTGTTATGCAATCTTTATGGACAGGTTGACAGCAAAGATCTGCTCCTGTTCCTACACTATACTGGTCACAGGTCAACTCTCGCTATTACCTCAAAACTTCAGCAGAGCCTTTTAGGGTACTTGGGGTAAATGCAAATTCCAATTGTATTTTGTTTGTTTGCAGTTCCTTCTGCCTCTGAGACATCCATTTGTATCTCTGGAAGGTCCCATGTGCCTATTTGAAAACTGACAAGTGCAGCAGATTTGATTCTTGCTAAACACAGCTGTAGGAGAAGAGATGGGAGTCCGCAGGCTGAAGGCTTCATCAGCTGAATTTTTTTTATTTTTTTTGAGAAGGTAGTTACTGTATGCGGTTTGCCAGTACAGAAAATGAGATCCCTGCTTGTTAGAGGCACACAGAAACAGTTGTTTACCCAACACTTTAAATTCACACTGGGCCTCGTTCAATTTATGCAATGAGCCATAACACCAGCAAGTGAAAAGCCAGAGTAAACAAGAGAGGACAGCAACTACATATTTTAAGCTACCAAAACAAAACGCAGATTCAGGCTGCCTTCACAGTCATTAAACTCATACAACTGTATTATTGGACTCAAATAACCTTGTAATGAGGAGAGAAAAAAAGGACAGTTCTTTGGTTTCTTACAAATTCTTACCGTTTTGACTTTGACTCCTTCTTTAGGCGTTTGTTTGGTGGTCAGATTGAAACCCAGCATCTTTTTAGCCAGCTCACCGACCACAGCAGGACTGGAACAAAGAGGTCAAAGTTCAATTAAGTTAAAAACTGTGGTGATTTCCCAAAGTCAGACGCTGTCGGCGCAATTTCAGTAAGTGCGCAGATAGACACAGCAACGGCAACCACGCAACACACACACAGGATATGTGCATGTACAATGGATCAATGGATCAATGTAGCCTGAAAAGTGATTCCTTTGATTTGTAGGCCATTTGCATTTATCCATTAGTAAGCGTAGGACTTCTTTTCCTCCTTTTGAAGGGATCAAAAGAATGACTAATAAAAATACAGAGTGGTCACTGGCAAGGGGGACAAACTATAGCCTATTATAGCCTTAATACATAGTTTTAATATATGGTTTATGTATAATGAAACAAGAAGAGAAGACGAAACAGGAAGCTGTAACAGTACTATAATTTAAAGATGGCTAAAGGGTTTTTTGAGAGCAAGTATGTCAGGCTTTTTTTCATGGACCTGGTTTTGAGAAAAAAAGAACAAAAAAGAAAGAATAAAACTAAGTTAAGACAGTTAAGACCTCGTGTGAACTCCCATTGCACACACAAAAACAGCAGAGAGAAAAGCTGAATAACCTACAGATGCACAGTAGGTTATAGTGCAAATAAAGAGAGTTAACCTGAGCTCTTTGTGGACAATGTAACACATTCTGACAAAGGTGCACTTTGAGAAACACTCTGGTCCAAGTACACATCAGTGTGAATGAAGCTCTTTCTATTATAGCTCTTTAAAGGCGTGCTGCATGCCATCACCCTTCTGGAAGCCTGCTCCGCTTTTACAAGTGAATACAAATGAATCCAGGGGTTGAGCTCATCCTTTGATAGATGAGAGGAAGGTGAACCATGCACTCGTGTCACTGTCTGGGGACGATGAACTTCAGCATGTCTCACTTTGAAAAAGTTCCTTGCTTTTCCCAGCCAAAGTAGGGTGACGATGATACATGTCCAGAACAACTGTCATAAATCACCATTCGGCCCTAAAGGTAGCAATAAATGATCTATACCGAGAAATTCAGAGTGCTGCAAGTGCATAAAAAGTACATATGGTGTTTGAGTATTATTGACTAAAAGTGCTGTGCTATACCACATTTTTACAGTCTCAAAAATGTTAAAAACAGGACTGACAGTTTGCAGTGGTCCAAAGTTATTCCTCGCATCCTAATTATTCACCACAGTGAGTTTGTAACTGTTTTTCACAGTAAAGCTAATAACCACTGGCATGCTAACTGTACACATCCTGATTTATGGACAATAAAATGCTTTGTAATTATATGCAGACAGCATGCAGCAGACATATTTACATCTGGAGAGCTAAATATATTAGAGATAGACTGATTTGTCAGTTGGTTGATCGATCGGGTTGATATATGAACTTTTTAGTTATCGCTATCTGTCCAAATCCAGCACAGGCCAATATTTTGTTTTGATGGATTTGCATAGATACAAAGCTTTAGAGAGAAAGAAAGAGATAACTCCACTAATGATACGTAGCTCCTTTATAAGTTTGTGGTAAAGAAAAGGCTGTCAGTAAGTTTGTAGTAAATTTTAATCACATATTTTGAGAAGAATGACCAAAATTTGCCCTACATATCGGCCAAAAATATCAGCAGAGCTGATCAGCCATCAGTAACTCTGGATTCTAAAGTATCGGGATCGACCATGAAAAAATCCTTTAGAAACATCTACTGTGAACTCTAAATGAGTACATCCACATTTTGTAAAAATAAACCTTAGCAGCGACACCAAATCCCAAACAGCATGGGATTTGGGAAATTTCGTACAGGGTGCATAATACTTCAGCCAAACTCAAAATCCTCTTTTTAATTGAGGAAAGCTGCACAAGAAATGAGGGAGTGAAAAAAGAAAAAAAAGTGTTTATTTGCAGCACAAATAATCCTTAGTGTGCTTTAGTGCCTGGGGAACATCTTCACAAAGCTTTTTGTGCTTGCTCACTCAAAAAGTCAATGTCAGGAGAACAAAATGGCTCTTCCTTGAACAGTGTGAAAAACTGACGGGGTGTTACTTACTCTTTAGTTAAGTGCACTCCACCTTTAAGGCCACTGTCGAACACGCCCTTGCCCCGACCGCCGGCTAAGATCTGAGCCTTCAGCACGATCTCTCTGGCATCTGCAAGAAAGACTCGAGTTCAGACAATGTGGCATCGCACCTTAAATTGCAGTCTAGCATTTAGCGGCGCTCTCGACTGAAAGACGAGATGGTTATAGTGATCTTCTCTCCCTGCTTTTGTCCTGTTCAGTCAGCTGCTTTTTCTGGCATTTTCAAATCATCATCATCATTCATCACATCATCATCAGTAGTTCTGCGCTGAGGTATTGTAATTTTATTAAGAACTACACCCACCAATATATTTAACGGCAGTAATAAATGTGTAAAACATTATTTGATTTTAAAATAGTTATGCACCAAAGATAGAGCAACATAAAAGTGTTTGAGAAATAAAACCACATATAAGACAATCATTTTGGGTCAGTATTAATCGTGGGGACTTTTTCTTTGTACTAATGGGATATTTTTCTGTACTACACTGCAATTTGAGCAGTAGAAAGCTTAATTACAGCAATACTATATCAAGCACTTCAATCAACCAATCAATCTTTATTTATAGAGCACTTTTCATACAAATAATGCAACACAATGCGCTGACTGACTTCAAAATGTGTTATCGTAACATGCCTACATCATACACATATCATATAGATTTAGTCAAATAGTTAATGGAGTTTTATTATCAACCAACATTTTTATTAGTCAACCAAATTATACGGATTTGAGATGTGGAAATAAATCGTAGCCTGCTTTTTTTACATAAGGAAGACTAGTACCACTCTGTCTGCATGGTCAGTTCGTGTCAGATCCATGGAACAGATCCAAGAGATACTGAATAGTTTTGTGAGCTTGCGTTACACATACATTAGTGGTGCTTGTTTTTAGTCGATGAAGAATTTATTTCGTTGACTACAGCCCCTAGAATTTTCAGAGGACTTTTTTCTTCAGGGTTTGCAATCAATACAATTATTTTGTTAGGTGCAGACTTTACATTTTAATATAGAGGATAAAAAAATAATACATACATGTTTCAGTAATCCTGCATTATTAGTCTGTCTGCATCTCTAAAGCTCAAAATGCTCTGCTCTGCCATGTCATGTAGTGGGAGTTTTCAAGTTAACAGCTACATTTTACCTTTAGTTCAGTATAGATTGACATTTCCAGGGCTGAAATTATTGAAATGATTCTAGTGAACAAGAGAGAGACAAACACAAGCAAGATTTGCATGATTTGTGTGTTAAAGATGTGTGAATGAAACAACTCTAGGTATGTTTTTGATGAGGAAACATTATAACATAGATCAGATCTTTAAATAATGAGAGAACATGTCTCCTTACCTAATTTCTATCCTTCAGCACACAAATATACAAAAATATACGTAATACACAAGCACTTTCAAATCAATAACTGATTTTAGCACTTGCCTGTAACCTAAATGCATCAATCCCCTTTCTCCTTTGCTGTCAGTAACACCTTGAGAGAAAAAAACTCACTTAAAAAAGGACGACCCGCTGTCCACTCATCCCACACCAACAATCGGGGTGTAGCTAAATGGACTGAGGGCCCTTGATGGAGCCCAATATGCAGGCTGTTATTACGGAGGTGGGGGTAGGGAAGGCCGTGACAGGTGGAAGCCATCAGGCTAAAAAGTGGGTGGTAGTGCACTTTCTATGCACTCTCTGTTCGGTGTCTGGAGAGAGACGCCTTGACCTTGGTTGATGAAGACGTACTCCACATTCAAAAAAAAAAAAAAAAAAGAAGAAAAAAGAAGAAAAAAATTGGCTAAAGTCTAGACAGAAAAGTAGTGATCTCCAAAAAAGCCTATGAAAGCGCATCCGGGATTAAAATGGTGCCGTATTAGCTGAAGAGAGCCAAGGAGCTAAGCAGTAAATGAGCAGAAAGGTGCGCTTATGCAAAAGGGGCTTTGAAAGGAGTCATAAATGAATAAATATGTTAATAAAAACTGCTACGGTGCAAAATTAAAAAGGGTTCAAAGAGAGACGAAATGGATTGCCCCGCGGGTGAGTGCAGCAGAAACAGCCCACAGGATTTTTTTTTTCTTTTTTATTGCTTTAAAAAGAAAACGAAACAAGTTAAGGAACAAAGATGTGCATCGCAGTGTGAGGTAAGGGAAAAGGTACAAGTAATGGCATGATGCTGAGAACAAAAGGGGGAAAAATGCATTGAAAAAGTGAAAGTTAAAGGTGTGCAGTATGTAATTTTTCTGGAGGAAGGTTCACCACCAGTTTGACAATATGGCATTAAACTCGCACTTGTTTTTTCCATTTATTTTTTCAGTTGCAAGTGGTTTTATTGCTCAAAATTCCCTTGAAAAACACATTCTTACTGTGAGCGGAGCTGCTTTGACTCTGATCTGACTTGTAACTTGGCCTCGTTTCTACGTCCGCTTGGAGATAAATGAGTTTGAATGCCATACTGTGTACATTCCCAGCAAAGGAATAACTTCTCCATGGAGACAGGCAGATACCGTTGCCAAAAAAGGAACACATTGCTTCTTTAAAGTTCTCCAAAAGTCCGTAATAAGCAAACTCTGGTAATGAGGTGACTGGCCTGGTTGCATCATCTGTTTGTCTCCTGGGAGATAGAAAAGTTTAATGCCACATTTCGTACTTTACAGGGAGAGGAATAACAAGTAGGTGACAAACCACAGACTGTATGAAGAAGTGGACTAAGAGAGTGTGACCTGACCCATAGCCAGTCAAATGCAGCTCACAAGGCCAGCAGTTATAGCAGTAAATTTTTTAGTCTAGTTCCATATTAGGAATAGGAATTTATTTACGGACGAAACAGCAAAATAAAAACACCAGGATCATGTAGAGTGGGTAAAAGCAAACATTTTAAAACCAAAGTGATAAGGTGTTACGACAAGGAAAAAAAACAAAGAAGGTTGGTAGGGAAATAAAGAGGTTTAAACAACAAGGAATAACCCAACTAAAGAGCCCTAAACTAAGAACAACAAAAAAGAACCTAACTAAAGTTGAACTAACAAATAAACAAAGTGTCTCTATCAAATCTAATCAGACAACAAAAGACACCAGACGGCATAAACAACAAAAAATGAGAAACAACACCGGAGACGACTGAACAGAAATGGTGAGCTGTAACAGGGATTCAGCAAGGCCGTGAAGGTGGAAGATGGTCCCTTTTAAAGTCCGTGCCCCCACAGGTCGCCAATCCAGCGAACCACAGACTCCCAGTGTCCATCTGGTGGTCCTTGCTCCCACGAATCTGAGTCCGGGGCTCGTGAACCAAATTTACATATAAACAGCACGGGATTAAATACCAAAACCTGCGTGAAGTTGGCCCCGCATGAAACGCAAACCTACACAAAAACTATGTCAATCGTTTGTGCTTCGTTTGTGCTGTTTTGTGTTGCAAATAGTTTTGTTTGTGTTGCTTTAGTTTTTGAGAAATTAACGATTCTTTTACAGGTCAAATTGGGGTCAGCCCACAGGAAGCTTCAAAATGCTCTAAAACAGACCAAAATGGTGTCAATCATTTGTGCTTCGTTTGTGCTGTAAAAAGTTTTGTTTGCTATTATGGTCTTTAAGATATTTGCAGTTTTATTTTTGGCCTGTTCCTTTGTTACTTTGTTTGTAGGTTTTTTCGGGCACGGGCACTTTCTTCAGAGACCCAAGGAAGCAACAGCAGAAGACGAAGAACTTAAAAAGAAAAATCAATAAAAAATGTTGAACTCTTCCTTTTGTGTCCGTGTCCTTTTAAATTTGTTGGCCTTTGGGTCATGACAGCGCTAAACTCCTTAAAACTAGTGTTGATAAACAAGTATCTGTATTATTATATAAAATATGTATCAAAAGCAAATTACTAAAGACTGTTCCATACTTTTCTACAGCCTCAGCTCCTTTCTCTTCACTAGTTTTGTGGAGTTTTGCTAATGTCGCTGCGAGGTCCTATGTTTATACAGTTCTGGTCAAAAGTTTACATACACTTGTAAAGAACATAAAGTCATGGGTCTCTTGAGCTTCCAGTTATTTCTACAACTCTGATTTTTCTCTGATAGAGTGATTAAAACAGATAGTTCTTTGTCACAAAAAACATTCATGAAGTTTGGTTCTTTTATGACTTTATTATGGGCTAACAGAAAAAGTGACCAAATCTGCTGGGTCAAAAATATACATACAGCAATGCTAATATTTGGTTAAATGTCCCTTGGCCATTTTCACTTCAATTAGGTGCTTTTGGTAGTCATCCACAAGCCTCTGGGAAGCTTCATGAATGTTTTTTTGTGACAAAGAAGTATCTGTTCCAATCACTCTAGCAGAGAAAAATCAGAGTTGTAGAAATAACTGGAAACAACCCATGACATTATGTTCTTTACAAGTTTATGAAAAACTTTTGACCACAACTGTATATTCAGTCTATGTGGCAGACCTGCCGCCCAAAAGTTACACAGTGCTTCTTTAAAGTTATTAAAAAGCTGTGTTAGAAGCAATCAGTGGTAATGAGGCGAATCGCGGCAGGTGCTCTCCGCTGTTGCTAACCCGCTCATTACGCTACGCACAACAAGTCAATGTAGCCGCATCAGCAATTAACGGCCACTGTAGGATTAATACTTGCATAACAGTGGGGAAACGACACCATAGCCTGAGCAAAATGAGAAGAGTACGAGATAAAAAGATGTAAAATGGAGACAGTACAGTGCATTACAAAGAAAGGGACTGGAAAACCAATCCCACAAGGAGCCACTGTGCTTTCTTTTGAAATACATGGAGAGGATAATGACGTCCTCAAAGATCACAGGGAACACGGAGCATGGTAAAGAGCAGGGTGACCATTATCTGCGGTGACAGACACGAGAGGCCTCAGATCGCTCCCCTCCCAATGCTCGTACAAAAGGTTGGTCCCTAATGAGAGTGGAGTAGGAAAAAAAAACAGAACTACTATATGTAAAACCAGAAGGGAGGACTGGCTTTCATGTCGGGCCGTGACACAGGGTGAGACAAAGGGAGAAGAGAAGGGCGCATGTTGTCTCTGCAAAAGACCTTGTGGATTCTGGGTAATAGATGCTGTGTAAACTGGCGGCCGCACAAGTGTTTTGTCTGAAGTGGTGTGTGCACTGTTTGGGATAGATTGATAAGTTCAAGAACAATTATGGGCAATAGTTGGACCGCATCAAAATGTATACAAGTATTTTAACAGAAATTATGCAAGGATTTATTGGAAAAAATGGCAATAATTATAATGTTTTTTGCAGCAAATTATTATTCATATAAAAAATCAGCACTTCTTTATGTAATTTGTGGTCTCAGTGGTGAAGGGCATACCGCAAGTTTGTGTCCATGAAGAGGCCATTTGCTTTGCCTGAAATGTTCCTCAGAATGGCCTTAAGATCTCACCTGTAACTTGTCCTTAACGCTGTTCATCTGGTTGTTAGATTTGTTTGTTACCAGTATTGCAGATGTGAAACCTGTCCCCCCCCCCTCCCGTCACCAGGCTCAGCTGTAGGGTCTGGCCTTCCTCTGTGAGGCCAAAGCAGAAACATTATTACCTATAACAGAGGTATTCAATTCAAATTTGAGAAGGTCCATCCATCCATCCATCTTCTCCCGCTTAATCCGGCTGGGTCACGGGGGCAGCTTGCTGCCCAATACTCGTAGCACCTGACCCCCCTATGAACCCCTCTGCGGGTGGTGAGCCCACAGGAGGGTGGACGTCATGGTCCTTGAGAAGGTCCAGTTAGAGAAAATCTCCTCAAGCAGAAGTCCGGGACATCATTAGGAAGGCAACGATACAGTTTTCCCATGATTCTATATGTATCTTGATACATGGGTCATATCGATTCGATAGACACAAAAAAAGTATGTAATTTTTTTCTGATAATGAGTATAGTATAATAACACTGTGATACTAATGAAACATTACAGACATTACAGTACAACTACTGTACAGCTGTAGTTCATATGTGAAGTGTTTTAGTTAATTTGGTTCAATGATTCACAGCTCAGAATTTTGATTTAGTGTAAAAAGTGCTTTCGCAGGCTATTTAATATTTTATAATATAGCAGTCTAGTCTTAACACTTCTTTTCCTCCTCTTCCATCCTCTTTCTGGACACTAAAACTATGTTATATTACAAAGAAATGTCTCAACGGACCATTTTCTGAGTAAAACTTATGAGGTAGAGTCTGAGAAATAGACCGTATATCACGAGTCGTGTTGCATGTGAGTACACAATTACATTTGATTAAAGCTGACGTAAAGCCAAACGGTATATAAAGTATTTAAAAGTTAATATCTTTGTCATTTCTGAGTCTATCAACGTAAAATAAAAAGTGAGTGAAAGATAAAACCCACCCTGTTAAAATATTTCAACTGTAAGTCCCTATGGAGCTGTTTTCTGCTGCATTTGCGGAGAACACAGCAATAACTGTTTTCCAAAATAAATGACAACACAGAGTGAATGGAGGAACACATGCGCATCAGCACGGGTCCGTATGGGATGGCGTCTGGGTCCGGACTCAAACCCCGGTCTACCAGTTAGTGACCCCTGATCTATAACCAGGAAAGTACTGAGATTAAGAATGGTAGCAGAAAACGAAGCCCCCGGAGTAGAGGTAAGATCGGGCCTAAAAAATCCAGCCCGACCCGACCCGCGGGTATTAAAACCCGACCCGACCCGAGCCCGACCAATTAACTTGATTTGCAGGCCCGAGCCCGAAGCAAACCCGAAATTTCATGCGGACCTGCGGAGGGGAAGATTATTAAGAGGGCGTCGTTCACGAGCGCAGAGCATGCGCTGGCTCTCTGGCTCTGGCTCATGCTCTGTGCACGAATTTAACGGTTTATTTATTAAAAAAAAGTCAGCGAGAGAGAAGCCCGGCCCGACCCGACCCGAAGCAATGATTGACATTTTAGGCCTGACCCGACCCGAATTTCAGGTCGGGTCGGGCTCGGGCTTAAGATCTTAGCTCTACCCCGGAGGAACCCTGCACAGGCACATGGAGAACAGCATGAGCCTCGTGCCGAACCTAGAACCTTCTTGATGTGAGGCGAGAGTGCTAACCGCCGTGCCACTGTGCCATCAGACAGACGATAACATCTAGTGGTGGTATGCGAGAATGCAACAAGGCCAGGACAGCCGATCTAATTGCAGAAGGTATGGCATTAATGTCATACTGTGGAACATTGCAAGCAAAGCAATAACAGGTGACATATTCTCCCTCAGAAAAGTTACAGAGTGAGCCTTTAAACTAGACTAAACTAATAAAATACCTTATAGCAAAATGAAGGGGGTGCTCTATAGAAAATTAGGCAAAAGCAGAAAATGGAAACATCAATGTCATAAATGTAACTATGATAATAAAATGAATTAAGGCAATAGTTTTAAACATATTTAGCTGTTAGTTTAGTAGTTGTGACCAGAGAAGAGTTTTCTCATTTCAGTTAGGATCAGTTCATATACAGGCCACAGAGGAAAAAGCAGAGATTTTCATCTCCATTTATTTGCTGCATCTTGGGGACCGAAGCGGAGAGATTAACATTACACCGCGGCTCCAATCACATCACACTCAATGGCAGTAATGCGGTCATCATCCTCGGGCCATGCGCATTTCCCTCTAATGAGAGAAAATCATCTCTCAGTCCTGCTTGCCAGTGACAGCAGCTGGCAGAGGCGACCCAGACCCACATCTTTCTTTATGGAGGGCCTATTACTTCCCTTCCTTCATTTTTATTAATCCATGGGTGGCTAGAAGCAGCCTTAGCGAGCACTCTGTTATTTAATTAAGACTCTGAGTATGTGCCATGAAGGGGAGGCTAGTAAGGGACACGTGCAGGTGGGCAGAGGGCTATGTCCAGAGAGGGTTGGGATGTGGCTACCTCCTGGATCAGATCAGCCGGCCCTCCCCAGTGAACATATGCGCACTGTAATGAATGGAACGCAGTGGTTACAGGGAAAGACTAATCAAACTCTGGGGAGGGAAGAACACACCCAATCACACATGAACAATGACGCCCAACAGCACTAACTAAATGCTAGACTAGGTAACAGAAAAGTACTGCACTAGTTAAAGCCACAGTAAGTACGGTAACTTTTTAGAATGATCTGGGATATCAGTCTAGTCCCTCCCGATGTTGCGCCTTAATCCGGATACAGACAGTACTAGTACTGTGCTATACGTGTATATATGTGTATATTTCAGCTACACATGTGAAACGAAAGAACTCACTGGTCAACCATCATTTGCAACAAAATGACATTTCTCTAACCCCAGATTAACAAAGTTGGTGGTGCTTTGTTCAATGATTCTGCAGAAATGTGCAATGTTCTTCAGTCCCTTGTGATATGTTTGACCTTATTCATGTATGTCCCTGACTGGATAATCCACATGTCAATCACATCTGTATTTGAGGAGATTCACCCATGACGAGACTCATCTTCATACTGGAGAAGTGTGTATACTGAAAGTGGAAAGTTTTATATTTTGAAAAACAAAGAAGAAAACAGTAGAAAATACCTTAAAACTGTAGAATATCATGTTATTAAGGCAGTTATTGATTGCAAAATAATTAGAAAACCTCCAGCTCCTGACAGAGCTGCATCAATAGCTCATTTAGAATGGGAACAAAGAGCCATCACCTTGTGTAGGCAACTCAGGGCATTAATGAAGAACTAATGTTTAAAAGGAGCAGGTCAAGCTTTTCAGAAAAAACTGAAAGTGTATTCTTTTGTCTTGGGGTCAGGTTTGGTCAGCAGCAGCTCTAAACTAGTGTCAGTCTTTAATGACCCATTGTACCTGTAAACTTGTGCGTCCTTGTGAGATGTTATTTTTACAGTCTCCCTGAGACTCGTATTCTCTTGCACATGTGCAGTTTTTCATAAACGTTATTTTCTTATTATAGCGGACTTGTAAAGGTCACAGAGAAATGGCTCTTCAGTCAGCAAAGTGAAGGCAGGAGAACCAAGACTTGCTCAGTTGGGTTTGAAAAGTGAACAAACATTGATAAAGTGATGCATCATAAAATCTTGCTGTATGCTGACAAGAACTATAACTGCTCCACGTAACAGGGGACAAAAGGGGTCTGACGCCAAACAGCACATCCACAAATGAAAACTCACCCATTTCCACTTCAACTAAAGCTATCATTACCATCTATCCATCCAGTCTGGTGAAGCCCACTGCAGCTGCGTGTTCATCTAATGATTCGTTTTCGGTGCCACTTATTGAAGGAGAAGGCACTGGTCCCGGCCCGACGGTGGCACCTATGGGTGACACCTCCTCCAGTCAGCGCTGCATGTGACGGTTCAGGCCTCATTAGAGCAGCGTCCAGCCAGCACCCAGACACCAGGTTTCCACTAATGACATCCTGAGGTGGCCCTGCTCCCCTCCACTGACAGAGGTGAAGCTCAAACCTCTGCTCCACACAAACACTGAGGTAATGCTACAATAATGGCCCTATGGACAGAAGGCTGCTAAACAACAACAATCCTGGGGCTCTGTAGACACACATTTTATAAGAGATAAACACCCTAATAGATTGTCAGCACAGTTTCACCTACGTGTCGGAAGTCACTAACACATGCCTCAAAACCACTGGGCTGCAGTACATGACTGTATCGTTTACTCTTGGCTAATTGTTACTGACAACTCGGGCCTTTTTCAAAACACCTGTCTGCCTTTTCATGCCGAGGCCAGTACCATTTAGCATCCAAAGAAACTTATGGCCGATAAGCTCTGCTGATATTTTTGAGCAGATATTTAGGGCTGATTTTATCATTTTATCCAAATTATATTTTTAAAAAAACTAATCCACAATCCTGTTTTACTACAACGTGGACTGGGGCAGACACATTCTGTCTAGTGTCCTAATACATCTTTATAAATATTCGTGAGCATTTAAACAAAACATCAGCCTCCAGATTTAGCCAATACTCTAAAACGTGCAAATATCGGCTCAATATACAGTATCGGCTAACCAAGCACTTTGACTGATAACTGCTCTCACTTTAAAGGGCCAATATAACATTATTCTATGTTATAATGTCATTTCCTCATCACAAACATACCTGGAGTTTTGTTTTGTTTCATTCACACATGTTTAACACACAACCCCTTTCTCTCTTCTAAAAACACACTGTTCCTCCTTGTGATGTCATGTGGTGATACAGGAAGTGCTCCACTAAGTTTTTAATATCTATATACCTTCACTAGGCTCATTTGGATGATTTCAGTCCTGGAATTGCTAATATCTACTGAACAAAACGTAGCTGTTAACTTCTAAACTACCACTACATGACATCACAAGGTGGAACAGAGCATTTTGAGCTATGGAGATGTAGACTGACTAATAATAAATGGTTACGCAAACATGAGTGAATGAAACAAAACACAACTCCAGGTAAGTTTTTGATGAGGTAACAACATCATAACATGTCTTAAAGCTCACAAGAGTCCATTTAGTGTCTTATAGGACCTTTCATTTTGAGGGGCAGTAGCATCAACCACCCTGCATCTCAATAAAAAACCTTTTATTAATTGAACAGACGGGGGCAATACAATGCCATTTCTAACCGTGCATAATAAAGTTCACCTAAAGGTCCATGTCCAACTAAACAAATACCACTTTCCAGATTGTCCAATACACCAACACCGACTGAACGCCCCAGAGTTATGCAAAGAGCCTGATAACAAAATAATAGGCTCGCTGTAAACTCCAGGTACATTAGTATGATCCCGCCTTAATACCATCCAGGCCCTGCCGGGTAATGCCATGTTTCAGCCACTACATGAAAAGGTGAGGGTGAGTAATGAGGAGGTGGAAACACTAAGCTGCTTACAGAAATCAGCTCTTTGAGAGACAGAGAGACTTAACAGCTGTAAATAGGCTTTACAGGCTAATACAATTTTCAGATGCATGGTTTTTCTGTTGCAAATGAGTCAAAGGCTAACTGACACGAGGGCGATGGGGTGTTGCAAGTCAGAGCATTTCAGCTTCTTGAAATGCCTAACGTTTCATACATCAGCTTAATAAGAGATTCTATTCCTGTGACTTAAAGTGGACAGGTTTGTGTTTATTATTTTTGATTTAGTTTGGAAAGATAATACTTGTAAGCATATATAAATCATTGTTTTACTAAACTAACTTTAAAGGTGCATTGTGTAGCTTTTCTCAAAGGACATGTAATGGGGCTTTTCGACTCAGCACGGCTCAGCACAACACAACACAACACACCACTGCACGGTGAAGCTTTTCCATGCAGTCGTTACCACCTGAAAGTGGGTGGAGTATTGGGGTCAACACTGCTGTGACGTCATTTTTGGACGACATTATTAGTGTCACACTGCGGTCGGTACAGTAAACAAAACAATGGAGGCATTGGATGACATCAAGGTGTTACTG
The DNA here is from genome assembly GCA_034769755.1 of Odontamblyopus lacepedii. NCBI lineage: Eukaryota > Metazoa > Chordata > Actinopteri > Gobiiformes > Gobiidae > Odontamblyopus > Odontamblyopus lacepedii. The sequence continues at coordinate 32,427,209 of CM068346.1, read as the reverse complement.
CTGCTGTTGTTTGCTCTGTGGCTTGTAGTCACAAGAGATGCAAAAGCACGCTCACTGCTGTCGTGTTGTCGGTGTGTTTTTTTACGCACAGCGGGTGATTATTTAAAGATCCATGAGCTTCGTCACGCGTATGACAACATTTCCTCTGACCAATCAGTGGACAGCAGAGTCTCCACGTCCCATTGTCGTATCGGCTCATCGCGGTTAGAACCACTCCAAAGCAGGTACGGAAAATCATAATGGCTCCCAGGTCCAGCCCCCAGTTAAAAAGCAAACAAAGTGTGTTGAGCTGTGCTGTGCCGTGCAAAACAGTGCCGGTGGAAAAGACCTATTATTACCTTGTCTGGAATGTTTCACAGTATGGCATTAAACCTTTCTACACTCAACAAAAATATAAATGCAACACTTGTTTTTGCTCCCATTTGTCATGAGATGGACTCAAAGATCTAAAATTCATTCCAGATACACAATATTACCATTTCTCTCAAACATTGTTCACAAATCTGTCTAAATGTGTGATAGTGAGCACTTTTGCTTTGCTGAGATAATCCATCCCACCTCACAGGTGTGCCACATCAAGATGCTCATCAGACACCATGATTAGTGCACAGGTGTACCTTAGACTGCCCACAATAAAAGGCCACTCTGAAATGTGCAGTTTTGTCTCACAGCAAAATGCCACAGATGGCGCAAGCATTGAGGGAGCGTGCAATTGGCATGCTGACAGCAGGAATGTCAACCAGATCTGTTGCTCGGGCATTGAATGTTCATTTCTCCACCATAAGCAGTCTCCAAAGGCGTTTCAGAGAATATGGCAGTACATCCAACCGGCCTCACAACCGCAGACCACGTGTAACCACACCAGCGTCGTGTGGGTGAGCGCTTTGCTGATGTCAATGTTGTGGATCGAGTGGCCCATGGTGGTGGTGGGGTTATGGTATGGGCAGGCATCTGTTATGGACGAAGAACACAGGTGCATTTTATTGATGGCATTTTGAATGCACAGAGATACCGTGATGAGATCCTGAGGCCCATTGTTGTGCCATACATCCATGAACATCACCTCATGTTTCAGCAAGATAATGCACGGCCCCATGTTGCAAGGATCTGTACACAATTCTTGGAAGCTGAAAATGTCCCAGTTCTTGCATGGCCAGCATACTCACCGGACATGTCACCCATTGAGCATGTTTGGGATGTGCTTGACCGGCGAATACGACAGCGCGTACCAGTTCCCACTAATATCCAGCAACTTCGCACAGCCATTGAAGAGGAGTGGACCAACATTCCACAGGCCACAATTGACAATCTGATAAACTCTATGCGAAGAAGATGTGTTGCACTGCATGAGGCAAATGGTGGTCACACCAGATACTGACTGGTTCTGAGTCCCCAGACCCCCAATAAAGCAACAACTGCACATTTCAGGGTGGCCTTTTATTGTGGACAGTCTAAGGTACACCTATGCACTAATCATGGTGTCTGATGAGCATCTTGATGTGGCACACCTGTGAGGTGGGATGGATTATCTCAGCAAAGCAAAAGTGCTCACTATCACACATTTAGACAGATTTGTGAACAATGTTTGAGAGAAATGGTAATATTGTGTATCTGGAATGAATTTTAGATCTTTGAGTCCATCTCATGACAAATGGGAGCAAAAACAAAAGTGTTCCGTTTATATTTTTGTTGAGTGTATATTCATGGAGATCAAACTAGACCAAGTTACAGGTCAGATCTTAAAGCCAGAATGTCGTTTTTTCTAGGTATTTTTGACTTGCCACCTTTGACTGAATAAATGTAAGGTAAAGCTGTTTAAAGTCATGCTGTGGGACAATCAAGGCAGAGACAAATCCATAGAAACAAGAAGTTGACGAACCTCCAAAAACAAGCTACACAGTGCAACTTTAAATTACAATTTGACAAGAAAAGTTCTAAAAAGTTGAAAATTAGATAAGGTAGTGTTAAGTACTATAAAGTAAAACATACTGACAAAGGGATTCCATTAGCCTCTTCATATGTTTCAGAGTATATGGTGTCATTTTGAAAGAGGAACTCATTATATATATATTAGGGTGCATCAGTTGCCCCCTTTTTTTTTAAAAATCGAGAACTTGCAAACGGCCCTAATGTTTTAGTGTTCCATTCAACTAGAAAAAATTCCTGGTAAATTTTTTTGTAATTCGAATGTCATCTACCGGGTCCACATCCCTTGTAAAATTCTGGAAATTTCTAAAAAAATCGTTAAAAATGAGAGATCAACAGAAACAGTGGTAATTTTCGCTCCTAACCCAAATACTGCACAGTCTTGGCGGGTTATTGGTTTAGGCTGCTCCATGCGAGCCTTCTTACAGCTATGTTCTGACATTTCTTCTTTTAATAACTACACTGTAACACTCCAATTCTGAAAAACATAAAGCAAATATGTGGTTCTACCATGCTTTCTAAAGTCTACCGAACCTGCCTATTATGAAGTTTGGGCAATGCCCCAGTGTATAAGACAGTATAGGCCTATACTGTCTTATACATTGGGACATTGGCCAAACTTTGACCTCGATGTGGACCCGGTAGATCAACTCGGAATTTCATAATTTTTTTTCTAAATTTTTTTCTCAGCGAATGGAACACGAAAAGTATAGGGCCGTTGTAAAGTTCTGATATCGGGGCAACTGATGCACCCTAATATATATATATATATATATATATATATATATATATATATATCCTCCTGTGGGCTCACCACCTGCAGAGGGGTTCATAGGGGGGTCAGGTGTTATGAGGATTGGGCAGCAAGCTGCCACCGCGACCCAGCTGGATTAAGCGGGAGAAGATGGATGGATGGATGGAACTCATTATATATTCAGGGTTTGTGTTTGTGAGTTTGTATGAATGAAATAAAACACAACTTCAGGTTTGCGTTTGATGAGGCAACATTATAACATAGACTAAAAAACAGCATAAAATGGGCCCTTTAATAGTCTAACCTGTCATGCATTAAATGTAGTCAGGGTTAGCTCATATATAGTTGACCTCAGGTTGCCGCACTCACTTACAGAGACTACTACACACACAAATTCTATATTCAAGCCTTTACTAAACATTTACTGCCACTCCAGTGCTTAAAGTAGCCCTCTTTGTGTCCGTCAGCGAGAGACGGTGCTGTATTAATGAATCTGACAGATCCTTCCATTCTCACAACTATTTGCTCAGTGTTATCTTGGCAGACTGATGAGACATAACATCTGTCTCTTTCGCTGTGAACGACCGCTCTAACAAAGAGATTGGAAGGAAGAAATAGCTGGCCTCTCAGCAGAAACCCCATAGGGAAAATGATAAGCACGTACAACATATACACATTTGACAGGGTACCAATTAACTGCAGTATAAATACTTTGATTATAACCAGAGTTTTGTATGGAAAGTTATCGCTCTTCTTTTTATACGAGGGTAAACATATTGAACTGACAGACGATGCCGTTAGAGAGGCATTCAAGGACAAGCTGAACGTGATTATTTTTACTTAATATCGAAGTAAGAAATACGCAGCTATTGTAATTTGGTGTTATTATACTTGTACTATCCATTATTTAGTACATTAGACAGTGTGACGTAAAATAGTAAAAGACACAATTTGTTAGCATTTGTGTAGAATATGTTATCACTAAAATGTTCCTACAAAATTGCTAGATTGTGAAAATTAAATGCAAAAATGTGACCAAGTCATCTGACACAAGTGATCATTAGGGAAAAAAAAAAACAGCGCTTCAACATTGGGCCTTAATAACATGTTTTCTTTGAGCCAGATCACCATTCTAATTTGATCACAATTCATCAATTTACTGTATATTTACTGTAATTTAGTAATATAGAGTTAATATATTGTAAAGAATATTAGTGCTGCCGCGATTATTCGACGTTGTCGACGTAATCGATTATGAAAATGAGTCGACTACAATTTTTTTGGTCGAATATTCGCCTTTATTTATTTTTGGTCTCAAACGGCTCGTCCAGAGACCTTTTGCTTGCCTGAGATCAGGTATTTCCCCTCCACACCACTAGTCGTACTACACTCGAGGCCGACACCGGTGCGGCAGGCAGCGGCTACACCCGAGGCGGACACCGGCGCAGCTAACAGCGGCTACACCCGAGGCGGACACCGGCGCAGCTAACAGCGGCTACACCCGCGGCGGGCACCGGCGGCTAACAGCGGCTACACCCGGAAGCGGACACGCTGCTGGCAGCAACTGCGCCGAGGCCGACACCGGTGCTGCTGACAGCGGCTACATCCGGGGTTGACGCCGAGGTGGCTAACCTCGGCTTCACCAAAGGCTAACAGCAGTGGTAAATAATGGCACCGCCAAAGAAAACAAACTTGAGGAAGTATTTGCCGTGCGCACTCTGCTGGCTGGTCTCTCTCTTTCTCGACCACGACCACGATGCATGAGGTATTGAGCATACCGTTGCATATGCTGCTCGTGCAAACTCGTTAAATTGTGTGTGCATATCGTTGTTCAACATTGTTGAATGAGCACACACAACAGACATAACAGCAATAACCTTTGCAACTCGCACGCACAGCACACACAAGGTAAAATCTAACACACACACTTGTGTGTGTTAGAACCGCTTTTTTTTTTATTAGTCGTTTAGATTAGTCGACTAATCGAAAAATTAGTCGAGAGATTAATCGTTAGAAAATTAGTCGTTAGTGGCAGCACTAAAGAATATATACACATATAATAATTTGGACATTTAAAATCACAATATTCATCTAAAACAACTTAAAACAAACATGATCTCTAACTTTCACGTTAGAAAACTGTGGAGCCCAAAGGGACCTGACATCGTGCAAATGTCATCACGATGTTAATCAGACTAAATACAAGTTTGAGAGGGGAAATGAGATGGGGAAATGGCGGCTTCAAATAAGAGAAACAGCGGATCACGATCTGACGGTATGACCAAAGAAACACTGATGAGGGATGAGATCATGATACAGTTTTATCACCATGTCATCTCAAACTGAGTGCAGCTTTGATGTTAATAGATTTTCTATAGCGGCTAATAAAAAGAGCACATGACCCTGACCCCAGCTGGTCTACACTGCACAAACAAAGCCTGAAGAGGAGCATCTTATCTTATCTCTCCCTATACTTCAGATAAAGCCCAGAGTACAGAGGCCTTTGGTTAAGCTAGCTCCCCTCCGCGCTAACTGCTACTGTCAGCGCCTTTCACCAGAGACCCTGCCTCATTGTCTGAGTGGAGGAGATGAAAGTGGCCTTAAAAGGCTCTTGAAGTGTTGAGGAGCACATGGCAGCTCCAGCGGGGACAGCGTGAGAGCGTGGGGAGCACAGACCCAACCAAGAGATGTCCCGTGATCTAAGCCCTAACGCTGTTTGACAGACGGAAATATTTGTGTTGCCTCCAACCATAAGGGGGCAGTCCCTGGAAATCAAACATCAGGATGAGCGTCATGACTTTTTAAAGAAACCGAATAATACATGATTCAGATGTGAGAATATATTTTGCATTTGTGCCAAGGACATAGGGCACACAACAAAGTGGTTAAGTAGTTAATCAAGCCTGAACCCTGGAAGCATCTCAAAAACAGCTCACTTTCCAGTGTGCTTAGATCACTATAGCAAAGGCAGCAGAGTGAACCTGGTCCTGGTCCCGAGTCCCTGATCATAATCTGATCTATAGCAGTTTTGACATATTTTTGATTATAGTAGCTTTTATAATTTCATAATTTTCACAGCTCACTGAATTAAAGCCTGGCTATGTTCAACCCCTTTGTCAATCTGTCAGTCTTAAATTGGCGATCTCACTCATTTTGACTCAGCAAATGAGCTTTCATTGGGCTGCATTTTATTCTGACTGACTTGGGATATACTTCAAAAGTGACCAATAGTAAACCACATAACTACACACAGGGCCAGCCCGTGGCATAAACATACACTGTTGTTTTGGGCCACAACCACTATGTGCGCTTGTATTACTTGAAATACAAGGGAAATAAGTATTGTGCTTTAACATTGTAACAGTGTCATCAAATGCTGAAATGAGCATGAAAGTGAGCATGTTATCATAAACAACACAAGTGAGATACAGCTACAGTTGGCGTTCAAACTATCCATTAGGGGCCTACAACCAAAATCTTGTTTAGGGCCACCAAATGCCTAGAACCAGCCCTGACTACATAAAAATACATAATGAGAATTTAAGCAACTCATGAATTGTTGCTGAATTGTGCCTTGACAAGCAATTGCAAAGATTATGAGACCTCGGAAAAATGTATACAAATAGTTGACAGAAATAAGTGTCAAGAGGTGCTTGTTTCTATCTTACAGAAAAATAATCTCGATTAACAGAGTCCAAGCCAAAGGCAGAGGTCTGCACTGCAAGAAACCTAACGTGAAGATAACAACGATTGTGTTTAAAAGAACAAGAACACTGGCCTTGAGCTAACTTCTGTGACAATAATACAAGCCACAAGGTATAAGTGGCCCTGGAGCAATCCAGTACACAAACTAAACTATTCAATTATTCCCATCTGATTCTTTTTTTTTCTTCTTGCAAATCAACAGGCAGTAGCTACATTTACTTTGCAGAGCTTCTGCAGCAGGGGAAAAACATAAATATGAAGTCCAATAAAAGTATATTTTACAACTTTACAAAATGATATAACAATTTTTAAATCCAAAGTTTATCTTTCAAGTGAGCAAGTGAAGATTCAGCCATGGGCATACTGAGTGATATGGCCATCACAACCTAAATCTATCTAGAAGTAAGTGCTTTTACATGGGCAAATGTATGTATGTTTCCAACTGAGTTTCCATTTACAGTACAGCTTTTTATTATAACTACTAGAGATAAAAAAAAATCCTGGACTTAAATAGTAATTAAGTTTAATTTTGTTTACATGATGAATTATATTTACACTTTATCTACACTTAGATCTCTTTCTCTACCATATTACACTATTTTCTGATCTGTCATAATGTTGTTTCCTCATCACAAACATACCTGAAGTTGTAGTGTTTTGTTTCATTCACACGTTTAACACACAAATCCTGCATATTTATGAGTTCTTCTCTCAAACAGAAGAAACTTAGGCTGTGTGATGTCATGTGGTAATACAGGAAGTGCTCCACTGCAACTTTAACCTCCATACCCCTTAAATAGAGTCATTTGGATGGTTTAAGACCAGGAACGGCCAATCTCTACTGAACTAAAGGTAAACAGTAGCTGTGAACTTCAAAACTATCGCTACTTCATGACATCACAAGGTGGAACAGAGCATTTTGAGCTCTGGAGATGAATGATGAATGAATGATACAGGGTTACTGAAGTATCTGTGAGTGAAAACACAACTCCAGCTATGTTTTTGAGGAGGTAACAACATTATAACATGGCATAAACCTCACAAGAATCAATTCTGCATCAAATAGGACCTTTAATATTATTTAACAATGTTGTTTTCATAGAACGAGAAGTATGGTTAAAAAGACACTTCGGCTTAGACATGAACAACTTAAGCAGATGAAAATATTTATGTATTTGTTTTGTTGAAAAGGTCTCTACTGGTTTCAAAATGCCTCCAATCTGTTTAAATAGTACTGAAAAACTGCCTGAAGTAGACAGTGTCAGATGAGTAGATGCTATAATGTATTTCGATGCCCCTTCGCATACACTTCTACTAAAATTTAAATATGCAAACTCCATTGTTATGCATATGTCACAAATGTACATTCTCCCTCTGCATCAAAGAGCCAGTGAATGTCAAGGTAGCGCAGTATTATTCAGCAAACCGGCATATCAAATCAACTGCTCCACTAATAAGGACACATGAGATTTGGCAGCCGTGCATATGAGCGTGATTTAAGAGCGAATATTCATGGCGGTAAAATAAATTAAAATGGTATTAAACCGTAGTTAATTGTCATTCCAGCAGGCAGGACAATGAAGTATAAGAAAGAAATTGATGGTAACTTTTCAAACTGGAAGAAGACAAAACTAAGCAGATGGGTACAGCGTGAGGAAAATTGGACACAAATGGAACAGCAGCAGGAAGGAACTGCTTGTACCTCGTAGTAATTAGCAAACTAAAATGTTTACACCCAGGATTCGTGCTGTTGGTGTGAGCAGAATGTTTACAATGCGTTTGCATATTTTAAGACAAGCTTAAATAACAGAGGAGCTGGAGATATATCTGAATGTGGTAAGTGAGATTACAGGCCCCGTGTGTGTCTTTGTTCAGGAACACGTCCCTTTACTCCACAGTGTGAGAAAAACAGTTATCTGAAAAACAGTACTTTATAATATAATATGGTAATTCATACTTAGCAGTGGCATCACAATGGGGGTGTTCTACATCCATCTCTATGGCAAAATGTTTTACTTTATCTACACTTAGGATCTTTTTCTCTACCATATTACACTATTTTCTGATCTGTCATAATGTTGCTTCCTCATCACAAACATAACTGGAGTTGTGTTTTGTTTCATTCCCACATGACACAATGCACACCTTAGCAAACAAATTTTAAAAAACTCAAGAAAAAACGCAAGAAAAACATTCAAGAAAAAGGTGAAAGTGACAAACTGGTTGAAGTCTGACAAACTTGTGTAACAGTTCACATCAGCTCACTTGTTATTCCAGCAAAACAGCTCTTTGTGGTCAGATTAAATTAAAGCTCAGATTACATCTAGTCAGAATTTCAGACAGGGCAGTGCTTCCAGTTAGCATCACACCCCACAGAATGTAGATGACCTCAGCTGCAAAGTTTATGATGATATTAAGGGTTGACAAAATCAGTCAATTTGGTCTGTGAACCATATTTGCGCCTCGGGGTCCGTCCGGAGGAGCTGGTGGAAGTGGCTGGGGAGAGGGAAGCTTGGGAGCCCCTGCTGCCCCCACGACCCGGCCCCGGATAAGCGGAAGAAGATGGATGGATGGACCATATTTGCGTTGATATCAAGTAACTATTATGGAAGAAATATGACCACTGTGTGCTGTCTGCAACTAATTAAATGCATTTCATACACAGAATCAGGAAGTGTTCTGTTAGCATGCTTGCTGTTGCTAGCATTACTGTGACAGCAAAAATCTCAAAAGTGCTCATAAACTCATTACGATAAATCATTTGAATGCTACAAATGTGTTGTAGGAAAAGTGGGGAGTAGTTTGGACCACTGAAAATCATTAAAAATAGACATGTTTTTCAAGACAGTAAATTCAGGTATTGCATCTTTAAAGTAAGTCTATAGATTTTTCCCCAAGTACAAGTACTGGTTAGACAGTCTATGAAATAAAAAAGCGCTTGGTGTCACAGATCTTCTACTTAACTCCAGGGAAGTGTAACATTAATGACATCCAAGTCCTTCTGGCCTCCACAATAAGGTCACTGTGTTTCGATCCTGCAGTTAAACTTCAGCAAAAGCACGAGGACGGGTAAAACAGAGGTTGTAGATGTAGTTAAATTATGTGGTTTCCATTTGTCACACAGGCTTAACACGTGTCCAAATCCAAATTCTTTGTCAACGAGTGATTGGAGCAGATCTGCAGACATGAAGGTCTCGTGCTTTGTGGAGACGGAGGTAAAATAAGCTTTTGAATGAGAATTCAGTCAGAAAAATCCATCAAGATTTGTGTGCTGGTCTGCGACACAAATGTGGTGAAGTAATGGTATTCTCCTCTGTTGTGGCCAAGCAAGAATTGTACTGGTGGAGCTTGTAGGGTTCTCCTTATCTTTATAGAAAACATCAGATCTATATTTTTATTTGCAATATGCTGGAGATATATTAAACAGATTCATTTGCAGGATTATAATGTAGAAAGATCAGGATTTGAAAATATGTTATATATTTGGGAATGATTTGAGCCATATTTCGTTTTGCTAGCTAGATCCATTTTAACTCCCCTGGCTCATAACAGATAGATACGTGTAGCATATCACTGAAAATGATCAGAAAACACGGCTTGTCATGACAGAAAAACACAAACATCTTCCCAGTCCACAGATGCATATTTTTCACAAACAAAATACTATAAGATACAAGATACTATAATATATGATGAAAACGTTTGTCGGCATTTGGTTGTTTTGGGTTGTTTGAGCGCCCAAAAAGCACATTGTTCCTTCCTATTTATTGCCTAATACCAATTGCTAAATGTGGGGAAGATTTTGCTTTGGTTTTGTGTGACCCGAATCCATTCAAAAAAACAAAAGTAAAAGCAAAAGTATTAATGCAAATCTCTACGCTAATCCGACTTTTGTCAAAGTGGGAATTTTAAAAAATCACAGTTTTATGAGTACCCTTCATAATAACAGGACAGATTATCAGAACATGCCTGTCTGGATAAGCCGTTTACATTTGTCTTCAAAAACAAAAGTATACTCTGAACAATAATATACAATTTGGATGCAGTAATGGCATTTTATTTTCAATATAATCCATCATCTCTCAGGCTGGGCAAAGTGGGCACAATTTTCCACTCTATGGGACGTATAGATTGACCAAACTGTTAATGTATTTGGACAGTGGGAGACAGCTGGTGTTCAAAACCAATAAAAACCGAAAGTGGAATGTGGAAAATGATGTTATATGACTAAAGTGGAAAAAACTTTCATTGAGTAAAATATACGTCTTTATACAGCCATTTTCCCAGCACCCTAGCGGGAAGAGCGTTTCAAAGTTTGGACAGATAATTCCTCATGCCGTTCACACAGTATGGAGCCATAGAAATCAAAGTCTACTTTCCCACAATGCATTAGCAGAATGTGAGTCACCCATCTGCTAAAGTAAAACAGTTGTCATTTTAACGGGAATCAATGGTCTGTATCACATTTTTATTATTTATATATCTTGATTTGGAGAGATTTGTCCTTTGGCTGTAATAGTCCAAATCAATCCGTGCTCACTTAAGTTGAAACACTGAGATGGGCGAGAGAGGAGATTCTGTACAGCGCGGTGGCAATTGAACTGTCAACTTAGAGCTCTTGATGGTTAAGTGAGTGCAGCGGAGAGGAGAATAGAGCTGATGTGCATGTGCCCGACGCGTGTCACTCATCTGCGCCTGTAATCCCATGCTCCACTGCCTTATTCTATTGTGAACCAAAGCAACGGAGCGCACAGCGGGATATCAGCACCAAGCAGGAATGTGCTTGGCCCATCCGCGGACATTAGAGCGGGACCAGGCTTTCGAATACTGCAAGGGGCAAATGGGGGAAACTGAAAAGGGAAAAAAGAGCTTTAAGTCATGTTATAATGTTGTTACCTCATCAAAAACATACCTGGAGTTTTGTTTCATTCACACACGTTTGAGTAAAGCTGCATTATTAGTCTGCCAATATCTCCAAAGCTCCAAATGCTTCTTCCACCTTGTGATGTCATCAAGAGGTTGTTGTCAATTTAACAGCTACATTTTACCTTTTGTTCAGTAGAGATGGGCCAAAGGATTCTAGTGCAAGTGTATGGAGTGTTATCTGTTTGAGAGAAGAACTAAATATGCAGGGTTTGTGTGTTAAACATGTATGAATGAAACGAAACATAACTCCAGGTATGTTTTTGATGAGGAAACAACATTATAACAGATGAGAAAATAGCATAATATAGTCACTTTAAACAGTAACTCATTTCTAATTTTGGAGAAGGGGTGGGATTTAATGAGTTTCTTTACTTCTTCCTACTCCTTTTTGGACATGCATGTAAAAAAAAAAAGATCATCCTTGTTTCAATTTTTTGTTTCTTGTATTTGGAGTTTGCATGTCTGTACATATGGTTTTATGCACTATGTTCTCCAAAAAAAAAAAAAAAAACATTATCAAAAAAATAAACTACAGTTGGACTGCATGATGTGGAAAGAGTATCTAACAAGCATTACAACTGCAATTAGATTTAAGATTTATGTTTTAATCATAGGATTCTGTTCTAAGTTCATATTTTAAATGAAATATTAACTTAAATCACGACAACAGTCACATTTTAGATTTTTGTATAGATCTAAACTACAGACTAGGATCATTTGGAGTAAATAAAACAAAACAAAAAACAAATCACAGCCTTTGCAATAAGCCATTTACGTCCATTCAAATAGCAATTTTGATTCGACTGGGATTAATCTTGTATCCCTAAAATAAATTTAAAAAAGAAGTGAACAAATGGAGTCAATAGTTTACAATTCTTTTTCTATTCTAATAATAATAATACATTTTATTTCTGGACACCCAAGGTCGCCGTACAACAACAAAAACATTTTCAAATACATATTCAAATACAAATCAGCAGAAATCTGCAGAAAACATTGGACAATAGGTGACGTACTTCGTCTAGCAGAGATGCAAACCTGACGACCCCTAAAGAAATATGCCAGCCAGGTTGTGCCTATAGGTAAGGCTCCACATGTATGTAGACGACCCTTGCGTTGCCTTGAACTGTAATATCCACACAGGAAATATAGCATCTTCATTGTAACCTGGTCCATGGAAAGCTGAGCCCCAGGCACCGAGCCCAGAGGCAGCAGCCAGAGTGGCACCTCACTGGCTGACAACCAACCTGGACGCTCTATCAGAAAGCCTGGACTGCTGCTGGGAGGACACTGAATAAAATATAAAGTAAAGAATGGTTTGGTGCGTGGGAGGAAGATAGAACAGGAAAGGCAGTGGTATATAAACACAAGAGTGAATACAAATCTCCATTGCATCATATTTTTCCCAAAAATAGGGTTGCAACTAACTAATTTGCCTATGAGCATTGCTGATGTAAATTTTCTGTGGCTACAGTCCGGCATATTGACATAATGTTTAATACAGCTGTTCATCAGTGAGCACTGTCCCTGTCAAATAAATAAAGATTTAAATAAAGCTTATTTTAGTGGTCGACCAGTCAGAGATAAATGTTTGAATAAATCAACTAGTCAAGCAACTATTTATGTTGCTTTTTTGACAGAAATAACTGTGCAAAATGTGGCTACACAACTCTCTTAAAGGTTTGCAGTAAAAAGAGCTGTGGGTTGAGTGTATATTACATTTAAATAACATAATTTGCAGAAAATAAAAATCTTCCCTTCATATCGGTGCAAAAATATTGGCTGACCTCATCGAACATACTCGTTTCCTCCAGATTCCAAACAATCGGCAGTGGCCATGAAAAAAATACAATAAAACAAAACCATATCGATCTCTACAATGGCAGAGAGAATATTTAATAAAACATATCGATAAATTAAAAATAGTTTATTCTTTTTTGGACATTTTGATTTAATAATGCCACTGTCATTCTTATAAAAAGATCTTTTGTATGTTTGAGTCTATATAATCCAGCTAATATAACTTTGATTATTTTTATAATTGAGGAGTCATGATTAATTGATTAAACGTTGCATCCATGCCCAAAAAAAATAAAAACAAACAACTACAGATTTTTTGGAAACATTTTTGGTTAAGATAACAAACATTCTACGTGTGAGAAAGTGAAAATGAGCTACTGTGAAACTGATTGTCACGGTTGAGTGCAAAGATGAAAAATGGAGCGGGCAGCTCTGTTGCGGCGGTAAAAGCAGAGGCTCTCATGCATAAGAAAAACAACATAAAGACGCGATTTAACATGATAAACTTCACCTCTGATTAGCCACAGTGGTTTGCCCAGGCTGCAAGTGAACTAGAGCGTCGTGCAGCAGAAATAATACCATTAAGGTGTCACACTACAGTACTACTCCGCAATTATACAGTAATTACAGCAAATTACTGCTCAGAGAATCAAGTGAATGTTCAATACTAGTCACAGTAATAGAAAAAGGAAGCCATCATCACTGAATACCATGATCCATGAAGTGAAACTATATACTGCACATGTTCCACTGGGGCGGGGCTGTATGACCATAAGATCAAATCTGCATTTTTTGTACTCTTTAGACAATTATTTTCAGATGAAGCCTCACTACCTCACTATGTTTTATTCAAATCATAATTAAATCAACTGTAGACTGCCATATACTCAAACCTTTTTAATAAAACGGCTGTATAGCATTAACTAAAAATACTATTAGCCAGATTGAATGTTTGAGTCAGTATCTATAGCAGACCCAGCGGTCGTAGTAATATTTATTGCAGTACATATTGTTTACATTGTACTAATTATAGTAGAAAACTTTGTATCTAAATTGATTTGGCGATAACGTACCACATACTCTCCTAGACTGGGGCTGGGCGATATGGAGCAAAATATATATCTCAATATACCTTCCTATATCTCGATATATATCTCGATATCTGTACAAGAAAAATCACCCCCCAAAAACTACTGCTAAAACAAATATGCCAAATTCCACAAGGTCTTTTTTTATTGAAGTGCAAAGAAATAGGTAGTTCATGTAGGAACAATTTCATATTTTCATTTTTTTTTTTAATTAAAAAATAAAACAATTCCGCTCAAGCTCATGTTTGTATTAACTCTGTGAACCACACGATCACCAGAACCCTGAGCTCATTTAGCCTGAAGCTCGGGAGGTTCCTTATTTTAAAAGACCCATGTTCCTATCCAGCGGTCAGGAGCTCTGAGGTATCCCACAATCCACTGCACAGATCAAACTGAACATTTCCAAACACGATTGTACAAGTTCAACACTACAACAAATTATTCATTAAAATCTTCTGCATAAATAAACTCAACTTTTCAACATGTAAAATAGAACTACGACAGAGCCACATCAGCATCAGCCTGTTTGAAATTGTAATGTGTTTAATGCAGCTTTGTGCACATTTGTTTATGTTTAACAGAAACGAAACTTAAAACAGCATAGCTCATTTGGATAAACAATAAATGCTGAAAAAACAGCCCTCTCTCCCTGATGTAGTCAGCTTCTGTCGGACTAAAGGACACGACTCAGTGGAATATGAGTGTTCTCTCTGTGAGGATGTGCTGAAGCTTTGGTTGGCACGTTGGGCGTTCACAGGCTGTTGTGGCGCCGTGTTGAAAGAGACACACAAGGGGAGGGCGAGGAGGCGGAGCATAGAGAAACCAAACAAGCAAAGCAGTGAAATCAGAAGTAAATATAAGCATTATGTTGACATATACAATAAGTCAAAATCCATATCGAGTTTAAAAAATATCTTGATATATTTTAAATATCAAGATATTGCCCACCCCTATCCCAGAATAGAACAAACTACCAACTGATGTAGTTATAAGCCCGTCTTTGGACCACTTTAAAATGGCTCTCAAATGTGACGTCACAGATTCTCTCTCCTTTCATCAGCAGGACATTCATTTGGAGTTTGACGATTAATCAACCACAACAAGAAATGAAATAATGAAAGAGAAAAACTACTAAACCTTTACATTTTATTTCATGAAAAGTTCCATGACAGACAACAGGAACTGGAGAGATGACACTGCCGTCACATAAAGACACAGAAAGTGCTGAGAAAGTATAGCTCCAGGCAGCCCCCACAGCACTTCTACGTTAATCAGGAGACTTAAATATCTGATGAAACTCTGAATGGAAACCAGGCCAGCACAGTTTTTCCTTGAATTACTGCCAATTCCGTGTTCAAAAAGAAGTCTTAATTTTGTACCAAATGTAAAATCTATTCAGATATTCAAACACACAAGAGAAGAATCGCTCAGGTCACAGGAAAAAGAGTTACTCGAGATTTCCTCTTTTAAAGTTTTTGTGTCAGTGATAAAAAGTAGTTTCAATATTATCGTTTGTTGTGATATTTTTCTGTGGAAATATATCATACTTTAAAATTTGTTAGTTACAAGTCCAGGCTAAACTAGAAATAAAATAAATAAATAAATAAAATAAACCAACTGCAGAGCAACACATTGGGATGTTTTGCATAATCTGCACCAGAATTAAGTGGAGAAGCCGGTTGTTCATCATTTAGAATAGTTAAAGTTTGAGTTTGGACATAAATAAGCTGAAAAATAAAAGGGAGGAGGAAAGGACTGAACTATTAAGCACTGCACAATAAGTCTGGGTATTGATATAGTAAACAGAGATGTCAATATGGATTCTGTTCCAGGCACCACACTTTTAAATAAAGCAAAAGTAGTGAAAATTTGATACTAATCGATGTTAAAACTAGATTCTAATTTGAGCAAGTACCGATAATAAAAAAAAGTCACATTCACAGGACAGAAATTAAACTTTCCTGATAACTTTAAGGCCACTACAGGATTTTTCGGTCTTAAACGATTTTTAAACGTGCGACAAAATGCGCACACCACAGACACAAGGAGAATCTTATGAGAGTTAAAATCTCTGATCGCAAAGACTCCAGCGGGATATGTCTGTGTAAAACAGGCTGCAAATCTGTGAGCACGATCGTGTGAGCTGTTTCCTGTCTACAGTAAAACTACTCGCATTTCGTGTTCAAACGATCAGAGCTCTGCACTTTTAGTTTAGATACAAGTCAAAACTGTGTTATTATTATTTGTGAGATTCAGATACAGAATTTTTAAAGCATAAAAGATTGGAGATAAAGTCCACAGGAAGAAGAGCTAATCTGCAGCTTTACGCTCTGTAGATGTAAACAAACACATGCGAGGAACAACTTTTGCCTTTTTACTTTCAAAGAATGCTTCAAACTGGATTAATAGCGCGGTTTTGTGGACTGGATGTCATTATTTGCGGAGGACAATTTCTATGGATAATATGGGTGAGATGCTGCACTTTGAATTGACCACTTTATGGGAGGTGAGTAATACAGTCTTTATTTTGACTATATATATATAGTTTGTATGTTGCGTCTCTGTGTCCATCACTCCTCTGACCCTGAAGCTCTGTTTTATCGGCTGTTACCATCACGTTGTTGATGTTTGGTGGTTACGATCTGACACTGACTCCACACACACAAGGAGCAGCGGCTTCGAAATCGCTCACGGAGACAAAAAGTCGGGTTACACCTCCCCGAACTCGGGAAGAAGAAATTGCAGCCAAAATCTGCAAATTCTCCTGTAGTGTGTGGCGGCCTTTAGCATGATCTTGAGCTCTATCTGAAGTATAAGAGCACATCACGGTATTGGAATTGGTATTGGGTATCAAGTGTATTCCTTATTATCGAAATCGAGTTGGACATTTTTGTATGGTGACACTTCACGCTACTTCACCAGATAATGAGTGTCCTAAACCAGATGAGTCCTTGTAGATAACACATTACCTGCACATCTGCCGTAGACCAAACAGCTCTGTACTTACTCAGTCTCTTTGCTGCCTCCAGAGCCTCAGAAGCTGTATCAGCCACAAAGAAGCGCTGGACGGTCACGCCACTGTCTTGCATCAGCTTCTTGCTCTGATATTCCTGCAGATTCAGCCATCTCCTGGGACTCAACCAGGTACTCTGCAAAGAAGAGGCAATATGTTCAAGTTAAGATAAGTGTAAGAACACAAGCTCAGGAGTTATGGCGAAACCAGAAGTGTAGTTCATCCCTTCACATGCCTGAATTATTTCCTATAGTACGTAATAAATGTAAGTAAACATCCCTTTGCCACAACATTACCACAGAATCCAAACTGCAATTTAAGTGGGCAAAATTATAAAATAGGGACAGTTAGAATGTCCTCTGCAAAAAACAATACCTCCCCTTCTTTCTAAATAAAATCTTGTTCAATCTGATGTTCTGAAATTCTTTGGATTCTTGTAGTTATAATCGGTCAGTTTCTTACACAAAAGACTTCTAGAAAATAACATTTACAAATAGTGTTGTTGACGAAAATCGGAAAACTTTATTCAATCAAAATATTCAAATTAATACACTTTTTCTCTTAAAAAAGATTTTTAATAGTACGAGTCTTTAGAAAAATATAACAAAAAAAAAATGAACAAATTATTCACATTTTTTTTTATTAATTAGTGTCATAGCCGTAACAGAAACATGGTTGAATAACAATAAAATTGCTGAGGTACAATGATATGAATATGAATTATTTACATTATATAGAAAAGGTCAAATAGGAAGTGATTTTGCTTTTTATGTGGACTCTAACGTGTAAACTTGTTGAAAGCAAATAACTGTGGAAAGTATATCTGAATGTGTTATTACTGAAACCAAATTTAAAAAAATCTAAAAATGCGCAAGTGACATGTATATACAGAACCCTAGGATCCCTCATTGATATACTTAATGAAAAAATGTATGATGGGCTCAATGGAAAAGAACAAATAGGATGTGGGGGTTTTAATATTAATCTAATGAATGCATCTGCCCATGAGAAAACAGCTGACTTCATTGACATGATGTACTGTAATATGCTCATCCTGAGATAAACCGAGCAGAATTACCACTGACACTACTACAGTGATAGACAATATATTTTTAGTTAGAACAGTTAAAACAGTTAGAACAGAAGTTTAGTTAGAACAGAAGTTAAAACAGTCGGAAGTGACACAAGCGATCACCTTCCAGTTTTTGCAGTTTTTCATAATTGCAATGAATTGAAATATGATTAACACGAAAATCTTTAAATAATTTTAAGGAGGACTTAAACAAACTCAGCTAGAACAATGTGTACAATCAGACTGATCCCACTGATGCCTATGAGACCTACCTGTGAAAATACACATAATTATATGGGGAAAAAAACAAATGCCCATTGCAAAAGGTCAAATCTATGTTTAAAAAGCCTTGGATAACTAAAGGACTAGAAAATGTATGTAAGAAAAAAAGCATTATACATAGAATTATCCACTTCAGAACAAAGTAATTTGAAATAAATGGTAAATGATAAATGGTCATCTTTATATAGTGCTTTTCCACCTTCAAGACTCTCAAAGCGCTTTACAACAAGGAACCACTCACCCATTCACAGTTTAATCCTCCAGGTACTGCCCAGTTCATCATTTATATCTGAAATGTGGTTGTGTGTTGTGGGAGTTTAGGTGTTTAGGTTTAGTCCCACTTTAAATCTTTCTGCCCCACTCCTTTGGACCTAATGATCACAAACATCCGGCTACAGAAGCAGAGTTTGAAGAGCAGAAACCTATTACACCCATCACATTGTTTCGTATACCCCCAAACCCCGCCTCTTCTCTCATCTCACTCTCTTCTTGTCCACAAGCACTGCCCAGTTTATCAGCTCTATTTGGGATGTAGATGTGGGCGGAGTTTAGGTATTTAGTCCCACTTTAAATCTCGCTGGGCTACTCCTTTGGCTCTGATGATTCCCACAGTGAGCCAGGCCTAAGCTGGAGGACGACAGAGCAGAGCAATGCCCCATCAGCAGACAAAGGCCCTGTTGGCTCCAGCTGCTGTTGCTATTAAAAAGAAATTGGCTTTTTAATGTAACAGAGCGATGCAGGCTGTGGCGGAGTAAAAACTCCAGCGTGCGTAGGAGTGTATGTGTGTGTATATATATGCGTGTCTGTGTATATGCAAATGTTTTCATAGGAGAGATCTTCAGGGAGTCGTTAAGAAGAGAAAGGCCATTAAAGTAAAGGGAAAACAAGCGCTGTGAGGTAAATTATGGTCGGGCATGTAAATGATGCTTTCTTGTGAGTATTTCCTAAGCCAGTGAATATTAAACACAATGATAACGTCAGAATGGCGCTGTGCTAATGGCGCTGACAGAGTTTACTTTGCAAACAAAAGACTATGCGACTAAATTATGCAACAATTTGTAAGTTGTTTCCGTTATTATGAATATTGTGTAATTAGATGGGTACATAGGTGATTTAAATATTGCAGCATAGAGTTGTCAGCATATCTTTAGATCTGGAGAAGCTTAAAGAGCTGCAATTTGGTTCGAGTGCAGCAAGAGCGGTAAATCAGTTTTTGAAAAGAAGAATTCACCCAGGCAGTCGTGGTATGGATGTTATGCAATGGTTTTTGCAGAACTTCCTCTTGAAAAAATTTAATTAAGTTCAAGGATGTTCCCATGATGCATTTATTCAATATGAACTGGTGTCAAGTGGAATTACAACTCGGCTTATTTTGGCTCTAGTGTTTAGGGGAATTTTAATAATAAACTGCTTAGATTATTTACAAAAAAATAAAAATTACAGTCTAGGGTTGTCAAACGTATCAACAATGACATGAATTGTGAACATTCTTATATGGTACTAAAGGCCAAACCCCCAGAATGCTTTGACACAGCAGCATTTTCTCCTGAACAAAATAAAATGTGGTGTTTTTTATGTCACGTCAATAACAGCCAAATCCGGGGCAATACTTTTTTAAAACTGTGCTTTAACCATATGATCAATATTCAGCTCTTAGTGGCAAAACAATTTGTTCTTTTTCCAGCAATAACCTGTGGCTTCAGTTTTTCCACTTGAACGTGGGGAAAGCACATTCATGTGGTGACAAACACAACAGTCAAAATATGGAAGCACGTCTCAGCGGTGCACCACACCTTGAAATAGAGTTTCGAAGAACTAACAAATAAAGTGTCAGTTGTGGGAAAAGTCACCATGGTAATAATGATAGAAGCATGTTGGTTTTTGTGAAGCAAACCTGCGTTCAGGGCTCCTATTATATAAACAATCAAGCAGTCAGTTTAGAGTAATGTGGGCTTTTTAACTGGCTACGTAGCACCTCCTACTACAACAGTCGCTTCTGTCCACAGACACTAACCTATCTGAGCACTACATCTTTTCTCCATTCTGCTGTCAGGAGGTTTGATCTGAGCCAAAATGCAGTGCTCAGAAGAACATCCCTGAATACAGTAATCCGGGGCACATATATGGGCCTAAGTACACTATTCTGCTCTATGTGTCAGTTACAGCACCTGCCACCATGACTCAAGTCAACATTCACAGACAACAGTGTTGAAGAGAAGCTAAGGCAACCTGGAGTTCAGAGACGGGTCAGCTGCAAAACAATATGACAAAAACCATCCTTATGCCCATTTGGATTTTCTGCATTGTTCTGCACTTACGCTCGATGTGAACAATGTTTTATTTACCAAATGTATATCTTAGTTTGCATGTTCTCCCCCGTGTTTGGGTGGTTTTACTTTGAGCACTTCGGTTTCCCCCACCAAAACTAGATGGGCACCGCAGCACCTGCTACTTATGACTGATTTTATTATGAATGTATCTTATGTAGTTTTTTATCTTTTGTATGTGAAGGACTTTGTGACCTATGCCTGTGAAAAGCGCTGTATAAATAAACTTTGCTTACATACTTACTCCTGAGCCCATGTCCCATGCAGCGCTATTGAGGGGTGGGTCAAATACAGAGCACAACTTTCTTTTCGGCGACAATAGTGTACCCTAACCTTATGTGTGCAAAACAAATACATAGCGCAATAATTAATAGTAACATTCAAATCACTTCCTTGCTCATTTTCAATAGCAGGCATCAGGAAAAAGCATGTTCAAGATGGAAATAACTAAATTTATGATACCCTCTTTAAACTACAGCACTAATACACTTTAGTACCTTTGACCAGTATTTGTACTTGTATGAAATTACCATTAACCATCCTCTTTAGGGAGGATCTAAAGCATAACAAAATATATTAGAAAACGGATAACCTTACTAGAAATCCCGCACACATTTTGGTGGCCAGCACAAGTTGGACCTCTGACTATGTTTAGTTTAAAAGTGAAAAAGTCTCTCTTCCCCTCACTGGATTTCTCTACATTTCCTTGAGCCAAGTGAATCCGCAGCTTTAACAAGTCTTGGTGCAGGAGGACTTGTCTCTGTCTCGTGGTGGACTCATTTGACTGCTGTCAGGTAGCTGGAGGGCAGGTCTCTGTTGCCCCCTTAAACACAGCCTCTTCCCGGGCCGTTCAGCCTGTTTGCCTTTGGGAGGATCAGCACAACCGTCTGGGTGTGTGCCTCCATCTGTCACTCTTTGTCTGCCTCTATATTTGACTACACAAAATGAGAGTCTGTCACAGGATTCGGTGACTTTTCTTTAAAACGACAACTGCAGGTTTCAGGTGATCAAGCATTCACATATTTTTGACACAAGAAACATGACAATATGATTCAGCTTCGTATTTTGACAAGCCTTCAGGTTAACAAGACGTGCCTGCACTTCAGTCAACAGCAAATCTGTTTCTTACACATGTATTTCATTATATGCGCTGAGAATGTTGATGACATGCGTGTAATTATAAGGCTAATCAAACAATGACAGCTACTGCTCAGTTGGTAGAAAATGTCACAAAAAGGAAGTTAGATTTATGATCCAGGATTCTAAAGGTTTATTCCTGGACCACACACACAAATTACAGGAACAGGTCATTTGTGTGAAGGTCACAGTCACAAAGTTGGCTATAATAATATATCTTCTTTTTTATGAGCTTAAAGTCCCTGTACATTGATCCCTCACATAAAGACTAAACTAAACTAGTGGGAGTGAGGAGAGCCAACTACACCTGTCATGTTAACAAATTTTGAAGCACTTTGAATAATACTTTAAGCCACTGATAATAACAATAATGTAAGATAATCTCAGTAAACCATTTTTAAATAGACACCATCATTAAATCAGTCGCCAAAAGAAACAATAATTAGCCACATTAGTTACTTTTTCAAACCTCTATAGCACAAATCTTATTGCATTACAACCAAAATACCTCATATCTCCCCATTTTTACAGAGAAACTGTACACATGAGTCATTTTGAGCCCTAAAATATACTGTTCCAGCTTTCATATATTAAACTATAAGTCAATGTAATAATTATCATGATAGACTTAGGGGCACCTTATAAATCTAGAGCATGTCTAAAAATATAATTCATAAATATTCAGCTTCCGTCATAGTTTTAAGCTTTTAAATGTTACATTTGTTTTGTTTGACTTAAGAGCACATTACATTTTTCCACCATCAGCCTATAATTCTCCCCAAACTTTTGTATTTGTATTTATTTTGACCTCCATTAGCTGGGCTTCCACACAGTTATTCTTCCTGGAGTCACTGATCTATGGTGCATTTTTTTAGGTTGATGGGGGAAACCCACCCAGACCTGAGGAGAACATGCAAACTCCACACAGAGAAAGGCCCGGCGACCCGGGGATCGAATGCAGAACCTTACTGTAAAGCAGGAGTGTTAGCCACTCCACCATGCTGCCAAAATGCAGTAATATGATCATCTTTTTTCAGATAATTTAAGCCTAAATATGCATGTCTTGTCCAGCTTTAATTAAATCCCTTGTCGCCCAAAGTGACAGATAAGAGGTAGTGAGAGGTGGTGCACACTTCCTAAAATAACTCCAGCTGCTGCAGGAGACGTCATGGGGCTGCTGGTGCCCCTGCAGGCACTGACAGTTACCTCCAGCTAAACACCAGAGAATGGAAGGAACCGCAAGTGCTTTATGTACACAGTGAGTTCACAGATAAAACTCTACCACACAGGAGTCTGTCTTTTAAAGGTGCCACATGCTAGTGATGAACATAAGTATCTGCCTTCTATGTTAGAAAATAGGAGCAATGAACGTGGTCAAATGCCTTTTTTAAAAGGTGTAAATAAATCTAAACATTGAAATTAACAGTTAGGTGTACGGCTTAACAAGCAAGGTACAGTTAATTTTAACAGGAATTTCCAGGAACCAAAGAAATATCGCCCAGACTCAAGGAAGCACTGTACCCTGAGTCAAACCAACAACCCAAATGAAAAGCATTCAACATACATAAAAATGCTTTGCACTTGTAATGCACTTTGCAGACTTGCCTCTCCAAACACATTAATTAAAATGGTTGTAAGCTACTACCACCAATCACTCACTCACTCAGTAGGCAAGGTGGTAAAAGTCTCTTGCCTAAGGACACAAGAACAGAACTTTGTGAGTCAATCCTCTGACCTTCGGGTTGGTGGATGATTGCTCTAACCAATGAGCCGCTATCACCACCTTAGATACATGACTGCACTTAAAAGACATTATAAAACATCTGCTGGATAAGCTGCTCACAGACTCTCCATATACCAGAGAATCATCTGAGGAATCAGAGATATACAGGACGATGTTCATTTTAAGGAGGACTTTTCCATTCTTTCTGTAAGGTTTGACAGGTGATGAATAAGCTACATATTTGCCTTGAAAGACAGAGGTAAGTGGCGGATGGCAGTACAGCGGAGAGGCAGGAGAGCAGCTGGCACACCGGCACTCCCAGGAGGGCCTCTCTCTACAGTAATTATCATCAGCAGTACTCCAGAGACAACAGACTTTACAAGCACTGCTCTACTTAAGCTTAATACATGGCCAGGCTCACAGACACAGGGCGGACTTCTGAGGAGACATGGAGCAAACAGTGGTGCGCAGGGCTCTACACTAACTTTTTTTTTCAGGAGCACATGTGCCCCTAAGTCAAAAATTTTAGGAGCACAGAAAAACAAATGGGGGCACAAATAGGTTTTAGTTTTGAACGTTTATTACAGTGCAGAACTTGCGCACACCAACTTATTTGAATGAATTTTAAACAAAAAACACAAAAGAATTATGACTGTACTTTTCTTGCACAATCACTGTGTTTTTAATCAGTCTATCTCCATTTTATCTGATTAATATTCATTTAGACTTAAAATAAGACAAACAGACTGTACTGCACTGAAACACTCTGCGCCCCTTTTTGGACCCAAGATAACATACAAGAACATTCACACAGACAGTGGCTCCCTCTTTTCTCCAACACTCGAGGAAAAACTAAAACACAACACTACCCACAGTTTGAGAACCTCTTCTTTAAGAGAACTTCCACTGGCACTTTACACAAAACTGCTTCGATGTGAATAAAGTGGGTAGAATTTTTAAACCTGTATTTTTAAATTCCTGGAGTTGTGACAAACAGATTAATTTGGCATTTTCTTAGGCAAACTTCAGCCCACATATCGCCTGCTCTGTGCCGTAGCTCTGCTCTGTGCGGACACTGACATAAAATTAGTTTTTTTCACAGGTGAGATGTTTAACCTGCCCTGTGACGCACGCTGAGGGTGGAGCTGTGGACAAGCCGCGCTCTGGCGATGCAGTGTCCGCGGGCTCCAGCACACAGGTCCCGCACACTGGTACAAGTTTATTGACGACAGCAGCGGCAGTAATGAAATATGATGCACTCAGTATTCAGACCTTGAGTCCGTGACAAGACCGAGTCCAAATGCGCTCGAGTCCGAGACAAGACCGAGACAAAGCTCTCGCTTTAGAGAGGGAAGTCCAGTGGCACGGGGGAATCTACTGAGTGGTGGGACAGGTGTGGGTCCTGCTGCGGTGCCGCTCCTCGGTTAAGGGGGCGTGGGTGTGTTTTGAAGCGAAGTTTGTTTGTATGAGTGATATCGCCGCACACCCGGAGCTCGTATGCTGGGGTTGTGCGTGGTCGGAGGTGTCGTTCCCGGGCACGGTTCGGTTGCGCTCGCGCTGGGCGTGTCGCGCTTTAGGGGCGTTCCAGGCTTGGGCACGATTCTGAAGTCCTAGTGTGACTGCGCCCTAAATGTTTGATACATGTAGAACGTTTAACTCGTCACGTTGCGTCTGTGCGCAGCTCCTTATTGTGCTGCAGAAGCACTCGCACAGGTGCGACTGTTTTATTTTCCTTGTTCGCACGACGAAATATTTGCTCGCAAATGCGAGTGAAATGGGCGCACTGTAGAGCCCTGGTGGTGCGCCCCAACATGGGAGCAGGGTGGGAGGGGTGAGGGTACAGAAGAACGGTACACACAAAAGCACTCAGCATCTTTCATTCTGGATGCATTTAAAGTGACAAGTGGCAGTGGAAGTGTTGACATTGGTATCGGCAATCAACCACGTTAATGCAAATAAAAGCTGAAGTCTTCCAATAGCCATCAAGTCCAACAAGCCAGAAGACCAACATGCTATGGAAAGTGACCCTGAAACAGACAGTTTAATTCAGCACATATTGTGCTTTTGAAAAGGAAATTTCGAATGAGAGACAGGAGAGAGCGGCAGACAAACAGAAGAGGCACTACAGAAGTGTGAGGAAGAGCAGCGCTTTGAGCAGGCTCCGAGCCACAATCTTGACATTCATCGAGATATCCCCAAATGTCACAGTGGCACAATAGGTGAATGTAACAGTTTCAAATAGAAACTGATCAGCACCATTGAATTCTCAGGATTTTTTCAGTCCCCATTTCCAATCTTTAAGCTTTTGTGTTGTTTATTTGTACAAGTATTACGGAAACATTGGTTTCCTCTATGGGAACATCATGACAGCAAGAGTGTAACATCATGACAGCAATTTGGGTCCAAACATTCAAATTTCCATTACACAAACAGCAGAAATAGGGATTCTACCTGAACTTCCTGAAGAAATAAAGACATCAGAGACAGAAACAGTTTCCCACTAAATAATATCAGTATGTGCTCCAATTCGTATGATGAAAGTGATTGTTTTAGCGATTATATTTTTAGACACACATATAAGGGTGAAAATAATTTGATCAAGATTCTGGTTGGGATCTGGAAGTTACCATAGTCAGACACAACACTCCACCTGTAATCATGCAGCCTGGGTAGTGTGGAGTTTGCGCACTATCATCAAGTATGTAGTTTCCTCTGAGCGCTCACACAAATCAAACATATATCATGGGCCAATTCCTCAGATCTGCAGATGTGTCCAGGAGCACTGCAGTCATCCACGGCTCCAGACAGGTCAAAAGACAGAGTCCTGCTTTGGGTTGCCAAGTCCTTGTGGCAGTTGCATGCAGGAGTAGCTGTGAAGGACAGGCCTGGTGTACAGAAAAGTGCAGTTCCCAGAGCGCCTCAGCATTTCTTCAGTCGGTCCATATGGTATTCAGCTCACCAGCACACTCCTCATGGGAAGCTCAAAGTGTGGACTCATATTTGGGGAGGAGGATGAACAATGTCAGAGCTCAGTGTTGGAGAAGAGTCATCATTATGAGTGGATGTCTGATCTGGCACTTCGCAAAGTCATCTCAAACAGCCACATGTTTGTGTTGGGTTTGCCCTTGTGTAAAACTTAAGGACTTTATGAAGGTAAGGCTGGACAATTAATCCAATGTTAATTAAAGTTCAGATCTTTTTCTACAACCAATCCTCTCTGGTGGATCACGGTACAGATTCGTATGAAGATTTTGTTGTGTTAAATAGCACTGATTAAATGTCTGTCTTGTTCATGAAAAGGCCAATTTTAATTTTGTTTTTGAAAAGAACTTTTTTGTTTTGTTTGATGAACTTAATAATAGGTCATTTAAAATATGTGTGCAGAACTGGGCAGTATTGGTTGTGAATGGCTTGAAATGTATGTTTTTTTTAGTTAACATGGACTGATGGTACTTCACACTTCTCTAACAAAGTGTAAGTAGCTTCCTGAGGCACACTATGTAGCTCACATCACATAGACTCCCAGATGTCGAGTGAGGTTAAAATCATCATTACTTGTCATGACTGGACCCTAACCCCTTTGAAACATCACTGGCTTATTAGCTATGACAAATGGCTGCAGAGTTAATTAAGCCGAATACTCCTTAAGGGCCATTATCAAATGTTTAAGAAATTAGCAGATTGCCACTTCGCTAACTCTATGTAACTGATTTGTTCCCGTTCAGGTTAAGAAGCTCGTAGTGGAAATGTGCATAGTCCATTGATACACTGTGATGCAGAGCTGAGAAAGCGCACACTGATCCTAATTGAACTCAAGTGGTATTTGGCTAATGAGGAGGGAGCTGCAAGTCATAAAAGCGCAGTGTTGAGATTAGACAAGCACCGCGCATAGTAAACCGTGAAAAGGCTGATGCAACTTCTTTGAAATACACAATTTGACATGGATTTGGGGCAAAACAGGCTCGAGTACCCCAGTGTGTACACTACAAACCAGCCATGTAGGAGCACACCTCATATTAAGAGAGAAACTGAATATTATAGAGTATGGTTTAGCTCATCGAAGACCAGGTTTCACCATCTGATATCAAATAAAACTTTTTAAGAGAGAGCGATCAAGAAAGTTTAAATTTAGGTAACTGTGATTAAGAGGGAATTTGTAAGTTTTAAAGTGATAAAACCTATTCAAAATTGAGTTTTTTCTGTTGTTTTGTCTGGAATGTTCCACAAAATGGGCTAAAGATTCCCTATGGAATGGGTTGTCAACAGTAGATACTAATTTATAGGTAAACTCTTATTGAAACTAGATAGATAATAGGCAGGTATCGATACTAAAAAAGTCACATTCACAGGACTGAAGTGGACTGAATAGCTTTAGAATAATCTGTATGAGCGGTATCAGAACAAGAATAAGACCACACATGCCCCTTTTCCACCAAGGCAGTTCCAGTGCTGGTTCGGAGCTAGTGCCAAATCTTGAACCAGTTCTTTGTTTTTCCACACAAATAAACCTGGCTCTGGCCCTGAAGAACCGGTTCCAACTCAGCACAAAATAAAGGCTGGCTAGGCTAGGGGCAGGGTTATAGTGTCGCACTTCCATAACAAGTTTTTGCATTTGAATTCAGAGGCCCCTCGATACACGTCTTGGTGGAGAGAGTGATTTTAGTGTATTTTACATAAAACACATCAGCGGAGCAACGGCCTGCGGAGCAACGGCCTGCGGAGCAACGGCCTGCGGAGCAACGGCCCGCGGAGCAACGGCCCGCGGAGCAACGGCCCGCGGAGCAACGGCCCGCGGAGCAACGGCCCGCGGAGCAACGGCCCGCGGAGCAACGGCCCGCGGAGCAACGGCCCGCGGAGCAACGACCCGCGGAGCAACGGCCTGCGGAGCAACGGCCCGCGGAGCAACGGCCCACTTAGCTCCAGGTCCGCGGTGTTCCGGCCCACGAAGCAACAATTACTTTTCTTCGGGAACACGATGTAACACTTCTCTGGCTCTCAGCTGGTAGAAAAACGAGCCGGTTCTTGGATAATCGGCAGGAAGCACCAGCACCAAACTGGCACAAGCACCAGCCCAGAACCAGCCTAGTATGTCAATGGACCACTATAGAACATACCAGGACATCTGAGGGATTATGCAGATATAAAACAGCATGGTCATACAAAAGAAAGTGTTATTTAATGTTGAAATCACATTCTGTTGTCTAAAGAAAGTGTTAATGACTGTGGTATTGGAAGTGGTATTGGGTATTGAGTCTATTCCTTAGTATCAACATCGTGCTTGACATTTTAGTATTGGGGGAACACCACCATGGAGACTAGCAGACCCGGTGATTCCACACAAGCATTTTGTCAATAAAACACTTGAATAAATTAAAGATAGATTATATACCATATTGTGGAACATTCAAGCAAAGTAATTAATAATTAAGATGACTCATTTTAAATCCCAAAACCCAAAACATGAGGGAATATACCGACAACACCCAACAGCACAAGGCAAGGACACATGGCATTAAGAGAATGCACCTGGATGTATGTGATCTGCATCGTGTTGAGGTCTTTAGGCAGGTCTAATCTCCTGCAGACAGGCTTAAAGAAGACTGCAGTGTGGGGAGATAGGGATTTGACTAATTAGCATATAGTTAATTAGAGGAGGTGCAAAGAGGGAGATCTACTGATGCCAGGTCAATATAAAAAGCAACAGACAAATTTGTGACTTTGACTTGCAAAACAAGCCACTTCTCTAACATGGATATCAGGATCCTGTTTTATCGGGTGACATCTGGAGGACTTTTCGCCATTTAAAAAGATGATATTTTGTTTTGAAATGTTGATTGCTATGGCAACTGTGCTAATTATTCGTCACTCTAAAACCCATGATAAGGTAGCATTGCAAAAACAAAATTATAGTGACAAAGGCCAGTGTCAAATCAGATCAAAAGTAATGCAATAATCAGGTCATTTGTAGCTGTATATGGACAGTATGTGCTGTATGTGGACAGACGTATAAGGTACAGTAAAACATGAAATTCAGCAGCTTCAATATTCAGCACATGAGACTAGTATTTTAACTTGTTTAATTTGATCACTGTCAAATCAATTTTCAAAACTCAAAAATTCTAACGAACTACCAAACAAACTAGTTCATTTTAACAGTTTGCAGTGGTTCAATGAGTAACTTCACTTTCAAAGTGTCTTAATTATTCACCGATTATTCAACAACTATCATACTAATGTGCACTTCCTGATTATCTGACAATAAAATACTTTTGAGATGCAGACAGTGCGAACTTATTTTGACCTCAGGAGCTACAGTACTGTATATCTGTACTGGGGCAACACACATTTTGCTCAAATTTGCATGAGAAAAAAATTGTACAGGGCTTTGATATAGAAAGTTTGTGGGGCCAATCGCAAACAAATAATGATAATGTTCAATCGTAACACAAGTTGGTATTAGTAAACTTATTTCAGTACTGATTGCTACTGGATTGTTATTTTTTTAGCTTCTGAAATTTGAACCAGTGTTCTTAAAAAAAAAAAAAAATCAACAATCCAAAAACAATCCATTATAACTAGCACTAACAAGTAACATTACGACAGAAGGAAGACTGTAAATGATCAGTACTGCCAACACTTAACAGAAACTTTGTGAACTCAAAGCGAAAGCGCCGTAGAGCAAAGTTATAGCAGTGTGCGATGTAGTTCCATCATGAGAGATGGATGAGGCTGTGCAGACACTGAGTCGTCTCGATGTACTGCACATTTGATGAATTACAGCTGTCGAGAGCTGGCATTGTTTTCTCTATTTACTTTATAAAAACACTCCCACTTCCCTCTCATTAGCAACACAGCAACAGTAGCGCAACAGAGCTAATAGGGGCGCATTCACTCATTGCATTAGCCATTCCAGAAGCTGCCAACACTTCCTAATGACTGCAGCCCTCCTAAATTATTGAAAAAGCCTAAGCACCTCAGCAGCTACAGAAATGACTATTAACCTTGGTGAAGCGGTATTCAAATCCAGTTAGAGCTAACTTGGTCCTGCAGTATCCCTCGCGGGGAGGAAATGTAAATGCGTTCTGGTGGAGACAGATGGGGAAGCCGGCCGTCGTTTGAAGTTCCAGCAGAAGAAGTGGGAGCGAGCAGAGCCTCTCCACCCCCCCTTTCCGTAACATATTCAGCACCGTGCCTCATTTAGCAACCTTTCCTCCCTGTGTTTCACTTCAAACCATGTTGGGATTCGATACAGTTGGATGATTACCGGGCCGGGACACCTCAGCAAAAAAACACAAACTTAACAAACGTTTACAAATGTGCCACTGCAGATAGAAAGTGAAAAACAGCCCCAGGATTGTATGGCCATGCAGACAAGACCTCAGGAAATGTGATTTATAAGAGAAAAAGAGAAAGAAAGCAGGAGGAGAAAACACTGAATTTGGACATTTTTAACAGTTTCCTGCAGACGCTGGAGATGGTGAGGGACAGGTATTGTTGTTGACAAATCAGTACAAATGCAATTCCTGGGCTGGTGTCCTGCTATTGCGCATTTGAATCCATTGTGCACATACTGTCTGTTATTTAGAATCTGATAGTAACAGGCATAGGCACAGAAATCCATGATACTCAAGATACTCTTATCACCAGGACCAATGGGAGACAGGGGAGGAGAAGAGATTTGCAGAAAGTCAGGTGAGGCAATACTGCACATTTGTAAGGAGAGACGCTTAATAAACATTTCTGAAAGAAATTTATACCTGCAGAATAAGGGTTTGCACACTTTTCACCTATTACATTTGTGTGTTGATGTTAAGAACTATTTTATGTGTCAAAAACAATGAAGAAATATTATTTTCTATGCGTTTCTTTGGAATTAAAATACAATACAAATATAACAGAAGTGTCACATGAAATTTCCCTACCTCACTTATCATCTCAGTTTTTTTTTTTATATGATCTGATTTGTGGACCTTTAAGATTTCTTAAATGACATGCAAATGTTGTGCCCTCCACTCCGACAGTTTGGGAGAGCTACGTGGTTGCTTTTTGTGGAGAATGAAGAACAGAGCCACAGGGCACGTCCTTACTCCATTACTTTATTTCAAAAAGAACAACGAACAGTTGTGTGCAAGCACATTACACAAGTTACCATTAGTCAATAGAAATGACACTTGTAAATGTAAATAGTAAAAAATTTTAGTATTTATACTTTCTGTACCAAATGAATTCTCTTTTTAAATTTAACAAAATAATATGACTTAATCATGTTTTTCACAATATTTAAACATTAACCCCCTTTTTTAATCTGTCACACAAATCACAAAATCTGTGAGTAATCTGAGGTGCCATGAT
The DNA here is from genome assembly GCA_034769755.1 of Odontamblyopus lacepedii. Taxonomy (NCBI): domain Eukaryota; kingdom Metazoa; phylum Chordata; class Actinopteri; order Gobiiformes; family Gobiidae; genus Odontamblyopus; species Odontamblyopus lacepedii. Next base: position 32,395,104 of record CM068346.1, on the reverse strand, counting down.
CAGAAAGAAATCTGATTATTTAGCAGGTTGTTTACAAGTCCTTTTAAACTTATATCACCAGAAATTAGATTTTGAGTGCCAATAAAATAGCGACCATTGAAAGACACTCACATGAAATTTCAGTTTTTTGTTTTTTTGTTACACATATAAGATGCCAACATAAACATTAGAAATGGTGTTCATTTACTAAACGATCTTTTGCGAAAACATTGCAGAACTGAGCAAACCTACAAAGCATCAAGAACCAAAATGAAAGCTTCAAGGTCAAAATTCACTGGTCAAAATTATAAACATGCCCTGGAACAACACCATAATCTGCTGAGCCACTACTGGAAAATCACTGGTTAATAAGGTTTAACATGATATTATTTTCCGACTTATGTTATAATGCTGTTTCCTAATCAGAAAACATACCCAGAGTTACCCCACTCTGCATATTAAACAAAAAACACTGTCTTCCACTTTGTGACATCACTATGGTAATACATAAAGTGCTCCACCGTGTTTTTAAACTTGATACAATTTCAAAGGATCATATAAGGATCATTTCTGCCCTGGAATTGCCCATCTCTAGTGAACCAAAAGTAAAAGGTATCTGTTAAAACTACAGCTTCATGACATAATGTGGAACAGAGCATTTTGAGTTTTGGAGATGTAGGCAGACTAATAATCCAGGATTGCTCAAACATGTGTGAATGAAACAAAACAACTGGTGTTTTTTATGAGGCAACAGCATTGTGACATGGCTCAAAAGCTCACAAGAAGTCCTATATTACACAATTTTGTGTATCAAGACCTTAAACTGGACGTGAAACATGATCCCAACAGCTCTACTCGTAGGTTATCTTTCTAAAGTATGGCCAACACTGCATCATTTACATTTATCTGGTCCCAATGTCCACAGAGTACAGAGTTACAAGTAATACAGTGACAGCATTATGTGAGAAGCAAAGGTAAACAGATGATGAGTTCACGTAAAAGACCTCTAAGATCAAAGTACAAGATGTTCCTCTGTTTATTTGACAATGCAGGGGTGATTGCCTAATATCTAGTTGCACAGCTAGCTCAAATAAACAATGCTCTTTATGAATATGATATTGCAAGAATAAGATTGTAGTCGTTTTGCACTAAATGGACAAATAATAATATGTGCAGCCTTTAGTTTCACAGGACTAAATGCCATGAACAGCTTCATAATCAACATGTAAGGATCAGTGAAGTTAGGAGAGCAGTAACGCGTTTTCTGAGCCATGGATCTTCATTTTAAATAGACATCGTGAGAAAAACAACCTTGAGCACGGAGTGAACAGTCGGACATCATGTTAAACTTTGATCTGTCGCTGCACTCTGCGTTAGCCATGCTAAGGTGCTAAGAAGATAAGGCATTTAAACGCTCTTCTACGCAATGACAGCAGACAAAAAACGGCGTGCACAGTCGAACAAGGCAGAGAAAGCGTCGCGCATTAAAATTACCTTTAGTTTGTCAAGGAGAACGTGTTTTGAGGTCGCTGCCCTCAGTCCTTTTGCTGCAACTTGTGATGCCATGGATGCCGCCATGTTGACACGGAAGAGTGAGCGGAAGTGACGCAGGGGAGCGCGTGTGAGGGGAGAGGGTGGCTTCTCATTGGTCAGCTGGTCTTGTGGGCGGGACTTAAAGATCAGAGGTATTACACATTTATTTATTTATTTACTTACTTACTTACTTACTTACTTATTGAGAGTTCTGTTATTTATTCGCTTGAGTATTATTTATTATGGAGTGTCTGTTTTCTACTGGAAGTGCATAATTACTGTTTATGTGCAGTGGGAGGATGAAAGCCCGACTCTAAGCAGTATGCCAGTCGTAGTAGTAGTAGTCATAGTAGAAGTAGCATTTAGTGAGGGGAGAGGGTGGCTGCTCATTGGTCAGCTGGTCTTGTGGGCAGGACTTAAAGATAGGTACGCATTTATTTATTTATTGATTGATTGATTGATTGATTGATTGATTTATTTATTTATTTACAGGACTTGAGAGTTCTGTTTTAATTTTTGCTTGATTATTATTAATTATGAAGTGTCTGTTTGCGACTGGAAGTGGACTACCATAAACAGTGCATAATTACTGTCTATGCACAGTGGGAGGATGGAAGCCCGATTACCCGTAGTAGTAGTAGTAGCCCAGTGCCACTGTCATAACAAATAATAATATTCTATTATTTTGCATTCACCCACGAGTATCATTACCATTGTGTTATTTTCATGTGATGACCTTGTCGGGACAGACGAGCTCCACGCTCACATGGTGGTAGTCTTTTGGTGGCGAGCTTGCGGAGATGGAGAGCGCGTGGGATGTGTGCGGCGATCTTGTCTGAATAGCTAAATAGCCCACTCACACTGCGGTCCTCCAGAGCCCTCATTACACGCAGCATCTTGAAAGGGCAGAGAGGGCAAAGTGATCATAAAGAGCAGTGATTATGACTGAGGCAGAGAGAGAGACAGAGATGAGAGAGTCACGCTAAAATCATGAATGTCAGCAGGCTGCCGAGAGGATACAGCTCAGCTAAAACACGCCAAAACAAGCGCTCTCCTCATCCCTGATATGCTCAAGCAGCTATAAAGCCAATCTGCATAGGAGACGTTTTTCTGAAAAATTTACAAAACGCACCACTTTAATGTCAGCTGGGAGAACTTGCCTCATGTTTATTTGATACTTTGATCCTTTAGAGATGAGCTTTGGTATTCGGTGATCCATACCAAGGCCTGCAAAACATATTTCTACAAGTAAGGCACAATGGAGTGAAAAGAGCATGCTACTGTGTTGGAAAAAACAGAATATGAGCAAATCGCATGTCGACTTTGTGTCATAAGAGAGTAGCATGTTTAACAGAGCAGAGGCAAAGATGATTCACTTGAACATTTTCTGGGTTTTGGTATTCATGGAATTAGGACTGCCAGATACCAAATGTTCTCACAACACACTTCACAAGGTTCTGCATGGAATGTTCCCAACAGAATAAACTGTCCCTGTCTGCAGAGACACTCTTCTTGTTAAACGCAAGAAAAAGCAATGGTGCTCCATGTTCCTGTAACCAGCTGTAGCCCAACAATATTTAAAGAATTCTCTTACACCCCTGGATCAGTATTCTATGATTCATTTGGGACTTTTTTAATTGTAATATGGATGTAAAATGATAAAAGATATTACCTCAGTCTGCTGACCTCATTTCCGAGCAATGGCGTCTTGATTGTACGCCTTGTTAACTACTTGCATGTAAAATGTTATCCTGCATTATTAGACTGCATCTCCAAAGCTCAAAATGCTCTGTTCCACCATATATATAGTTAACACCTTTTACCTTTACTTCATAGATTGGTAATTCCAGATCTGAAATTATCCAAATGATTGTAGTGAAGGTGTATGAAGTTCAGAAACACAGTAGAACACTTCCTGTATTATCACCCAAAACACATCCACTATAGGTCGTTGATTCCAGGAAGAATAGCTGTGTGGAAGCATTGCTAATGGGGGTCAAATAAAAAATAAAAAAATAATAATAATACTACATGACATCACAAGGTAGAACACAAGGTAATGTTTTCTGTTTGAGGGATGAACTCTGAATAAATATGCAGGATTTGTGTGTGAATGAAACAAAACAAAACTCCCGGTATGTTTGTGATGAGGAAACAACATCATAACAAAGACCAGAAAACATAATATTGCTTTTAAAATGAACAACTTTGAACCAGCTTTTGCTAACTTGAGCCAGGTGACAAACAAAAACCACATGTGACCTCTGATACAGGCTACACGTGGCTCCCTGCATGTGGCTGTGTTTTCTGCCCCTCTGCTCCTACACTCACTCTTCCTCCCTGGAGAGAGGTGAGAAAATGTGGAGGCAGAGCAACTAATTTGTGGTTTCCCTCAATAATCTATGGCGGGTTTCCACTCAGTGAGCTGTAACAAGTCCAAATGTGAGATTCAGAGTGAAAGCCACAGTTCCCAGCAGGCCAGGCAGTGTGGTCAGCCCTTAACCAGGCCGTCTGCAGTGCATGGAGCTGTGGGGTACTACACTAACTAACCACATTCTCTACTCTGAGGCGGTACTCCTGTAGACATGTGCTGTGTTATGTTCGCTGCTGGAGTGTATCATCATTGAACATATTGTGTCTTAGGTTTGTAGCCTTATAGCTTTACTCTGCTGATAAAGGTTCATGTTAGAGTTACAACTGTTACTACTACTGTTATCTACTGATTTAATAGTTATTTATACAGATTTTTATTTCTGTTTTCCTATTGTCCTGCTTTTCTTGAGCATTGGATTGCAGCACTATAAATTCCCCATTGTGGGACAAATAATATTACAGCATTGGTCTAGTTCGACATAATACTACAGAGCTCCACATTGCAGGAAGTAGTTTACTTAAATATTTGATATGGATATAGAAAACACTGATGCATTCTTACATTGAATAACACAAACAAGTGATTATCCATGCAGAAATATATATTTTTTGAAGGAGTTCATTTATTTTCTAAGATAAATAAGTGATTAATCAACAACATCAGGCATTGAAATAGTAGCTGCACAATGTAACTTTTCTGCTGGAGAATATGCCATCTGTTTGTCCCTATTGATATACTGTATGTTGCACAGTATTGTATTAAACCTATATCTCCATGGAGACATGCAGATGACACCACCAAGCTAATGTAACACTCACAGGGTCTAAAGATAAGTTTTAATAACAAGCCAGTCAGTGTGGGGATCCAATAGCCATTAGGCAGCTTTTATTTACAGGAATAACTCAAAGTTAGGGTTGATACGGGATAGATGGAGATGCCACTGCAAGGGTGAGGCTCCATCCTAAAGCTGGGGTGAAAGAGACATGCTACAAGTGAAAAAGAAACCAGATTAACACAAAGAAAAAAGTTACCACAACTGAAAACACCCAATTACAAGTGCCACCACCACCAATAACTATAAATAAGGTCCCCCTCTCATCAAACTAAGGCCAATTCTATTTTTTTTAAATTATTTTTTGGCAAATAACAACATCTCTACATCTTTGTTGATGTTTTCAATAAAAAATGTTTATATGAAGTATTTGTATTTATATTTAAATAATTATATGATGTATTTACATTTGACTTTTGCTGCTGGATTTGCCGCTGAATTTTCACCTGACAAGTTTGAGATCAAACAGTGACAGTCAACGCACACAAAAATAAATGGAAGATCTGTGGTATTTCAAATTCAAAGTGTTTTTGCAAACCACTAGAAACAATAAAACAAATATGTGCCAGGAATTATGTGCTGATATAGTATTGTGGATGTTTGTTCCAGGCTGGTCATTTCTACAACACATTGAGGCTGGTGCTCATTTTGGTCTGTCATACAATTCTGTTATATGGCCTACCCGACCCCGGCCCCCCTCACAGTCAGGAGGAGACTGCACAGTGCAGTTAATATGACAATTATACAATAGGATAAAAGGTCAAAGTGAGGACCCTTTAAAATTATATTTACAAAAATTACAAATTAGGCTTCTGACAGCAAGATTAAAATATATAAAACAGATTTATTTGTCTCACCAGAAATAACCATGTGTTAGAAAGAGGAAGTGAGCTTGTGCATCTCTGGCCTTTATAAACACGTGTCACATGATAGAGACCACATGACCACCTTGTAGTTACAGGTCACATCTGTGGAAAGGTGAGCCTGCTCACAGTAAGCAGAGCAATAAAAACAGCTGTAGTTGAATAATGAAAAATAGATGAGCTTAATAACATTGTGCAACATTCCCTTGAGGAAAGTATAACCATAACATCTGGAGACAAGAAGGTGCTTATGTAATGCACCTTTAACCTTGTTTAAGAACTTATTGTGGTTCAATATGATATATATAATATATGTTGACACAAAGGGAAATAAATGTTTACTTTACTAGAACACATAACTAAAGTTGGATTATTTTCGACAAACTCAAAATTCCACTGAATTTTTCCCACTCCAGAGCACTCCTTAAAAGTCAATGAGACAATGACAGCACGCCTCATTCCTTCTGATTAATGCAACTGAGATCACAGGAGAGAAGTAGCACATTCCACACGCATCAGGACCACTTTTCCTCCCGGTCCGTCTCTCCGTCCATTTCACTCAAAGCAGTCAACTTTAATGACCCTTCCTCTTTCTGAATGCAGATCGCCCTAATTCATTTCATTCCACTGGTGCTCCCCACTTCCTTAAAAATGCCTGAGACTTCCTGCCCGGAGAGCAAGCGAGTTTGACCTCAGTGAATATATGTATATGATGCCTCAGGGGCCTAAGAACTGGCGGTGCATGCTAGTTATAAAAGTAGCACTAGAGTTATTACTGCGTCGTGATCCTTCCAAAGCTTTGCAGCTCTATTATGGGTTTACATACAGATTTACCTGGCGGTATTGAGACGGCGAGCTCATTTTGCTTCTCATCGGAGTCTGACAGAATATCAAATGACTTGGAGAGATGAGGAATTAATGCACTTAACTGCTGAGTCAACAGGCGAAGAATGGGTGAGCTTAGACATGGAGACAGCTTGCAAGATGCCCGACGAGAAAATTAAAAAGGCAAGAACAACATATTTAGATGGTGACATATTTCAAGTGACAAAAGAAAGGAAGCTGGGGGGGTCTGAGGAGGGGACACTGATAGTCTGGGCTCAGCACATCTTTGAGAATGGCAGATGGCAAATATAATTAGTCATCATTTTCTGCACAACCTTTAGTCCACAATGCTACAGCTTTGCATATGTATGAGGCCAGCAGTGGGGTTGGGGGATAGTGACAATAAGATGATTTTTGCATTATAGTTTTACATTATCTGTTTAGCAGGTCTGGGACTGTCTCCATTGAGCTGGTAAAAATACATATTCCAAGGATCTGCAAAAGTTTTTATACAGTGTAAACAAACCTGACAAAGTGGTTCCATAAAGATTTACCTCAAAGCTAGAAGGTTTTATTACTGAGTTTCAGCAATCCATTTTGAGAATTTTTCACTTTTCATTCAAAGATATAACACTAGTTTTAAAACCTTAATTGCTATGATAGTCCCACTTTGTGAAGCCCATGAATGGATTTTCTTTCTGTTCGTCACACGTACCCTGCTTTTCCCTATGACAAAAGGGAAAAAAAGAGTAAATCCTGTATGTATGGTAAATAATAATTTGGTGCCACTTAATAAGGCTTGAACAAAGACTGAATTCATAAGATACAAATAGTTCATTAAGAACTCACACTTAGTAACTACTAAATTAAGTTACTACTAAATAAACTACTACATTAATTTAATTAATTATTAAATTAATTAATTAAATTATCTGCTACTTGATCACTGTACCAGATTTTTTCTTCTTTCGGTTTAACACAGTCAACACCTTTGAGTCATATAGTTTATGGCTCAACTCCTCATTTATTTTCTAGTGCACACACTTAGTGGAAAAGTTTGGAGAGGCCTGTACATAAACACTCCGCTTGCACTAGCATGTCAGGGCATTTTCTCTCCCACTTTCATCTGGTTTCACCCCAGCATCACCTGAAATAACTTTTACTTCCTCACTATCAAATCTATAACAATCCCAGAAGTTAAGAGGCACTAAGGCTTGCCTTGTGTCTGCTCGGCCGTCAGTTTTGGAGAGTGAATCAATACAATGACAGGAGCTGGCGTGATGTAGCTATATCTCCACTCCCAGATGTCTGTCAGGCCCGCTCAGCTGGAGGTCCTCCATTAATGTGCTGTGGAATAGAATAGGGCTTGTGGATGCTAGAAGACAGATGTATCAGAGGGAGCTTGTGAAGTGCTGCCTCTTTGAGTATGTGATGTTTCACAGGGTTGTGCCGCCTCTCCCTGAATGGAAATAACCCGCTCAGATCAAAGCAGTGGCTACAGAATATTAGGATATCAGCCCAGAGAAGCTAATAGAGGTGACTGATCTCTTAATTCTAAAAGGATTACAGGAAAAGCTGTTGAAACATTGGGGAGATTGAACAAGTAAGGCTAAACTTCCAGTGATCAACTGTCAATTGGCAGGCACTATCCTCTCATAGCGAGATGGTTAAATTTGAGGTCTTTTTATGTTGTGTTTGCCTTTTCTGCCCATTTCTAGTATTCCCTGTTTACTTTGATCCACATTATTGAGCTGATCTTTTACCCAGGTAATCATTATCAAGATCTTAGCTCAAGATCTGGAGACGTCCCCCCACTGGTTGAAACCTGGGTCAAAACACGATATATTTTTGCATTATTAAACAAAATTTAAAGTGGAGGTGGTCATTTTTTTGTGTAGTTGACAATAGTTTTAGGCCAGTATAGCACTCAAGACAGAAATGAGGCTACTTACTGTGTGCTGTCTACTTCTAATTATGAACTGTTTCAAACTCAGAGAATCATGAAGTGCACCATCAACATGCTAGTTGTTAGCATAATCGTGATGGAGCTACTCCTATCTGCTCTAAAAGTTGTGAAAAGCACTTCTAAACTCATCAATTCTAGGAATGCATAAATTAAGTGAGGAATAAGTTTAGACATCTGCGAACGGTTTTAAAGTTTCATCTTTTGACGACAATAAAAATCAGGTAATTACTTGGGATCCCAGTTGAGGCACCTGAGATTTTGCTGCTGTTCAGAATAAAACAATGAAACTTAGTCAAACAACGTGCAAAATCTAAACACATGCACTTTAAGGCAGAAATGAGACTCCTATGTGCTGTCTACATCTAATTATAAAGCGTTTCAACCTCAGAGAATTAGCAAGTGTGCTATTAGCATGCTAGATGTCGTTGAATGCAAAATCTCTACACATTCACCTTAATATCCAAGCCCTGTGTTTGGAGCTTCAGTGTACCATGCTACAGCGGGGAGCTTTTCTAAACAGAACAGAAAATCGTGCGGCGCTCCTTGAAAATACATCCACAGACACAAAGTACACAGAAGTGCTTAGATGTGCATATGAAAAGAGCCCCATTCCTTCACAAGACCCTCGGTACACGCTGCGCCACCTTCGTCACCAAAGGAGGCCAGGTCATCCATCCAAACTCTCAGCTGCTCTTCTCGTCTCTCTCATTCCCCTCACCGAGCAGCTCCTGTCCGTGACCTCCAAGTACCAGCGGGATGCCACCACGACTGCCTCGGACTTCACATGGCAACACAGAGGCGATCGGTCAGCGCACACAAATATCACATCACAAAAGGAGCTGCAGGCATACAATAAAAGATTTGTTTTTGTGATGTCTAGATTTGCCGGCTTTTTGAAATGTGCTCTTTTTTTCCATCTCGGGGCAAACATGAAAAATGCATGCAGGTGTGATGGTAGGAAATGTCAATAGAAGAATCAAAGCAATCAGTGTGTTGCTGAGGGGGATATTGGTGTGATAAATCATGTTCTTCCTGACGCCGGTCACAGAGGTGGGAGGAGGAGGAGGATGCACGGGGAATATGGAGGTGCTGGTGTGGTGCAGTGTGCTCCAGTACCGCAGGGAATCGGCTGAAGACTGGCTTTATTCAAGGGGTGATCCGCGGACGTGATGCAAAGTCATTTGTGACACAGTGACCTTCAGTCTTCTCAGTGTGGGATTTCTGTGATTTTTAAGCCCCGAGTCTCTGCTCCACTGCAGGGAGCTGCGATATGGTATATATACTCATGAGTTTGGGATTAACTCAATGACACATCATAGTCTGAGAATGAGAGATTGTTGAGATTTAACGTGTAAACTTTTTTGTTTGTTTGTTTTTTATTGATGTACACCATGATTTGGCATAATTTTCATCAAAATCGTTTGATATTGACATTTAAACACGGTCTTGCGTACCTTTGCTTTGGCATTTTAGTCTTTTAGAACTTAAAATAATGATGATAATAATTATTTCACAACTTCATTGCTCCCCATACAGTGATCTGGTGCAGCCCACCATCTACTGGCAGCAGAGGGAATTACCACGGGGAAAACAATTAAACTAGCTGATAGCTGACATGCCCCGTTATAATGTAAACCTGCAGCAATGTCTATGTCTGGCAATGATTTAAGGACATGAAAACTGGGCTCCTCCCTGTGACACAACAATCCCAGAAAAATTCATACCACTGCTCAGAGGCAAATGGCTTTTTACAAACGATTACTGAAACTGGAAAAAGCAGCTGGAATAACGCGGTCTCCTTCTCCAGGTGGGTGGAGAGTCCATGCCTCAAGAGGAGGAGACAAGAAAGGGACAAGATCGTGGATACAAGAGGTCGAAATGAGATTCCTCTGCAGGGTGACTGGGCGCTCCCTCAGCGATAGCGTGAGGAGCTCAGTCACATGACAGGAGCCGGCTGAAGGGGCTCGCATGTCCCACCAGGAGGAGACCCCAAGGAATACCCAGGATGCACTGGAGAGAGTATGTCCCTCATCAGGAGGAGTGTGTAGAGAGATAAGTCTGGGCATCCCTGTTTAGACTGCTTCCTCCACGATGAAAAAAATTGATGGATGAATTAATGTGTTCAGGGTGAAGCCAGGTAACTCCCTGAACAACTACATTTGTATCTGCTAAATCCAATGCTAATTGAATGGGATGCTAATAAACCAAGCCTTTGCCATTGCTGCCCCCGCCCTCTGGAATTCTCTCCTCCTTCACATCAAAAACTCACTTAACCTTCAAAAAACTGCTCAAAACACACCTTTTCCTTAGAGCCCCACACTTCACTGCTCCTCATTACTTGTTTTAGTGTTATTTCATTGTGAAGCGTCTTTGTGTTACTGTGAAAAGCGCTATATAAAACCAAAGTATTACTATTATTATTATTAACCGTTTCATGCGACCATCACCATTCTGATTATACAATACATGATTGTGATTGAACATTGTGAAATGTTATGGCATACTGTCAAATACCACGATAACACAATATCACAAAGTAATAGCCAATCATCTCATCATATATACACACTTCCTAATCCCAGTGCGGCCAACACTTCTTTAAATCGTGATGAATAACTTAGTGTGCATGTGACGTGCAGCCAGTATAGTTATCTGAGGCGCCATTAACCTTGTTTGTGTAGCAGCACCTCCACCACCCTGAGCCCATCGTGAGCAGGATACTCTGGGGAGCCTGCACTAATTAACCTTGGAGAGACACCCACGGTAAAGAAGGGCTGGGGCCAGAATAATAAGGAGCCCTCTGCGTAGCCATTAGCACAGGATTAACACATCCAACTTCAAGTAGCTTTTTGACACAAAGCCAATACGTGCCAGCAGTGGTTTAGTCTTAGAGTATGGAGTTACACAGGTGTTATACAGGTGTGACATATATGAAGCAGAATGGAGAGTTGCTTTATAACATATACTCAGACATGTATTTCAGTTTTCTATTTCTAAATTAAAATCCAAATGATATTAAAGGTGCACTGTGTCCGTCAGCATCTTGTTTTTATGGATATGTCATTGCTCTGCCTGGAAGCCCCCACAGGATGATATTAAACATTTCTATCTTACATTTATTCAGTTACAGGTTTTATAGCTCAAAAATACCTAGGCATTCTGACAGAGTGGGGTCGCCTCTCCACAGATCTGACCTGTAACTTGGTCTGGTTTGGACTCAATGCAGATACAAAGGTTTAATTACCGAACTGTGAAACATTACAAACAAAGCAATAACATCTCCGTGGGAAGAGCATAACAATAACATCTCTGTGGGAAAAGCATTTGGCAGACCCTCCATCAAAAAAGTTACAGAATGCACCTTTAAGTCCATAACAGAGGTCATGATTAGCTACTTTCGTAATAACAATTCATGAACGTTGAAAGAGCTGTGACATCGCAATGGCTGGTTTTAGTCCTAGGATCTGGCAGCTCAAAATAATGTAATTAGAAAACATGCATGTACTAATTCTTGCCTTTTTCTATTGTATTCTGTTATTATTTTCTTTTTTGCTGAACTTAGAAATAGAAACACTTACAGATAGCGTATGTGAGGCAGTAAAATGTCCAGCTGGACTTTTTAAAGGTCATGGCATTCCAGATGGTTTACAATTCTTCATTTAAACTGTCTTATTTATGACAAACTAGCTCTCACTTAATACACCTACAGCCAAGTAAGATTCATTAAGTCCTTGACCCAAGTGCACGGACTGTGGGTGAAGGAACTTTGATAAATTGGTAAACAAAACAGTCTTTATGTGTATGGCATAGCGAATGACTATTTGCTATATAAGGAATTAAAGGGCACGTATTATGCTATTTTCTAATCTGTTATAATGTTGTTTCCTCATCAGAAACAAACCAGGAGTTGTGTTTTGTTTCATTCGCACCCTTTATTATTAGTCTGTCTACATTTCCAAAGCTCAAAATGTTCTGTTCCACCTTATGATGTCATTTGGTAATACAGGAAGTGCTCCATACACCTTCACTAGAATCATTTGAATCATTTCAGACCAGGAAATGCCAATCTCTACTGTACTAAAGGTAAGAGGAAGCTGTTAACTTGAAAACTACAGCTTCATGACGTCACAAAGTGGAAACAAAAAACAACTCCAGTTATGTTTTTGAGAAGGTAACAACATAATAACTCTTTCTTTACATTTTTCACCTCTGTAAAATTTTGAATCCTGATTTATGTCTTGTAATTTGCATATATTTACATATGTTCTTTAAAAAAAGCAGAAAACATCACCAAAAAATATATATATCTGGATATCAGCTTTTGCTCCCTGTTTAGTGCTCCCGTGTTTTCCAGCAAATTAAAGCCTGAATTTATCATTTTTTGTTTAGCGCAGGTGGATTGGGGAACAAAAATCTCTGTACGACTTAAAAACTGTCAGGGCCGGTATAGAAAAGCAGCTTCATCTGACAGTACTTGACATGCTGGGATTTGTGCTGGCAATTTCTCTATAAAAAATGCATACAAAGGTGAATGTCTCTCCTGGTCGGGATCGTGAAATGGCAACACATCACTTGTTCTGTCTCTGATCTGATCCTGGTTTTATCTGACTTCCGCGCTCCCCCTCCCCACAGCATTTTAACTTTATCTGCCAAAAACAGCCGTGTGCCGTTTGGGCCGTTGCCATTGCTGCATCGCTTCCCCCGAAACTTTCCAGGAGAATTTGAAACTTTGCTATTCAGATCAAGGTGAAAAGTGAGAGAAGCGAAAACGCAAGGTAGTTTGCATCACGAGATAGAGCGATGTACTGGATCATGAGCAAAATTTCTAAAAAAATAAGAAAAAATGTTGGGGGAATGTCAGTCAAAATCTCAATATTTGGAATTTGCAATATTTTGTCACATTGGACAAAAAGGGGTACCACTTTAGATGCAAAAACAGTTCAGTTTGATACTGAGGAACATTCCAGACCAAATAACATCTCTGTAAAGACAAACAGTTGTGGAAGATAAAATGCTTCCCCAGCCAAGTATTTCAGAATCACATTAAAAGGTTGCAGAATTATCACTTTTTTTTCATACTTTATGTTTTAAGCTTTAACTTTTCTGGTGAAGGGTTGGCTACCTATCAGTACTTGTCTCCATGGAGATGTCATTGCTTTTCCTGGAATGTTTCATGGCATGACATCAAGCATCTATTATTCATTATATGCATTTCACAATACAATAATTCTATCTGTGTGTAGGGTTGTGCCTCCACAGATCTGACTTGTAATGTTGCCTGTTGGTATAACCAGCTGTTTTCCTTCAAGCTCTTTTTTAAAACTGTACTGTGGAACATTCTACAGACAAAACAATAACATCTCCATATGGGGACAAGCGGGTGGCGAATCTTTCACTAGAAAAGTTAGGAGTTTAAGAAAAAGTAAGTATAATAATTACACTTTTTACACTTTTAATAGTCTTAATAAAGCTGAAACAAAGACTGAATCCATAATGAACAATAGTTTAATATGAATCATTCAGGCTTAATAACTACTTGATTAATTCCCTATCTCCTAACTCTAACCCCTTAATTAAGTAGTACTAAGACCAAATCATTCTTAATAATAACTAATTGATTGATGAAGGTCTTTACTTAAAGGTGCATTGTGTAACTTTTCTGGTGGAGGGTCCATCAAATCCCTTTCTCCATGGAGATGTTAGTGCTGTGGCTTGAATGTTCCACAGTATGGCATTAAACCTTTCTATCTTCATGGAGACCAAACCAGACCAAGTTACAGGCCTGATCTGTGGAGAGGCGACTCCGCTCACAGTCAGAATGTCTGTTTTTCTAGGCATTTTCGAGCTAGAAAACCACCTGTAATTGAATAAACATAAGGTAGAACTGTTTAATGTCACACTGTGGAACATTCCAGGCAGAACAATGACATACAATGACAAAAAGGGCACTTTACTTACATACTTGCTGTCCGTTACACCTCTGTCATGTAGGGCATCAACAAAGTGTCTCCATCTTTGGGTGAGCTTTTGTTCCTTCATTTGTGCTTCCACTGTTCATCTCCAGGTGTTTTTTCACTTTCTTCGAGGAGAGTCCAGTAAAGGGCAGTTTTTATGATGTCACCACTGTCCTTTCTTAGAACATGACCCAACTAGGTTCACTGTCTATATACAGTATATACTGCACAGTATAAAGTACAATTTCCTGAACTAGAAGGAAAATGTTTTTCAAGCTTTGAAAAACCGAGTGCGCTACTAAGTATACTGTTAAAAACTGTCGTTGTGTTCTACATTGCCTAGTATGAAAATGATGTGTGCATACCAGGACTCCCTTGAAAAAGAGATTAGTAATCTCAATGAGACTTTTCTGGTTAAATAAAGGTTAAATTAAAAAAAGGCACTGGTGACATTGCACACACCTCTGCTGTGATTGGCTCATTCAGACACACACCTGAAGGGGCGGAGTTTGGAGGAAGACCCTTCAGGTGTGTGTCTGAGTGAGCCAGTCACAGCAGAGGGCGGTAAAAGGGGGAGGGGCACAGGCAGCATCTTATTCTGCATTCTGTTGAATGTCGGAAGTCAATAAATCCGAGTCAGTTCTCCAGATATCCAATGTAAATGCATTCCATTGCAACAGTCAGGAAAATATGGTTGTCCAAGAAAATTTTATGTTTATTTGTAAGCTTATGTAGTTAACGTCGCTAATGCTAGCTCCTGCGAATAAATAGTCTGTTAGCTAACCTTATCTGTCTCATTGATGGCAGTTTGACTATTACATGTTCAGACATCCATCCAACTCAGTCTGCTCTGAACTAGCCCGAGTTTGTGTTTCGGAACCCTGATTTGCTTGGCCATTGCTTTGCACTTTCCCGAGGTGGAGGTCGGTTTTCTCCGAGTTCCAAGCTGAAGAGAGCGCAGCATTACTCCAAACTCCGCCCCTTCAGACACACCTGAAGGGTCTTACTCCAAACTCTGCCCCTTCAGACACACCTGAAGGGTCTTACTCCAAACTCCGCCCCTTCGTTTTGAGGAAGACCCTGCCTATGCCCCTCCCCCTTTTACTCCCCCAACCACTATAGGTGTGGGTAGAGTTTAGTCCCACTTTTTAAAAAAAAGGCAAGGACATGAAACTTTTGATTACTTATTGTTTGGTATTTAATGCTCTGTGGTTAGTAATGAAAGATACTGACATTTTTGGGGGATTTTGTCAGTACAAATGGAAAAAAATTCATTTGTTGTTTTGTATGAAGGACAGCAAAATCACATAGCAACCTTGAGTCATGCTGCATCACTAAGGGCCGGTGTGACCCAGCTGCAGTTTCACTACCCAGAGATACAAGAAATGAGTAGAACGTGCAAAAATATCAACCTGGCTGTCACATAGTATAACACAAGACTCTAGGCATTCTCAAGGTACACAAGAACATATAACCCACGTAGCAATCCTGTTTAGAGATTTAAACAGACCATTAAAAAATGAAGAGAGGACAGAGCTGATTGCATAACAGTGTTTTAAATTAATTTCAGTGAGCAAAAATCAACATCTGCACAGCACAAATCATAAATCGTGAATGCTTTCGAGAACATCTGAGCTCCTACATGTTATATTTAATACAAAAACTCCATTATTTGAATCAAGTGAAGGTCTCTGCAGAAAGAGGACATCTCTGAAAAGGCACGGCAGTTTCACTACAATTTACACTTTCAAAAGCATATCTAGGCACTCCAAGCTCCAAGAAACTCAAATCATCTTTTTTTCATTCCTCTCAGTTTTGGTGTCTGGAAAAAACTGCCAGTGGGAATGCTTGGACTTCACAGCGACTTCACACTTACCTAGAGACTATTTTGGAAGCACGTGTCACAGAGGAGCACTAGACGCTAAACCCAAAGAGGAACACTGGTCTCAACAAAATGACCTACGCACTCTCTGGTATTCCAAAAATAAAATACTGCATACTTTAATAAGAAGACAGTATTCGATATCGGGGTACCTGATTTTCAAACCATAAAAAAATAATGTTTTTTAACTTACAAACTTCTTGGTACATCACTAATATTCACATGCAAGAATTATGTGATCACCAGCACAGCTTTAGAACGGCTTTTTCAGAGCAAAAAGTGAAGCAAGGTAAACCACCTCTGCTCAGCCTAAAAGCTTTTATCCCGATGTGTCATATAGTGACTCACATGGCTTATGACTGAAGCAATAAATAAAATGTTTTAGTATCAGATGCAGGCAGTGTCTACCCATCACAAAGTTCCAATTTCACTTTTACTTTCTGGGGTGTCCAAAATTATATCTCTATGTATTTTTTTTTTATATATATATACAGCAACCGTACAATCAGATTTAGTTATTTCATTGGTTACTGAGAACAAGATAATATTTCTCTCAGATTTACAGAGTTTAGTACTTTGCTCATTGATTCAGTAGAAATCAAGGGAACAACCAGTGACTATACTCGGGTTGCCTCATTTTAAATTCAGTATTCTGAATCCTAGGCACATTTTTTCACTTTTTGTCCTGAATCTGAGGGAAAGAAAGGACCCAGTTTGTTGTCGGTTGTTTGTCTTGCTTGCAAAGTTTAGCAATAGACTGACAAAAGAGACAAGATCTTGCAGTTCAAACTTAAAGGGGATGTCCGGCATGTTTGAAGCTAATGTCCATTGTTGAATACTGTCAGAAGCCAAAAATCGGCACAGATCAGCGTTACCCAGGTGGAGATCTCGCTGTGGCAGTGAGTCTGTCAAGGCAACAAGCTAGTGTGGTGGGCAAATTCTTAACTTCCATGTAAAACGCCAGTTTGGACACTGAAGAAGCTTAACACCACTTTCTAACCCATCTTACAACAGCCATGAGTCTAACAAACAAAACTCTCTGCCTAGCTCACTCATTAGTGTCTGGAAACGTTATAAAACAACTTTATAAGCAGTATTGCACTTACCTTTGTTGATTTCCCATTGTCCATGCGAAAGCCCTTAAGACTCGATGCCGACTCCAGCAGAGGTGAGTGGCTAGAAGAAGCAACCACTGAGGATCAACTACTGACGGTGAAGAAGAAGAAGAACTGAAAGTTGTTGAAAGAAAATGGTTTGGGAGTGTATTTTTTAGTAATTTTCAAAAAATATAATTCACTCGTAAATAAATGGGATTAGAAACGACATCAGCAATCGAGTCTTTTGGGCTTTTGCAATGTGCAGTGGGAAATCAACAAAGGTAAGTGTAAGGCTGCTTATAAAGTTGTTTTATAACATTTCCAGACACTACTGAGTGAACCAGGCAGAGGATTTTGTTTGTTAGACTCGTGGCTGTTGTATGATGGGTTAGAAAGTGGTGTTAAGCCTCTTCAGTGTCCAAACTGATGTTTTACGTGGAAGTTAAGAACTTGCCAAATTCACTACGCTAGCTTGCTGCCTTGACAGACTCACTGCCACAGTAAGATCTCCGCCTACAAAACACTGATCTGTGCCGGTTTTTGGCTTCTGACAGTATTCAACCACCTCTAGCAATGGACTATAGCTTCAAATGTGCCAGAATTCCCCTTTAAGTCTCATTTATGCTCCTCTTTTGTATGTGAATAAATCTGTGGGTTCCAAGTGTAGTAACTGTCACTGCATTTATACTTCCAAACATTTCTCAAGGCAGAAGAAGGAGAACAAAGTCAGTGAGAAAATTGACCAAAACTGACGAAATAAAGTAACAAATAAGCAAACATGGAGGCGCCCAGAGCAGTTTTTAGATCACATTTGCTGGAAAAGAGCCAAGAAAAATGAGGTGAGAGAAGCATTTTTTAGTTTGCATTTGGTTCTACTCACTCCACTATCGCGCTTGTGTTCACTACTGCCCCCCAGTGGTCAGCTCACATACAGCTCCGTTGCGAAAATTCCACATTTTGAGAAGATGCTCCAGATTATGGACAGAACAACGCAGAAGATGGACAGAAGCCTCTATGCGCATCCTAGAACATGGAGTGTAAATTAGCCTTGAAACCTTTTCTTAACTTCATGACTCAAAATGGGATACAGAACTTTCAAACTTGAGTATAGAATTTTGTACATTTTCTACCACGCTTTTATCTTCTATCGCTTTTATTTACTCACGTCTATCATTGACGTCAAAGCTCACAAAGACGCAAACGAACTTTACAGGTCCTAACCCTTAAGAAATCATATATAACTGACACGTTTCAACACTGGCTTTCATTTTGTTCTGGGACAAATGAGTCTGATGTCAAAATGAACCTCAGTGCAACCCAGGCCCATTCCTTTAACTCTAAATGGCGTGTGATTCTGTGCTATAAATCCATCCATACAATAGTTTGAATGGGTAGCTGCCCTCACGTCTTAGAGAACACGTCTGGTTAATGTTCTTGTAAGTGTCTCTCAGCTCTCCAAAGCCTGACCATACTTCAAGCTTTTATTGAAAAGAGTGCACATTTGAGTTCATAATCGTCTGTGCATTACGCCAGGGGCCCATTTCTCACTCCCCGGCCTGATTTATGTGCCTCTAATCTGTGCTGGTGCGGACCGTGGCTGTAGCTGTAGAGGCTGACCTGGATATGTGAGAGAGGTGTAATAAAGCACTATGGGGAGTTTCATACTGCGCCGGAGTGGGCTGTAAGTATACATCTATTCTTAATATGGCCCGTGCCCAGTACTGGCCCCTTGGGAATGGCTGCTCTCATCTATTAGCTCAGACTTATTGGCAGGGATGGAGTCAGCCAAAAAATGGGAACAACAATTCGGAGTTTGGAAAGGAGCTTTAAAGATGTACAGTTACTGTTTCTTTTCGGTGTAAAACTCAAATAGTTGTTTTGATTCAGGGCAATGTTTCAGCTACTGTTATTATGACTTCATAGTAAATGTGATATGGACTGTTTTCTATTGATACTTTGCAGCTGACAACATCAACATTCCCTGGGGATGTGAAGCTAACTGAAAGCACTACTCTGTCTGAAGTTCTGTTACTCAAGTGAGACTTAGGGCGAATCCCATTTCTAATTTCTACCCCTACCCCTTGCCCCTTGAAACTGAGCAACAAGGGGTAGGGGTTGAAAGTCGACCCTTATGAATAGGGACACCCCTTCAACAATCACATACGTCATCAGAAGTCTCCAGCTTTTACGTAAGCTTACATGAGCACAGGGATAACTGAGCTTCTCTAAGGGTTAAACCAATATCGCTTTCAATTACTTGGGTTACAATATTCAAATAACAACTGGGTAGCACCGACGCTCGCAATTCGTCCACAACTTTATTTCCATGCATCAACCGATCACTCAAGTCACAAATAACGTGACACTGCTCAGTGTAGTACCAGCGATTTTTTCGTGTGCATTTTGTGAAGAAAATCACCATTACGCATTGAAACAACATTAAACTTAAGACAATACAGCAGCTATCACAAAATTTAAACCATAAATAATGGAGAAAATACATGTATGAACTTCTTTGGTCTCTTTGGTTGTAGTAGCAGCGATCTTACCGGTGATTTGCAAGGCATTCTGAGAAATTGCTCATACCCCTCGGTTTGAAGTGTACCTTCAAAAATTTTCATTTGGAGGGGTATATAGTCCTACCACTTTCCCCTACCCTCTGTCATAACGGTAACTGGGACACCCCTACACCTACACGCGAACGCTCAAAATGGAGGGGTAGGGCCAAGGGTTGAAATGGGATTCAGCCAACATCTGAGCTTCATTTTAACACAGTTTGATCAAAAAGAGTCGACTAGGTTTGAACTACAAAAGCTGAGATGATTTGTGTTGTTACAAGCTACCTAAAGTCAGTCAACAGCTTTTCTTTTTGTTAGTCACTCTCAGCTTTTTGTTGAAAATAAATCTCCTAAACAGGACCATGAATGCTTGTATTGACCACAGACTCCTGAAAATGTGCTATTTAAATCGATTTGTGCTATTTAAATTGATTTGTTTTTTCAGTTTTCAGACCATCTCAAAACTTTTACATTTTATCACCATGGTAACAGCCTGTAACAATACATGTATAACACCCCCAGCTTAATGTCGCCGCAAATTATCTATACATTATTTCGGGCCATTCTTCAAACAATAACTTTTATGAAAATGTTGACTAATACTGTGTGTATATAGGTTCAAATAATTTCACCAACTACACCCTTTCAGTGCCTTTACTAGCAGTTAATTAAGTAGTAATCATTCTTAATAAATGATTTGTTCATTATGTGTTTGATCATGATTTATTAAGGCTAATTAAAGTGTAGTTTTACCCACGTTTTTTACATGTTGCTCAAATATTATCAAGTAACATTATTTTTTGTTTGTTGAAGAGTTCTTACTGATATTCTCTTCTAAATCTGTTTTAAATTCAAAAGTACAATAAACTACATTGTAGATTTACAGTAGTGTATGGTCTGTGTCACTATAATTACCCACAGTTTGAGGTCCACTCTGCTTCAGGTCCCTAATTGTACCTTACCACTGTAATAAAAGTGTTTTGAAATGCAATTCTTTTAAGTTAAATCACGTGTGTGACTGTGTTTGTGTGGAAGATACGATAAAGAAAGGTAAACTGGCTGTAAGAGTTATATTGGCTGAATAAATCTGACAACAATCGCAACGTGGAAGAAAAAAAACACAATAAAAACTTTGAGAACGCAGGTCAGACATTCCAGGAAAAGCGAATGATTAAAACATCTAAGATAAAAGCGAGGTAAAGACAGACAGAGAGCGAGGAGAGGATAAACATAGAAACAGGGGGAGACTGCAGCCGCATGCTAAAGACGTACCGACGCTTTGTTCTCATGCCACACACAGGAAAAGGCCACATCAATGGTGGAGCCTGTATCCATCCAATAGAATCAAAGGCAGAGGGGAACTACGGGAGAGAGGGAGAGTCACCCACTTTGAGATTCTGGAAGACACCCAGTCCTCGCTGTCACCCATCCATCCCCTCCAGGAAACACAAAGAGCATTATGCATGAAGCGCAGAAGGTCTGTAAGCATGCCCCTCGCCTGAGCCAGATCCAGAGCGGCGGAAAAACAAAGCAGATTCAACAGTGATCCCGAGGCAAGGCACAGTGTCGCGAAAAGCCCCGAGCAATGGGACGGATCAATGAGGGGTTAAGAGGTGATCATTCGTATGTTGTTTATTTCTGACCCCAGAATGACAAAGGTCTGAGTGACAAAGAAAAAGGCGGATGGAGGAGTTTAGAGTTAAGAATGTAATGGTAGGATTGTATACAGTAGTGAGTGAATTGATCTTGTTTTAGGCTTAGTTCTTCTCTCAAACAGAAGACACAAATCCAAACCCAATACAACTTCACTAGAATCATTTGGATAATTTCAGACTTGGAATTGGTAATCTTTAAACTAATAGTAAACGGTAGCTATTAACTATCAATACATGGCATCACAAGGTGGAACAGGGCATTTGGAGATGTAGACAGACTACCGTATTTTTCGGACTATAAGTCACACTTTTTTGCAGGTTTTGGGTGGTCCTGTGACTTATATATTCAATTTTTCACATAGACCAAATATATGAATCCTATATATGAAAATCAAAAATGAAAAAAAAAAAAAAAGTAATAATCAATAAAAGAGTTTTTTCCTTTTCTTATTTTTGGTTCTGTATTGAAAAAGGAACAAAGGATACAGAGATTGTTCTCTATTCAGTTGTTTTTATGACTATATCTTCTATAACTTCCCTTTCAAGATGAAATGTTGGTTCTTGTGCATTTTTTGGCTGGTGCGACTTATACTGCGGAGCGACTTATAGTCCGAAAAATATGGTAATTATACATACAAGAATTGCTCAAACATGTGTGAATGAAACAAAACACCACTCTAGGCTCTAAGTTACAGGTTTGTGATGCTTACAAAATTTGTAGAGGGTCACAATGAGAATGCATGTTTTTCTATTAAAATATGCAATACATGTATCTTCTGTGGAACATTCCAGTCAATAACAAGCAAGACCCATGAAGACAAGATGGTGGACCACAACTCGAAAAGTTACTCAGTGCACCTTTAAAGCACTTCACTATTGCAAACCGCAGACCATCTTTGTTCATACAATGTTTTTTTCTTGGAATTCTGTCATTGTTTAATAGGCTTTATAAGTACTTTTACTTCAGCCTAAACCCTTTCGGTCAGTGGGATTGTAGTCTATGTTTTATTCTGTAGTGTTGTAAAACGACCAAATAAACTACTACTACTACATATTAGCATACTTTTTCATGGGTAAAACCTGGAGTATCTGACAAGCCCAACAAAATAATCTACAATGTGATCATGAGCTGCAAATAAAAAAGGAAAACACTGAATTTCCATTGTCGTATCTGCCAGTTTTGACAAAGATTTCAGTCTTGGCAGATAGAGCGCGTTGTTGATCAGTATGAAAACATCGACGTCAGTGCAAGGCATACCTGTAAAACTCTGTGAGCTCTGGCTGTCAGACCGGGCCCCTGAGAAGCGAGATGCCTTGTTTTGTAGTTGTATCTGAAAGTCCTCCATACGAGACAGAAACGGGGTACTTTGTTTTAGCTATAGCGTTCTCCCTCACTAAACTTTGCTTCCTGGTGACAAAGGCTCAGCGGAGGCTCCAGGCACAGCGGTGGATCCTGCCAAAGTTTGGTGAGTCATGCAGGCGCTCGTCCGGACTCCCCTGTCTCCTCTGTTCTATCCCCCTGACCATGGAGAAACAGGTTTGTGACGCCCACAATACATTTAGTGTGTGTGAAAGAAACAACAGCTCTTGTTTTCTAGGAAATTGGGTCCACATTGTGCTACATTATTTTTCTTATTTATTGGTTTGTAAAGGGACATATTAATCAGCCAAAAGTACATGTAACACCAGCACACGCACTAAATATACAATTTAGTTCATTTGGAGTTAAAAGTCAAACCAACAACCCGTCAATATAACATGTCATTTTGTTAAACATGGTGACACATTTGAACATCAAACAGCCATTATTTGCTGAACAATAACATATCCAAGCAAAATCTTCAATAGCTGTGAGTAGGAGAGTTATTTTATTCAATTTTTTTCTATACACTCACTCACGTGTATATACAATTTCTACTGTTGTGCTGTCGTGTTATTATTATTTTTAAAGTCTTTAAAATCACAACAGAATGTGGGTTGTCAGTACCTTAACCTGGAAATAGAGGACACATGCAAGTTTTTCTCATATGGACAGGTGATGCCTCATGCGAAAGCTCAAAACCTCTAGAAATCACTCACTGAGCTGCAGAGGCCGCACTAGCACTGAAAAATGAGTGGTGGCATGCTGGGGTTAACCACCGTACAGATCAGAGAGAGTCATTTTAAATAGCAACCATGCAGTTTAATCAGATATCAGAATTATGGTCGGGTGGTAATACGTTATACCGAGGTATTAAAAAGTATCAACGGTACCAGTTTCATTACCGTCATTAAAAAAAATCTGCGGCGCATAAGGACCTAATATAATATTAGGAGCATTTTGGCTTCAGGCCGAATGACAGGGGAGAGATGCAAATGTTGAAGGAGCTACGACCCTGCGTCAGGCCAGAGATCCCACCACAGTCGCTTCAGACAAGGGGCACAGCGCCGACTTTCTCCCCTCCGCTCTCTCTCCTCTTCAAACATCGTTATGTTCGGAGATACCCATCCACACGCAGCGAGGAAGAAGAAAACAAACGTGACTGACGCTTCGTGTGTGATGTTGAGCCAAAAAGTTTGCGATGGAGACGTTTTATTGAACGCTGAGAGTCAAGAGGGGCCACAGCACTGAAGAGGAGAAAGTTCCCGCTTGAGGGCGAAGTCAGACTTTCACAGAGGAGACGGTAACTTCTCTGAGAGTAGGTCTGTCAGATACAACATTATGCAGTGTAAATATCACACACTGAGGACTTTATCAGTCGCCTTTTACTTTTTATTCCAGAATTTGCCTCTTCTGCACTTTTCTTGTCTTGGCGTATCCCAGACCATTAAATGGAGGGAGATACGCGCTGGTGAAGTTTGGTTTGATCAGAACTTGTGCCTCATCTTCAAATATAACGCTGCTATTCTGTTTCTGAATGGTTTAGGTGCAGCTGCAAAATAATTCTTAATTAGTCATGGTATTACTGTCTACCCCGGTAAAATGCTGAGAAGGTTTAATGGTATCAAAATTTGGATACCGCCCAACCCTAATCAGAATCATCTAGAGAACTAAAACACCAAATTTTGACATCACTTACATCAGTAAAATCAACATCTGGTTTCAGCATATCTGGGGATACAGAGCGATCATGTTTAAGGGATTTTAAATATAAATTTGACAAAAAAACTTGATGGGGTTTAAACTGAGCAAAACTTCATTCATTTCATTTGAATCTTTATTTATTTATTTGGAATATAAGTCATGCACAGTGTAATTTCAAGGGTTAACGTGAAAAAGTATAGCAGGTTGTAAACTCAGACAATAGAATATTTGATTTTGTGTGCTATGCTGCGAATCCAAATTAACTCCATACTGGGGAGCCCTCTAATTGTTAATAGGCCATGAGAAAATAGAAAAGTTTGCACTATGATAATGTCAATAAGAAGGGAATGAAAGCTCTCATCTGAAAATGGAGGCCCGCTGGGAGACACCGCTGTACAGATCGCGATTCATGTGGGCGTCTGCTGTTTAATGTTTTCTAATGCTGTTTACTGATTGCAGCAGCAGAATCCTCCAGGTGTGTAATTGGGATTCCATGGATCTTCTTATTCGGCGAAGAGACTGTGTTCAACTCTGAGCGCAATCTATTTCACGTCTAATAAACGCCCACTGTGAGCTATGATAACCTGCGCTCACTAAAGCTCTCAACCGTTCACACTGAACTTGGAATGTGGTGTGAAAATAAAAATGAAAATACAAAATAATGATAAGAAGTGTATTATGATCTATAGCGAGCAGAGGTGGGTTGTAAGAGTTGCCATTTTAATTACTTCAGAATAGTAATACAAAGTTGTGGTTCAAGAGAAAAAAGTGCTGCTCAAGTAAATGTAAAAAGTACATAACATCTGACTTATAATTTGAACTAGTGAGTGTAATTGGAAGAACGCAACTTTAAATGATGTACAATATTGTCTATTTTCAAAGGACAGATCACAAAACTGAGATAAACTATATAATATGAGAAGGAGCGGTGCAAAAATTAATTTCACTTAATATTTAAGCTTTATCACTTGCAGACTCGCTCACAGTACTTTTACACTGTGAAGTATATATAAGTTACTTAAGTAAATGTATTTAGTAAATGTACTAGTAAATGTTCTTTTTGTAGTTCTTCCTCTATTTTCCCTTTTTCTCTGAGGTAGTTAGTTATAGTTATTATAGTTAGTATAGAGAGTTATGAAAGATAGTATAAAGATGGAAAGAAAGAGTTATGAAAGATAGTATATCACGGTAGTAATCTAAGTTTTTGTTTCAGTTAGTAGTAAATAAAGATAATTATGTCACAGTTAGACTCACTTATTTAGTTTAGCTTTATGTGGGATTGTAATCTCTAGACTCATCTGTTTATCTTAGTTCTTTGTGTTGCATTTTTGCATGAAAAGCGCTCTATAAATAAAGTTTGATTGATTGATACTTGTATTTCACTAGCAAGGACCACGCCAACAACACATGTGCAAAGCGAAAAGAGTTTATTATATGGAGACGAGGGGGGTCGGCTGGGTTGAGACTCAGGGTGGGGGTTCAGTCTCAATCTTCACATGGCCCAGCAGGAACGGGACCCCCTTGTAGGCGTCTTATGTCTGGAAGACAAACAGATAGGAGATGGGAGGGTGGGGTCGAGTTATTCGGGACAAACTGGGTTGCCGGGATAGGCTGCTACAAATAGGCTTCTGGGAAATTGAGGTGTGGTAGAAGTGAGCTGTGATTTGCTGGAGAGGAGGCGAGGGCGGTTCAAACATGGTCCTGCTTCTGAACCTAAGCTAATCATATTAACTACATGTGTAAAAAGTGTAAAAGTAACTAACTACTACACACTTCTGATCCCTGTAGACCAGACCATATTAGGCTTGTGAAAATACTGACATATATGTGAATGAAATCAAAAGCAACTGTAATTTAATGAAATGTCATGAGTAAAAGGCACAAACCTGTTATGATTATCTTAAGGTCACTGTGACTCTGAAACAGTATTACTGATCAATGCAGATATTCACAGTGCACTGAATATACGTGCCTATGGTAATTACATGTACCACTGGAGGTCAATGACGAATCCAACAGTTAATTACAGACATGGAAACGACTTTTTTATTCTTATCAAAAGCAATATCAGCAATGTTATTGAATAAAGCAGACAGAGCTGCAGCATTTCAACAGATAAATGAATAGTGACGCAAATAGCGAGTAATGGTACGCTTTGAGGCCATGAGAATATCACACAAACACAAAGAGCAAAAGAAAGCATACGTTTTACATCTTTAATATATTGTCTTTTACAACATAAGAATAAGAAGAGACCTAAGAGACCCATGATAAGATTATTTATTTTATTTGAAAATATCTAGACTATAGGTGTAGCAAGGACGTACAGTGCGGAGATGAGATGATGTGACTTTGACATGACATAGGGTTATCTATTACATAAGGGTGAGTTGGACTATAGATGTTCTTTTACCTGCTATATTTGATGAAAAAATGTACAAAGGACCATCATGCTTTTACTACTAATACTGTATATTGTGAATAGCAATGAATGGATATGATAATGAATATCACTTTTTACAACCCTAAATGGGAAAAAGCATTTGGATCTGACTTTGCATATAACCTTTTTTATCTCTACAAGAATTCAAGCCTCCCTGGTCTGATGAGAACCTCCATTTGTATGTTTTTGATTCAGTGCAGCACTCCAATTTCGCTTTTATTAATTTTTTGGGGGGGTTTAACTGGATTTGTGCCTAAATTCTCAGAAGGAGGTCCCCGTCTCTGTAAATCTCCGCCTCATAGTGTTTTGTATGGGCACGGGCCAGTGGTCAGGCGTAGTGCTAAGTGACTGGTGTTCCTCTATGCAGGCCCACATTTCCTCCCCATGACAGCTAGCTCCTCTCACGGGACTCACGCTCATTCTCAAGCTGATGGAGTGAGAGCGGAGCCTGGAAAACACTTCGGTAAGGCCCACAATGCACCAGGGCCACGGGGACTGCAGCTTCACCTCTCTGTGACCTTGTAGAGGCTGATTTAGTTCATGGGTGGGTGCCAGTGCAGCAGGAGGAGGAGGTTCATACCGGCCCAATATGTAAATCATATAGGATAGCCAATGGTGGTACTGAAGTGTGGATAATCATAATATATAAATTGCCACTGTTGAATTACAAAATCAAAATATGAATCATATCTTGACCATGACACTGTGTTGACTTCATTTAAATCATTCATAATTTTCCCTTTTCTTTTTTATTTTTAAAGGTATATTACAATAAATTGACTCTTGAGAGCTTTAAGTCATGTTATAATGTTGATACTTCCTCAGAAACATACCTGGAGTTGTGTTTTGTTTCATTCACACATGTTGAGTGAGTAACCCTTTTATTATTAGTATGTCCACATCTCCAAAGCTCAAAATGCTCCATTCCACCTTGTGATGTCATGAAGCAGTAGTTTCAAGTTGACAGCTTCCTCTTAACTTTAGTTCAGTGGAGACTGGCAAATGATTCTAGTGAAGGTGTATGTTGAGTTAGGACACAGTGGAGCTTGTCCTGTATTACCACATAACATCACAAGGTGGGACAGAGTTTGAGAGAAGAACTTAAATATGGAGGATTTGGTAAATGGTAAATGGTCACCTTTTTATACAGCGCTTTTCCACCTTCAGAGCACTTTACATCAAGGAACCACTCACCCATTCACACACATTCATACACCAGAGTATGCAGACACTGGGGGCGAGGTAAGTTAAGTGTCTTGCCCAAGGACACAATGACAGCATTCATCTGTGGGAGCTGGAATCACACCAGCCAACCTGTGGGTCAGTGGGTTTGACCGCTCAACCTGCTGTTTATGTCGAGAGAGGGATTAGAACTACCAACCTTTGGCTCAGCAGACAAACGCTCCACCAACTGAGCCCCATTTGTGTGTTACACGTGTGTGTATGAAACAGAACCCAACTTCAGGTGTGTTTATGATGGGAAAACATTATGACGGATCAGACAATAGCATAATACGGATCTTTTTTGGTTTGACTTATTGAGCAGAATTTGAAGTGAGTGAGGCACATGCCAAAATAGATTTTGTAACCAAGTGCAATTTTCTCCCAGACACAATCTGGTCTCACTGCTGTATTTTGTTGTTTCATTGTTTTGGCCCTTTACTTTTTAAAGGGCCTATATTCTCTGACCTCTATTTTAATGGTGTTTCCTCATCACAAACATACCTGGAGTTGTGTTTTGTTGCATTCACACATGTTCAACACAAAACCCTGCACATTCAGTTTCTTCTTTCTCAAGTAGAAGACGCTCTGTTCCAGTAAAACCATTTGGATGATAAGAGTCATTTGGAAGATTTCAGCCCTGAAATTTACAAACAGTCAGTTCTATTACTTTCAGTTTGGCAAAATCTGTTTCACGAGCAAGAAGATAAAAGCAAGATCAATGTATGAACACATTTTCTTTAGGATAGCACAATCTGGACATGATATAATGTAAGTGATTTGTGTTTTGGAATATTACATCTGGATAAACTTGTGCATATGTTGAATGCATCATAACAGCCCCACTGTTTGTCGAAGCCCAGCGCCTCATGAAGATGGATCACGCCATATGTTTCATCATTCAGTTTTCATCCTATGCCTGACTCAGATTCATTACATCTGCAGCATTTCATCACAGTTTCATTATCATTTCACAGATGGTTAAATGCAGAGTTTACCAGTACATTTGAGTGCATGTACAGTGTGTAAATAATTGTATGTATGAGGAATCCTGCCCACAACTTGGGGTCTGCTACAAAGAATAAGAACATTAATCTTTTTTACACTGAAGAGAACAGTTT
Source organism: Odontamblyopus lacepedii (assembly GCA_034769755.1). NCBI lineage: Eukaryota > Metazoa > Chordata > Actinopteri > Gobiiformes > Gobiidae > Odontamblyopus > Odontamblyopus lacepedii. The sequence continues at coordinate 32,365,737 of CM068346.1, read as the reverse complement.
CAAAAAGGTAATGTGTACTTTTACCACATTGAAGATATAAATAAAATGCACTCTGAGTTCTTAAAATGTCAGTGATTTGGAACAGAAGCAGGAGTATAAGAAAATAAAGACACAACCAGAAAAAATTCAAATGTAGTACACAGGCTTCGCTATCACTGAGGTGCAATATGTAACTTTTGTGAAGGGTCTGCCGCCTGCTTGTTTCCATGGAGATGTTCTGCAGTATGATATTTAATTTCAGAGCAGGCTGTACTTTCTCAGAAGGTTGAAGTCCTTTAACATCTGTCAGAAGCTCCTGCTGATATTCTACCAGAGTTAGTGTCCATGCCGGCCTGTCAAAGCCTGATCTCATCTCTTAGAAGCTAAGCAAGGCCAGGCTTTGTTAGCACATGTATGGGAGACCACTCGAATGGGAGACACCTGGGAAAATCAGGTGCCATGGTGGGGCAGCAGTCATAATAATCTGTTGTTGTTGTGTCCTTAGGCAAGGCACTTCACCCACACACACCCGATTATGAAAGTGGTGTGTGCGTACGTGATGTTGGTGGTTGGAGGGGCCGATGACGCAGATTGGTTTGGCAGCCGCGCTTCAGTCAGTCTGTTTACCACCACCAAATGAATGAATAATGCTCTGTAAATAACGGTCTGTAAAGCGTCTTTGTGACATGTCTGTGAAAAGCGCTATACTTATCTCCAGTGTCCTCGTCAAAGCTGTGGTCTGCTGGGGAGGATGCCGCAAGGAGAAGGACACCATGCAGTTGGTGGTGAGGAAGGCAGGATCTGTAGTGGGTGCAGAACATGACTCATTCACATCTGTGTCTGAGAAAAGGGCCCTAAACAAGCTCTTGTCCATCCTGGATACCTCCCAGCACCCCCTGCACAGCACCATCACCGGACAGGAGAGCACCTCTGGGGACAGGCTATTGTCCCTGCCTGGCTCCATGGACAGACTCTGGAAGTCGTTTGTACCTCACGCCATACATAAATTGATCTTATGTATTATATTATATGTTGTATTATGTACTGTTTGCAGCCTAAATTATGAGGCCAAGTTACACTCTCCATGGTGAAAGGACTTGAAGCCAAGTTAGAGGTCAGAACTGGAGAGACAAAAATAATTCATGGTTTTTTTATGGTATTTTTGAGCACTAAAACACCTGTAACTGAATAAATACAAGAAAAGACAAGTATAATGGCATATTGTGTAATACTGCGAGCAAAGTAATAACATCTCCACAGAAACAAGTAGGCGGAAAAGCACCAACCAGAAAAGTTATATAGTGAACATTTAAAAACCTTGTCATTTGCTTGTATACATCCATTATATAAACCAGATAATGTTTTTGGTGTATCTGCAGATGGAGTTTGTAGGCCAAGTTAGGTTACATCTGTGGAGAGGCAACCTTGCAACAATTCATGTTTTTCAAGGCATTTTTCACTTGTAATTGAAGAAATGCACAATAAGTTAAATGCCACACTGTCTAAAGCAATAACATCTCCATTAGTGGAGCTGTAAAGGACCAAAAAAGTGCCCAACTGTTCGCTTTTATGGTACAAGCATCAAATTATTAACATCCCTAGGACCAACATTTCTGGATGTGGAACCAACCGTAAGTCGACCCTGGAGCTGAGTCCTGCGTATGTCACAAAATGGCGAACATGGAAACGAGGCTGTGAGCTAAATTACTGCTTAAAACCACATTTTTAACGCTTCCACTTACCCTTAACCTAAGACTTTTACAGTCATATGTACGGTACTGGGAAATAAGCAGGAAACTTATATTGGTTTATACCGTTCGAAAGCTTCAGTCTATATGGTGAACAATGGACAGATATTGTGAATATGTAGAAACAGAGAAAGATTAAAAGAAAGCATTTAAGATTGTACTAGAACTGGACAATGCAGCATAATGCATAATGGTGAACTACGGGTACGTAACTTTTTGGTCGGGGGTCTGCCACCTGCTTGATTCTATGTATATGTCATTGCTCTGCCTGGAATGTTCCACAGTATCACATTAAACAGTTCTACATTACATTAATTCAATCACAAGTGGTTTTATGGTCCAAAAATACATATAAAAACAAACATTCTGACTGTGAGCAGGGTGGCCTCTCCACAGATCTGACCTGTAACTTGGTCTGGTTTGGTTTCCATAATGATAGAAAAGTTTAATACTGTGAAACATTCCAGACAAAGCAATCTCCATTTGATGGACCCTCCACTAGCAAAGTTGCACAATGCACCTTTTTTCAATCAAAAATGTGTAGAAAAAAATTGTTTAATTGAATCTCATGTGATAACTCAAATTATGAGAGAAACCAACAATTAGGTCCAATGTAAAACATCCTATTTTAACCTTTATTTAACCAGGTAAACCAGTTGAGAACCAATTCTCATTTACAATGGCGACCTGGCCAAGAGGCAGCATTGACAAGCGGCACATTAAATAGATACATTCATACAAAGCAAACAGTGCAACATGGACAATAACGACAGTGATAATTAAAGGCTACAACTAGGAAAACAAACAAAAACTAAAAACAGGTGCAATGATCTTGGACAGTAACATGCAGTGAGTTCTTAAATGTGCTGATTGGAATAAACGAGGTGAGATTAAGAGAGCGCTGCAAACTGTTCCAGTTGCTTGCAGAGGTGAACTGGAATGACCTATCTTGTGTCTAATTTAGAATCATATGTTTGCTCCTGGAAAATAAGTACTATACTCTTAAATTGGTTTAGGCAGAAATAAAGACAGAGATTTAATAGAAGGTTTTAAGACTGCACATCTGGACAATGCCGACAATGAGCTTCAGTGTGGACAATGAACCCCAATGTAAGTTAATACATTAATACATAATATTTTCGAGCAAAAAAAAAACATATTTGTTTACTCTTGATTTTTGCATAATTTTTGCATTAACAAGTACTACGCCTGGACAATACACATAATGAGCTTCAGTGTGTATAATGGAAGTGAAGTGAAGTAATTTTAGTAACATAAGGTTAATAAATGTACTACCTAGAAATGACTTGAACAATGGCTTTCTCTGAACCAGGGGCTTTTTAAGGCTTTCTCAGGAATAACATTTGTAATGAGAAAAGCATTTAACGGACCCTTCATCTAAAAAGTTACAAAATGCACCTGTATTTTCTTTCTATTTTCAGTTTAATTTGCCTGGCATAAATGTTTTCATGTTGTTTTTCCTGGGATCTGCTGTAGCCTCCTCCAGTTTGGGGGTCATGGCCCTGAGTGCTCTGACCACCACAGGCACCACTGATGCCTTCACTGTCCAGGCCTTCTCCAGCTCTTCCTTGAGCCCCTAGTATTTCTTTAGTTTCTCGTGTTCCTTTTTCCTGATGTTTCCATCGCTCGGTATTGCACTGTCCACCACCACGGCTTTGTTCTGTTGCTTGTCCAGAACCACTGTGTCTGGTTGGTTCACCATCACCGTTCTGTCAGTCTGTATCTGGAAGTCCCACAGGATCTTAGCCCGCTCATTCTCCACAACCTTTGGAGGCATTTCCCACCTTGATCCTGGGGTCTCCAGCCTGTACTCTGCACAGATGTTTCTGTACACTATGCCTGTCACTTAGTTATGTCGCTCCATGTACGCTGTCCCTGCAGCATTTTACACCCTGCAGTTATGTGCTGGACTGTCTCAGGAGCCTCTTTACACAACCTACACCTTCAGCCTTGTCTGGTGTGGTAGATCTGGGCCTCTATTGGTGCTCAAGGCTCCTGTGCTCCAGGATGAGTGCCTCTGTGCTGTTCTTCAGACCAGCCCTCTCCAGCCATTGGTAGGATTTCTTGATATCAGTTATGTTTCGGTGGTACGCCCTATGTAAGAGCCTGTCCTGTCATGATGGTCCCTCCAGCACCTCCTCCTCTGACATATGCTATGGCACTTACAGATCTTTAGAGATGGTTAAATGTTTTTGTTATCAAAAACCCAATAAATATGGCTTTGTAAGATAAAATGTTTTATTAACTTGGATTTCAACCACAGGGAACCCACACACATTACATGACATCTTTAATGCTTTGGAGTTTAGAAAAAATAGTTGTTCTACTTAACAAAATTGATAACTAAGCAAATTAGATGATAAGAAAAAGATTATGCAGTATTTTTAATGCCAGCCTTGTTTTCACATAGTCCATTTTGTGACATGCACAGTTCTCAGCTCCAGTGTTACTTTAGACTTGGTTGCATATCCAGAAATATTAGTCCTGGAGGTGTGTAATCTGGCAAAGTTTCATGCTAGTACCATAAAAGCTATTAAAAACTAGTTTGGTCCTTATCAGCTCCACTACATGGAAATATGTATGTAATAAATGGCACAGAAAAAAGTTATATAGAGCCCTTTTAATAAATAAATAAACCCATTTGCATACATATAACTTGACTTTTTTTTCTTGATATTCAACCCCCAGCCAGACAGAAAAGAAGACACAAAGGCTCCACTATCCAGGAATCAAACGTCCTAACCACTGTTTCGCTTGTATAATCTTCACTGAACTTACCTTACTTTCCTATGCAGAACACGTTTACATAGTCCTTTTCTTCTGCGTTTTTCTAGTAGTTAATCTTGCTTTCTGGAGCCTGCGGTGTATTACAGAGAAGTGAAATGTTCAGCAGAAAAGCATAGGAGTCAGAACATTACACAAGGTTGTAGAAAGAGTCCGTTCCTCCAGGCTCTGGCTAATGCTATGACCCCCACCGTAAATCCATCAGTGCCATTGTGCTAATGAACTGATGTATGATTTAAAAGAACTGTCTGTGAACTCATTTCCTGCTGCTTTACAAAGTGCTGACGAAAGGCCCTGTGCGTTCCCCCTTAAACCCCACTGTTATTGTGGCTATAAGCTGATTTGTGTTGCTCATTCACAAACCCTGATCCAGTCTGGCTGCCAGTTGATAACTTAGGTCAATGCATATAGAAGGAGGGGAACTGGTTTTTAAGGAGAAAACACCATTATCGAAACTAATGAGGCCGCGGAGCCCCCCGCTTAGAAGCGCTGCTACAGAGTCCTCTATGTCAGATAATGTGGCTTATTTGCAGTGGCAACAAACTTGAACAACATTGCAATCAGCACAATTTTAGAAAGTCATGGTCAACAAAAACTGTGTAAACTAGTATTTTGTTTTTGTGTCATTAAAAACAGAAGGGATGTTTAAAATGCTTAAGCAAGCATCGGAAAGCCAAAAGATAGTGCTGCAAAGTAATTATACTAAACAGACTATGCCAGGCCCCAATCCACGTTGTTTTCAAGGCCAGAGGTGGTGTAATAATTTAGTAAATGTCTTGTTTCTTTATTTATTTGTCTTTTCTTTATTCACTTTATTTAAAAGACATGTTGGTGCAACACTGGACTACACTTTCAATAGCCATAACAAAGCATGAAGAAAGAGTCTTTGTTCATGCTTTATTAAAGGTACAGTATGTAACTTTCTGGATGTGGTATGACACCTGGACGATTCCATGGAAATAGAAAGCACAACATTACTATGGATAAGAAGGAGAAGACCCTCCTCCAGACCAAATAAACTGTTTTGTGGAGATGTAAGCAAACTTGCAGTGAGGAGGAATATTTTTCTGAACAGGTTTATAGTTTAGTCTATTTTTGGCTAAATAAATTTGATTAATTATTTATTACTATTAAGTTTGTTTTGTTCATGATGCACTCAAACTGATTCATTGTTGGAATAATTGCTTATATAAAGTTTAGTATTTTTTTGTGTACTACAGATGCTATAAAAGAATGATCTTTGTTTCATTTATGTCTTCATCTATGCATTATATGTCTGCAGTAGTTCTGATATTTTCAATTAATGTTTTTTTTTGTTTGTTTTTTGTTTTTTTTCACCAGATTGACTTGGGGCTATTTCATATAGCCCCTAATGATACCCATAGTGTGCATGCTATGGGGGGCTGTGGGACTCCTGAGGTGTAATATCTGCAGGTTTAATACATATGTGAGATTATCATAAAATCAGATAAAGGACACACAGGGACATAATGCTTACTTCATAAAAGGGCTATATGAGGATTTTTTTCTCCCTTATAATAATAATCAATCCCCATTTTCACTTTTGTCTCATCAAAGTGTCATTCAGTATCAATTACTAGAGCAGGAACACAGAGATTAACTGCAGAGTCCTGCTACTTCATAGTTAATTACTATGATGGCAAAACTGCACCTCTGAAAGTTGTGAAAATTGCTTTAAAACTCATTATGTTGAATAATTAGGAAGCTCAAAATTCATAATGTAAGTGAGGAATAACTTTGGATCACTTAAAACCATTCAAAATGAACTAATTCTGTTTTTGTTTTTTTGTATTTTTAAGACAGTAAAAATCAGGTAGAGCGCTTTAATGAACATCTCAGACTCAAGGCCAACATGAATAAATGCAATTGTACAGTCTTATCATGAGGGAGACACGTTCTTTCTCCACATTTTCTCCTCATGGCTCTCACTAGGAGGTATTTTCATCGATTGTTTGGTGTTCACCCGCAGAACGGCTGTGATCAAAGTTAATGATGAGTGCCTCTCCGTTCCACACTATTAATTATTTTTAGAGTGTGGGTGGCAAGGTCAGGGTGTGAAATGGCACAGCTCCGGTGAGTTTGACTGATTTCCCTAATAGATAGACCGGAGGTGTTGTGAATTGTAATAGAAGTGTGCAAGAGAGGCTATTGTATAACGCAGAAGGACTTATTAGCGATAAGGGAGCGGGGGAATTCGTAAATACACTGTGGCAGACGCTTTGATGGTACTGATGAAACAGAGTTGCAGGGACAGACTTTAGATGATACTATATAAGCTAGTGTTGACAAAGGTTTTGATAGCGTTTCTTCTCGCTATTCTCGTCTTTGTGCTTTCAACTTGTCCAAACTTCTCCGACTCGACAGTCCTCATTCACATACACTGCCAAGAGGTATAGTTGTGAAGACTGAATAGTTTGAAGGAAGTGCGATAAGGAGAATAGGGCCCAGGAGGGATCGTACCCCAACATACATGGATGACATATAAAATCACTTAAGTCATGTTTTAGATGAAGGAGCAACATTATTATATGGTAAAAAGCTATAAAAAGTATATTTTGCATGAGGCCGTTCTGTAGGTTTAGGGTTTACACTGGAAAAAATTAAAAACATTTTATTTTATTTGAGTAAATTTAACTTGACAAGTGAAATAATCAGTTTTTTTCTTAATTCAAGCTACATTTGATCGTATTTCTTATTTTAACAAGGTGTGTTTTCATATTCAAAAATCTTATTCCATCCATCCATCCATCCATCCATCTTCTTCCGCTTATCCGGGGCCGGGTCGCGGGGGCAGCAGTCTAAGCAGGGGCTCCCAAGCTTCCTTCTCCCCAGCCACTTCCTCCAGCTCCTCCGGACGGACCCCGAGGCGTTCCCAGGCCAGCCGAGAGACATAGTCCCTCCAGCGTGTCCTGGGTCTTCCCCGGGGCCTCCTACCGGTGGGACATGCCCGAACACCTCCCGAGGGGCGTCCAGGAGGCATCGGACCAGATGCCCGAACCACCTCAGCTGGCTCCTCTCGGCGTGGAGAACAGCGACTCTACTCGAGCTCCTCCCGTGTGACCAGGCTCCTCACCTATCTCTAAGGGGCGCCCGGCCACTCTGCGGAGGAAACTCATTTCGGCCGCTTGTATCCATGATCTCGTTCTTTCGGTCATTACCAGAGCTCATGACCATAGGTGAGGGTAGGAGCGTGGGTTGACCCGATGCATCGAGAGCTTAAGCCTTCGGCTCAGCTCCCTCTTCACCACAACGTGATCCCGATACAGCGACTGCATCACCCGGCGCCCGGCGCCCGATCCGCCTGTCAATCTCGCGCTCCATCCTCCCTCACTCGTGAACAAGACCCGAGATGCTTGAACTCCTCCACTTGAGGCAGGGACTCCCCACCCACCCGGAGGGCAATCCACCTTTTTCGGTCGAGAACCATGGCCTCAGGATTTGGAACAGCTGATTCTCATCCCAGCCGCTTCACACTCGGCTGCAAACCGCCCCAGTGCGCTGCAGGTCCTGGTTCGATGGAGCCAACAGGACAACATCATCCGCCAAAAGCAGCGATGAAATCCTGTGGTCCCGAACTGGACCCCCTCCGACCCCTGGCTGCGCCTAGAAATTCTGTCCATAAATACAATGAACAGAACCGGTGACAAAGGGCAGCCCTGGCGGAATCCAACATGCACCGGGAACAAGTCTGACTTACTGCCGGCAATGCGAACACAGCTCCTGCTCCGGTCATACAGGGACCGGACAGCCCTTAACAAGGGCCCCGGACCCCATACTCCCGGGCACCCCACAGGGCACCACACGAGGGACACGGTGAATGCCTTCTCCAAGTCCACAAAACACATGTGGACTGGTTGGAGCAAACTCCCATGAACCCTCGAGCACTTTCGATGGAGGTGTAGAGCTGGTCCAGTGTTCCACGACCAGGCCGAAAACCACACTGCTCCTCTTGAATCCGAGGTTCGACTATCGGCCGAACTCTCCTCTCAGCACCCTGGCATAGACTTTACCGGGAGGCTGAGGAGTGTGATTCCCCTGTAGTTGGAACACACCCTCCGGTCCCCCTTTTTATACAGAGGACCACCACCCGGTCTGCCAGTCAGAGGTACTGTTCCCGACCGCCAGCGATGTTGGCAGACGTGTCAGCCAAGACAGCCCCACAACACCCAGAGACTTAAGGTACTCAGGGCGGATCTCATCCACCCCGGAGCCTTGCCACCGAGGCTTTCTGACCACCTCAGTGACTTCGGCCAGGGTGATGGATGAGTCCGCCTCTGGAGTCCCCAGCCTCGGCCTCCTCTTCGGGGGCGTGGCGGTGGGATTGAGAGATCCCAAAGTACTCCTTCCACCGCCCGACAACATCCCCAGTCGAGGTCAGCAGCTCTCCCCCGCACTGTAAACAGTATTGGTGAAGGGCGCTTCCCCCTCCTGAGGCGCCGGACGGTTTGCCAGAATTTCCTTGGGGCCGTCCGATAGTCCTCCTCCATGGCCTCCCGAACTCCTCCCAGACCGAGTTTTGCCTCTGCAACCGCCCGGGCTGCAGCACGCTTGGCAACCCCGGCGGTACCCGTCAGCTGCCTCAGGAGTCCCGGGCCAGTAAGGCCCGGTAGGACTCCTTCTTCAACCCTGGCATCCCTTACTTCGGTGTCCACCACCGGGTTGAGGATTACCGCCCGCGACAGGCACCGCCAGGCCTTACGGCCACAGCTACGAGCGGCCGCGCATCGACAATGGAGGCCGAGAGCGAAGCCCACTCGGGCTCCATGTCCCCAGCCTCCCTCGGGATCTGGGAGAAGCTCTCGGAGGGTGTGAGTTGAAGGCCACACTGACAGAAGGTTCCGCCAGGCGTTCCCAGCAGACCCTCACGTCGCTTGGGCCTGCCAGGTCTTTCCGGCTTCCTCCTCGCCAGCGGACCCAACTCACCACCAGGTGGTGATCAGTTGACAGCTCTGCCCCTCTCTTCACCGAGTGTCCAAGACACACGGCCGGAGGAGTCAGATGACACGACAACAAAGTCTATCATCGACCTCCGGCCTGAGAATCCTGGTGCCACGTGCACGATGGACCCCTTGTGCTTGAACATGGTGTTAGTTATGGACAAACTGTGACTAGCACAGAAGTCCAATAACAGAACACCGCTCGGGTTCAGATCAGGAGGCCGTTCCTCCCAATCACCCCTCTCTCAAGTGTCACTGTAGATTTGCCCACATGGGCGTTGAAGTCCCAGTAGAACAGCGGAGTCCCGGTCGGTGCACTATCAGTACCCCTCCCAGAGACTCCAAGAAGGCCGGGTACTCTGCACTGCAGTTCGGCCCATAGGCCGACACCACAGTGAGAGACCTGTCCCGACCAGAGGCGCAGGGGCCAGCGACCCTCTCGTTCACGGGGTAAACTCCAACACGCAGCGGCTGAGCTGTGGGGCTATAAGCAAGCCACGCCAGCTGCGCCGCCGCTCGCATGCCAGCGCCAGAGAAATGGAGAGTCCAACCCCTCTCAGGAGTTGGGTTCCAGAGCCCAAGCTGTGCGTGGAGGTGAGGCCGACTATATCTAGCCGGTGGCGCTCGACCTCCCGCACAAGCTCAGGCTCCTTCCCCCCAGCGAGGTGACATTCCATGTCCCCAGAGCTAGTCTCCATGTCCGGAGATCTGGTGGCGCGAGGCCCCTGCCTTCGACCGCCACCCAGATCTCTCGCACCCAACCCCTATGGCTCCTCTCGCGGGTGGTGGGCCTGAAGAGCAGCCCCGCGTCGCTCCTTCGGGCTGGGCCCGGCCGGGCCCCGTGGGGAAGGCCCGGCCACCAGGCGCTCGCCGGCGTGCACCCACCCCAGGCCTGGCTCCAGGGTGGGGGCCCAGTGTCGCCATTCGACGTAACTGGCCTCTGTATATTTATCATCATTCGGGGCTTCTGAACCGCTCTTCGTCTGACCCGTCCCCCCGGACCTGTTTGCCTTGGGTGACCCTACCAGGGGCATAAAGCCCCCGACAACATAGCTCCTGGGATCATTCGGGTACTCAAACCCCTCCACCACGTTAAGGTGGCGGTTCGAGGAGGGGTCTATCTTATTCTTATACACTGGCAGCTAATTGTATAATTTATTAAGTGAAATTTACTCAAATTATGGTAAATCTTTCTCAATCCAAGTCCTTTTAGCTTGACTAGATTTTGTTTTTTGCAGAGTAGGTTAAAGGGCCCATATTACGCTGTTTTCTGATCTATGTTATAACGTTGTTTCCTCGTCACACACTTACCCAGAGTTGCGTTTAGCTTCATTCGCACATGTTAAACACAAAAATCCTCTAGAATTCTTCTCACCAAACCTTGTGATGCCATGTGGTAATACAGGAAGTGCTCCACTCCGTACCCCTTCACTAGAATCATTTGGATAATTTCAACCCTGCCTGTGTCTACTGAACAAAAGGCAAATGTTAAGGTGTTGAAGGTTATCGCTACATGACATCACACGGTGGAACAGAGCATTCAGCTTTAGAGGTGCAGACAGACTAATAATAAAGGATTTCTCAAACATGTGCGCATGAATCAAAAGAAAACTCCAGGTATTTTTGATGAGACAAAAGCGTCATATCCTCCTGAGACCCGGCCCTTTAATTTGTGTCCTTTATAATGGACATTGAGGTAACCAGTTTATCTGTTTTAAGTGTTTTGAGATAGATTCTAAATGGGGAGGTTCCTCTGCTTAAAGGCTGAGGCTGGGGGATTATAGGCCAATTAAAAGGGAGTCGGCGACTATAGAAGCTTGTCAGAGATGTTGGTCTTTAGAAAAACTGTTTTTGCTAACTTCATTTATTTTTTTTATTTTTTTAATAGGGACAGTGCATATTAATGAACATCTACAATGTTGCAGTGTAAATATGACAGATTATAGCAAAAATGCTCATTTCCATCTGTAGTCCATAGGCAGTTGACATCACAGATTAACAGCAAAATAAAAACAAGTTACAATAATGACAATTATACACTAAAAATGTTCACTTCACATGGATTTAACACCAAAATGTCTCCGGCGTCCATTACAGAGGACCTGTTAAAAATTATAAATAAAATAAAATAAACAAAATCTAAATATTAAGGTGTTCATTTATCTCCACGCAGATAGAAAGTCACAAAAATATATATTGCAATTAACTTTTTTTCCTTCGGGTCCGAGGAGGATATGACTTAAAGTTAGGATCAAGTTTGGAAATGAAAGTAAGTGAATGTAAGGTCCCCAAGAAGCATAGAAACCCAATGTCTGTGTGAATAGGTGTGCTATTTTGATTGAAGTCCCCAATGTGAGTGTGAAAGAGCTATAGTGTGACAATTCACCCTCTGCCATTTTTGTTCTCAGTCACATAACACCAGCACCTGTCCTCACTTTGGAGCTTTACACCGCTGAAATAACTCGCCTCACTCACCTGTAAAAAGGCAAAAACACGTGAGCGTAGACAATGGCGATGATTTCATGAGAAGGGTGGAGAGCGGCGTCTACCCATTGAGCTAACCTGATTATAGGCCTTCAATGAACACCCGGTCTAATCTAAAAGCAACACCTGGAGTGAGCAGCAATGCAAAACAACCAGCATGCCAAAGTCCTGGCACACCCCCACCGCGAGTCAATGAAAGTGGGCTTCACGTGTGTCTGACCTTGGGGAGATGTTCAAGCTGCTCGCCCGTCTCAGGAAAATGCAGGGAATACGGTCTTTTATTACAGAGCCGGTGTGAAATGTGTAATGTATGTTAATCCCTTTGGGAATGGGGCACAGAGACCCAGGTTCTGAAGGGACACAATGGTAGTTTAAAGAGGAAGACACGGAGGAGGGAAGGACAGTGAAGGAGAGCACACAAAGAATTGGGGTGTCTAAAGGTGCTATTTTTACTTTATGTGAAACTGAGAGAGATTTTGAAGTTGACCTGTTATGCAAAATCAACTTTTTAAAGCTGAACCATTTCATATTTTTCCACTTCTCATAGTTGCATTTAGGATGATTCATGTGTGTTTGAATAATCTTTATTCTGCTGTATTTAAGATTGTTCGGATCAGCCCACTGCTATGTACCTATGTACCTACTGTGTACTTTTCTTAATCCGTGATAAGTGTAGGATTCCGCAGCATTACATAACCATTTAGGTGAAATGAAAAAAAAGAAACAAAATGAAACGAAGTCTGGCACTCAGTAGACTTGTTTTTTTCTATTATGAAGTTGTTTAAGATGAACATTGTTTTTTAAAATGTCCAAATTACAACAATGATCCAGAGGAGTCACAGCTTATGACTATATAGCACAATAAAACACAAAATAATATAATAAAGACCATTTCCTAGAGATTGTGCTTATGGAAACAATTATTCAGAACACTGTGTAGTTTAAGTTGCACATATTACAGTGTTTATGACAGATGGAGGACACGTAGTGGAAAGGACATGGTGTTCAAACAAAATCAGTTTGACTACTCACAACAAATAAATAAAATAATTTATAGTGGATGTTCAATGAAAACCTGTGTCAAATTCAGTGTCCCCTGAAATCATTTATTGTGTAAAAATAATAGCTCAAACCCTTATAACTTCACCTGGTCAGCCCAGACTACAAGCTTTTCTTATACTTTACAAAGATGTGCGGTCTGGGCTCTAGTCTTATCTCGCTGAATTCACATGGGCGGGATGACAGATGGATTAGCCAATCAGAGAAAAGGAAATGAGTGTGTATTAAAATAAAACAGTGGTTTACAAGAAAAAAGAACAAAAAACATTCCAGACATCTGCAGAATCAATTAGCACAGAGTTAAACACTGTAAATCTGACATGAGAAAGGTTTGACTTTGCTCTAAATAAATGACAGCGTGTTTGTTTTGTCATTGAAATAAACAAATTCAATTAGATGATGGAAGGAGGAAGGAGTGGTGACCAGACTGACATCTTCTGTTTATATATTATATAACAGTTTACTATTATAGCAGTCCAGCAGCCAGGTCATATTTGTGTAGGACCAGGAGCAAAAACTGAACCAACACTTAGTGATTGTACGAGAGGCAACAAGTTAACATAAAATATATCAGTTAGATTAGGTTCCAAATGATAATTAATTTCATGAAATAAGTTTGATTAGGTCAGTGGTGCCTCCCATGCACCAGCTCTAGGATCAGATGTCTGTAGCTCCAGGCCCGGGCCACACTCTCCTCCCCATGTCTCCTCTCTGATCAGCATGCTCCCTGTGGCACCACGTCGACTGGCTGCCAACAAGACTGAGTGCTCAGATACTCTGTAATCTACGGAGGCCATGATGACTTTGAGGAGCCTTCTTCTTACCTTAGCGCTCCCTCTCACCTCCGCTGTAATACCGGAGCTGTCAGCGAGCAGAGTTATGCGCACAGAGACAAGAGGCCATTTTGTCACACCAATGAAAAGTGTGCAAAAGGAAGGCGGGCAACGGGGAACTATAAACGTGTTTTATGACAAAGCAGAGGGAGGGCCTGTGTGGATGCATAGAGCACATGCTGATACTTAATGAGGGCCCCACGTGAACCCAAAGTGAACATTCAAGAGGCGTATGCAAAGAAAAGGCCCTGGTATCGTCATCAAATATCTGTCATATATGAGCTGGTAGGGATGGGACAAGATCTTGTGTCACAAGATTCACAAGACGACAGCCACAAGATTTTGCACCAGAGAAAAAAAAAATTAAAAATCAAAATCAAATCACGAGGCCAAAATAGTGAACTGTATCACACAAATCATCACACAAATCATCACACAAATCATCACACAAATCATCACACAAATCATCACACAAATCATCAGTCACAAGTCTCATGGACCCAATCTCATATCTCATATATGAAATGGTGCTCAACCTCATGAGCTGATGTTTTAATGTTTTTAATATAACTTAACTCAATGCAATATGGCAGTAGATATATGTTATGAAGATGTATGAGTTCTTCTAAAAAACTCACTCAGTGTTGTTGTGAAAGTGGAATTTCAATCTCATGCTATACTATGCTATAACAATTATACTTAAGTAAACTTTTGGTACAAATGTGTTTCCCATCATTGGCTTATTATTACTGTATTTTGATACATGTATGTTTGAGTAATCCTGCATTTGAGGCTACTGCAAATTTCTCTTTTCACCTGCCCCCTATCCCCACCCACATCCTTAGTTGTGATTACTTGAAAAATTACTCACGTTTCCTCTCCCAACACAATAAATGTGTCATTCATACACAGTTCAGGTTGGGGTACCCAGCTCCTTGTTTTCCCAGTAGAGTCTTATAAAAGCAGCACTTTGTGACACAATCAGACCGCTGCAGACTGTCTGCCTCTAATAATAAAGTATTTTATCTTTCATAAACTAGGATTGAGTGTGCGTCAGTGGTCCGCCCCAGTTTTGTTTCGTCATCTGAAAAAAGCTGTTAAAGTCTTGCACGTGCCTGAAAACTACTGCATGTGAATATCAACATTGTGCCAAACATTTGTGAGCGCACATTAGTGTTAAATATACAGGCTACTTCCCCCTTTCACAGTTTGAAAATCACCAGCAGTGACACATAAGCGATTTATGGCGGATTTATTCAGGGTACAGTGTGTCACTTTCTGGAGGTGGTCTGTCTCCTGTAACCTGACTCAGGCCAGATTGATGATGTGAGTCACTCTGAATTGAGTTTCACACATTATCAATCTGCTTTCACTGAAAGTGATCAGAAATCGAGGAGCATCGTGGTGCTATTTGAATCTGACTGGTTGAAGCGTCACAACAGTGTATAACTTTTGTGAGAGCCAGCTGAGAGAAAAGCACAGGTTTCCCTCTCTACAAATGGACAAAACGCTTCCCTTTGCACATTTTTTATAAACAAAATAGTCTGTATTGATGCTAAAATAGGCTGAAACACGTCTGTTGGCGTTTCAGTGTTGGTTTTAGCTCATTTTGGGGCTTGGTCTTTGTCATTCCCCTAGGGATGGAAATTCTATGCTCCACTGTGGCAACATTTCCATGGAAACAAAATGCTCTTTATGAGTGGGCTCGCATCTCCACAGTTATGACTTGTAACTTCACCTGCATATCTTCATAAAGTTTGAGAAAATGAATGCCATACTGTGGAATATTTTAGCCAATAATACCCCCATGGAGAAAAGCAGGTGATGGACCCTCCATCAGAAAACTTACATAGTGCATCCTGAAGTAAACAGGGACTAATGAAATAACAGTCATTTTAAACAGCACCAACTCTTCTGCCTTAGTCCTGTTTTTATTTTGAATCTCTAAAAATAGACCTTTTGTGTAGTGGTTTATAATAAAACTATGCCTCATATAAAAGAAAACAACCACAAACTTTTTTGTTTTGTTTTGTTTTTTTAATGCTTGTCAATGTTTACCTGGAAATATTCTTTTGGACTTGCCAGGCAAAGTCAAGTCAAAGATGGTGTTGTGTGTTTAGAGGCAGGTCCTCTGTCCCTTTTGGAGAAGTGTGAGAGGAGAAGCGTCTCAGATGGAAAATCCTCTCTGCTTCTACAGTCTGAAAATGGTATGAGACTTTTTCATCCTGAGACAAACGGTCCCACTCTAGGAGAAGACAAGAGAGATACAATAATACTACTGTACACACTGTATATAGCAAATAGACGTTAGTGTGTTGAATCATTGTATATTAGCATGTTAGCATTAGCAAAGGCATTTTATATTGAAGCATGTAAAAGACTGACTTCAGACTCACTCTTTTCTGCAGCACCATGTATTTTGATCATTTACTGGATTATAAGAGGTCTACTGACAGGACAATAACAAAAATCCATAGAATATTGGACAATAACTAGATTAGGAATTTGATTAAGAACTTGTCTTAAAATACCACAATTTTTTTGAAAATTCTGGAAAATGACTCCCAACAGCTCCAAACCACCCCAGATGAATATTACAGTTTTGTTTGGTTTCCATTCCATTCGGCTACTTGATAATAATAATAATAATAATAATAATAATAATAATAATAATAATGACAATAATAATAATAATAATAATAATAATAATAATAATGACAATAATGACAATAATAATAATAATAATAATAATAATAATAATAATAATAATAATAATAATAATAATAATCATAATAATCATAATAATAATGTTTACTCTCACTTAGTGCATTTATCAACACTCATAAATTGTAGAGAGATTAAAAGTGAGAGTCAAGTTTGTGGAGGTGCAAGACTTTTTGAGTGCAATTCAACAACAACAAAAAAAAAAAACCAAAAACATGTTTTTATTTAAGTCAATGTTTGGCTAAAAAGATACTGTCGCTTTAAATGATGGGGATTTGTCAAAGTACACAAAGCATTTCCCCAAAAAGAAGAAACATAACACACAAAAAGAAATATCAGAGCCAGAATCCATCGTTAGTATTGTCTGTGTGTTCTATCATCACTACAGTCCTTTATAAAAACTCTGTTATTATCATACACTAAAATCTCTGCTAGTGCTCCTTGAGATGGACTGTGCAGCACTTGTCTAAAACAATATGAAAAATACATTGACTCCAGGTAGAGGAAAGTGCAGGCAAACATCAAAGCCAGTGCACAAAAGACTGGGAGAGCAGCTGCATGAAAGATAGATGAGGCACTTAAAACCCAGATTAAAAAAAAAGTGTAGAGGAAAACAAAAAGGAATCTTTTATAAGTCATCAGAAAGAACACAAGCCCTCTCGTCAAATATATATGGTGGTTTGAGACCCGGGCTGACCATTGCACTACCTTTCTGTTCCTGTGATGGGCTTTATGGAGAAGCATCTATAATAGAAGGACACTTCTTTTTGAAGACTATTTTATTTATGCTCGTCATTTGATCTCTGAGCTTTGACCCGGTACAGTTAAAACGTCAAGAAGTAACAAAACAGAGCAGTGAGGGTTTTTTTTTTACCTTTTATAACAATTTCATTTCACAAAACACATGTCTCAGGCTATTTTTACACATAGCCGGGTAAGTTGAGAAACAAATTTTTCCCTCCTTCCGTTTTCCAAAATAACATTGTTTTCAACAAAGTTTTCGTTTACACGTACACAGGTTTAAAAACCCGTGACTTTTCCCTTTGTTAGTACCCATCCATGCACGCAAATGACAAATTCTTTCTCTGAAAACGAATCTGTGAAGCAGTGATGACCGCGACATCCTAAAATTTTCACAGCACTTCTCTGCACCTGGACAATCACTTCATTTTCAAAATGATCCCACCAGACAGCAGTCCGCCCAGGTCGGACCCAAAACTGACGGGAACTAGGTCTTCGAGTAGGAGGGAGAAGCGGCAAAATGGTTGACCTCCGAGCCCTGATTCGTCTCTGGTCATCCATATTATACATCCGCTGTGTCTGCAAATGAAAAGTGTTTGCACCAGAAGAAATGTGACTGCTTCTATGTGACTGCTTCTGTGCTCATCATCATAGCAAAAGGTAAACACTGGTTGCACTTTTGGTGTGTCGGCTCCTAAAACTCCGTTTATTTCACTTTCCACGCAAACACGAAACTGTAGTTTTCCAGAATCTCCTCTCTAGCTGGGGTTTTTAGAAAGATTCGTTTTCAGAGGCGTTTGTGTGTAAAAGATGGGTACAAACGAAGGGAAATGTCTCCATTTTTAAAAATACCTGTGTACGTCTAAACGAGGCCTCAGTCACAGCACTTTTTTCTTGAACTTATTGACACAAAAGATTCCAAGTTAAAGGTCCTCTATCACACAAACTGACTCTTGTGAGCTTTAAGTCGTGTTATAATGTTGTTACCTCAAAAACATACCCGCAGTTGTGTTTTGTTTCATTCTTTATTTCTGTCTGCGTCTCCAAAGCTCAAAATGCTCTGTTCTACCTTATGATGTCATGAAGCGGTAGTTTTGACATTAACTTTAGGTGTTATTATCCAAATGATTCTAGTGAAAGTGTATAGAGGTTAAAAACACGGTGGGGCACTTCTGTATTACCACATGACATCAGAAGGTGGGACAGAATGTTTTCTGTTTGAGAGAAGAACTCCAACTGAAAACAAAGAGATTCACCGGTGACCAAAGTATTGAAAAAGTGTGTATTCTCCATCCAAGTGAGCACAGGGGCACTTTGAATAGTAAATGGGAGGAGGAGCAAAGCCAATAACTCCCTGAGCTGATGTCAAAAAGATTCCTGTGGTACCTTGGATGTTTCCCCAGTATGACTTTACATATGTAATATGTATATTGTTCTTATATTGTTCTTTGAGTTCCACTTGTGTCTGTAATGGTCTGACACACTGTGTGTTTGTGCATGTGAGAACTGCTCTGTGAAAGCTGCAAACGAATTGCCCTCTGGGATCAATAAAGTTTTCTGATTCTGATTCTGATTATGTACGAGTGTTGTTTGAAATGAACCTGAACTGATCCAAGACTAATGCTGCAACAAAACATCCATCCATCCATCTTCTCCCGCTGAATCCCCCATGAACCCCTCTGCAGGTGGTGAGCCCACAGGAGGGGCAACAAAACATATACATTCTATTTTCTATTCTTCTTATCACTGATGTCAAAATGTCTTAAGAATAAAGATAATTCATTTGTTCACCTGAGAGTGCAGTGGAAGAAAGTGGAGACTGGAAAATCGACTTGACGAAAATACACACACACAGAAAACTTTTTTACTTTTCATGAAATTCTCAAACAGGGTGAATGAGTTCTGATTATAAACCTCAGTGGATCGCTTAGATTTTTTGTAACAATTTACAAACAACATCCCTGTGAAGTTGAAATACATCAAATAAAATAGAGAATGAGATAAATAAGAATTATGGCTATAATCCAAATTTTTCAAAGGAAAAAAAAATCTCTATGTACTTCAGACTAAAAGACGTTCAGATAATCATCAAAAAGTGTTTTAAAAAAAGTTTTTTTCTTGTTGATAACTTCAAATATTTTCTCACTGTTTCCAAAAGGCTTGTGTGTTGCAGATAGATTGGAAGATGGCATTAGTGGTGTTTGCAAGTTAATATCATGTTGAAAGAGCCGGTCCTTAGCAGACACACTAGGGCACTAAATCAGCTCATGTTCAAGCTGGATTCTTTCAGGAAAAAGCTGGATGATAAAGTGAAATCTGGTGCTACAATAGATGTTGTAATGGAATGAATTAAAAAATAAATCTTCCACATTTATAGGCTGTTTGGAGCACAGCAGGAGGGGAGATTGTGAAGATGTGTTTTGTATTCTTGTGGTCTTTCTATCATAGATGTTGTCTTACAATTAATGTTGGGAGCAACAACATTTGAATGACTCTTAATGTGGGTGGAGGACAGAGTTTTCATCTACACACTGACCGTCCACTTCATTTTCTAAACGTAAAACCTCAGTATTGATGTTGTTGGGAGAGGATATACTTGATTACTCCTGACTAAATCCTGCTCTCGATATAGACATCATTGGTGAGTGGTCAGATCCACTGCCCCACAGGTCGCTGGTGTGATTCCAGCTCCCACAGATGAATGCTGTCATTGTGTCCTTGGGCAAGACACTTAACCCACCTGTGTCTGCATACACTGGTGTATGAATGTGTGTGTGATTGGGTGAGTGGTTCCTTGTTGTAAAGCGCTTTGAGTGCCTTGAAAGGTAGAAAAGCGCTATAAAAATGTGACCATTTACCATTTTTATTTATTTAAACTCAAAACAGAGAAATCAGAGGGGCCCCTGCTTTAGCCATTGGTGGGTGCTGTGTGAACGCCTCACAGGAAATGGCAGTATTTGCTTGCCTGCCTCATTATTAAGAGTGAAATACCGTCTTTTAAGAGTTCGTAAGATCCCATATTTATTTTGAGCTGAACAGACCAAATGTTTCACTTATTGCTAAATCCACCTGTCAGTCGTGTAGATTTCACTGTCAGAAATCAGGGAGACAAGGCACGATTACAGACCCACACGTTGTAAGAGAATTTAAGTCATTTATCCTCCACGTACATTTCTCAGTTTAACATTGACTCACCAAACCTATATTTACACCATGATCTTCTCTTGGTGTACCATTGGCATACCACTATCTAAATTGTGGCATATTGCTGTCTAACCTCCTCCAGTGGAAGCATAGTCAAGGGGCTTGAACACTCAAAGATCAGACTATATTCACTTTTGGCATCAGACTATATTGACTTTTCAAGTCCCTCCAGACCCGTACTACTAATAGTAAATAAACTTCTCCTGCTTGGTCTCCAGCCTTTTACTTCCACTCTTTCTTGGACAAGCTGAAAACTTCTACAACACACGTCTTTGCAAACTATTGTATTAAAGGGCCCATAAAAAGCTATTTTCTGACCTGGAATTGTGTTTTATTTCATTCACACATGTTTAATCCTTTAGGCTGAGTTCTTCCCTCAAACAGAAAACTCTTTTCCACCTTGTGATGTTGTGTCGTAACACAGGAAGTGCTCCACTGTGTTTTTAAACTTCACACACCTTCACTAGAATCATTTGGATGATTTCTGCCCTAGAATTGGCAATCTCCAGCTGTTCACTTGAAAACTACTTCATGATATCACAATAGGGAACAGAGCATTTTGAGCTTTGGCGATATAGACAGACTAATAATAAACTGTGTTACTCAAACATGTGTAAATGAAGCAAAACATAACTCCAGGTATGTTTTTGATATGGAAACGACATTATAACAGATCAGAATTAAAATGGCTAAAAGCTCAGAGGAATCCTTTTTGTGTAATATAAAACCTTTAGAGGATTATTTTAACAAGGTGTGCAGCTTCAATTTGCAAATAAAAGCTTTGTGTGTACTATTCCATTGGTTTCTTTGTTATTTTTACAGGAAAAGTAATGTGCAAGCTTCTGTTAAAGGCCATGTCATTGGTATAATGATTGAGGTTGGTGTGTATAAAACTGCTTTTCTAACATAGGTGTGAGAGGGCGACAAGAGAGTGCGTATTCCAGTGTTTAGTGGAAAAGCATCATATTTGTGTGAACGAGTGAATGGCAGAGGTGCTGTGAGGTTGTGTCGTCCATAGAGCTCGCTCCAGGGGGCGGACTCCAGCGGCGGGTGACCTTTAGGTGGCTTTCATACCAGACAACAGGATCCTGCACAGGGGGCATGTTTCAAAAGTCGACTTCGATTTGGAAAAAAATATTGAAACTCATTTATATAATACACACAAATACATTCAAAGATTCAAAGTATTGCCATTATGCAGTAAAAACATAGTCATCTACATCCTGTCAGACAGTATTTATTACATTGTGCAGATTGGGTTATTCACAACTAGAATAACAGATCAGTGGCAAGGTTTAAATTTAACACATGGATAGATTAAGGTTAAAGGGGACATATTATGCAACATTTTTTAAGCTTTTAGCCATGTTAGAACAGTGTTTCCTGTTAGCATACTCAGACTTGTATTTCAGTTGATTCGTGCATGTTTGAGTAATTCTGCATTGTCCAGTTTTCACTTAACCACTTCATTAATAATTGTGGACTCCTGTTTTACCTGCAAGGTTGAAGAATGTGCTGGTGTGAAGAGCAGTGAAGAAGTGGGGATTATCTATTATGCTGTTTTAACAGGAAGTCATTGTTCTGTTTTAAATACATTTAGCATTTTCTTAAAGACATAAAATAGCACAATATGTCTCCATTATAGGGATAGTTAGGGTTTTCTGACATGAATCTGTGTGGCATCCCCGTCAGCATTGCCGTGCATCAACACTGATTTATCTCCCGACAGCGTCCGGTGAGCCAAGTTCTTGCCCGGTTTCGGTGCTGACGAAGTGTCCGGCAAGTCGGCTGAGGTCCTGAAAATAAAGCCTTTTCTTCTCAAAACAATATGTGTTCAAAAGAGTGATACATTTGCATCAAAAACCATACTCAAAACACGAAAAAGTCAGACCTCATAATCGCTTGGTACTATTTTCTCTCCGCCCATATCACTGCGCGCTGCTGCCAGGTGACAGCCAGGCACGAATCCAACACTTTTTTCAGTAGTTCGGCAGTGTTTACGCTCAGACCAGTGACCGCCGTGACGCAAGAGAGCTAACGTGAGCGCTACAGCGATAAGTATATAAACTTCTATAAGCTATATAAGAATAGATATAAAAAATGGTGCAGACTTGTGATTATCCAGACTGTAACAACAAAAATCCAGCTTCAACTGTTAGGGACGACTCGGGAATAGGATCCGGGTCGCCGGCTTGGCGGGTAAATGAGCTAACTACAGTGCAAAAGTCAAAGTAGAGAGAGTAGACTCAGGTGCAGAGGTTCAAACAAAGGATGTTTTCCATTTATTCCTTCAAAGAAACTCAGAAGATCCACAAACGGCACAGGAAATCCAAAGCAAAAACTGGGTAACACAAAAAACTCTCCAAAAACAAAGAGCATAAAAGTCCAGGGATGCAAAAGGCAAACACATATCAAAACTAGAACCTCACCAGGGACGTGGACAGGTAACAAAGACTCAGTGACTAACAAACAGAAAACCAGGGCTTAAATACCCAGACCAATTTGAACACATAATCACAAGAACAATTGGAAACAGGTGGTCAGGAAACAAAATGGAGGGAAACAATGACAAAGGGCGGGGCAGGAGCATGTGGCAAACAAAACATCAAACACATGTCTTTCAAAACAAAAACCACGGTGACTCCTAGTGGCCAGAAGAGCCATAGCCCCTAACATCAACTTGTCCCACTCTGTCCCTCCTCTCTCTGTCCGTTCTAACTCCATCTGGTGAATTTCAGCATCAGAATATTCGGGTTCATAAAGATCTCCTCTTGGCTCTGTACTAAAGGCAATGTCTTCATCTTCGCTGTCGTAGTTACACATGTTGTCATTAACTTTCCGAGCAGTAATCACAGTAAAACAGGTGCGGCTTCACCAGGCGGCAGCGCGGAGTGATATGACCGGAGAGAAAATAGTACCAAGCAATTACGAGGTCTGACTTTTTTCATGGACACCGGTTTTTTGAAGCAAATGTATCACTCTTTTTTTTCGTGACCCCAGCCAACTTGCTGGACACTTTCATCAAACCGGGGAAGAACTCGGCTCACCGGACGCTGGCGGGAGGTAAGTCAGGGTTGATGCACGACACTGCTGAGAGGGATGCTATACAGATTCATGTCAAAAATCCCAAACTCTCCCTTTAAGGTTTGAATTTAGGATATGCTTGGTGGCGTCACTTTCCAGGATATGAATGCAAATGTACCCAAAAGCATGGAAATCCAACTCTGTGTGTCCGCATGTGCTTTTGTGTGCACGTGTGTGTGTGCATGTGTGTGTGTGCATGTGCGTGTGTGAGGACAAAAGGTGCCCATGAATATTAAGGAGTCATGAATGGAACCGCACAACCTCTTGTCCCTACTCTGTATTTGAAATGTCAGCTAAGCAAAGGAAACGCCATGTGAGGAGGAGACAAAAGCCACATGACACATGACAAACTAAAACCTTGGTTTGGTGCAAGCTTTTTAAATATTTAAGACAAAATAATAAACAGGAATTAGAGATTAAGCGGGAGAAGATGGATGGATGGATGGATAGAGCGAACTACAGGAATTATCATGATAGCCTGGTCCACCGTTAGCTACATTAAAGTATTACATTTTTATGAGGTATTAATTGATAACATATAACAACTTTAGATCATCATGTTATCTTTTATTGTTCTCAAAATGCTATATTTTGAAGTTTCATCTTCATTTTTGATGCTATGAGTCTCTCCACTTCAGAGCATTATCACATTACAATCGGTGTGCATTCTGCTAAGGAAACTAATGCATCAGGTTTGTGAAGTTGTAGTGTCTTATTTTCTATGATGCTTTTGTATATTTATGGAACACTGTTGTGCAGGAGCATGGTGGACATAGGCCTGTGGGCACAGCACTGGACAGAATTGTACTGCCAACCATAAGGAGGGTTTAAATAGGGCCCAGGAGAGATTGCTAGATTACTCAAACATGCATGGATGATAAGACCTCTTCAGGCATGTTTTGATAAAGGAACCACAGGAAAGCTCCACAAAGACACGTTTGCTTAATACTCCCTGTTTGACATCACTTTACCTTATATTATTAACATCTGAAAATGCAAAGGATTCAGAAAAAATCCGAATAATCAAATATTAGATTGTGACCTGACTGTATTTTAAACTATCTTGGATTTAAGCAGTGAGTAAAATCCAAATAGCTATGGGCTCTCACATCCTTCCTGCAAATGTAATAATAAAATAAGTGGCTGTGCTCTTTTGCTAACCTTGACTATTATTTCTAAAGTTAGAAATGACTTTGGACCAACAACAATTTAACAATTTAAACCTGAGCAGATACCATTTGACTACAGTAAAAATAGGAGCACCACTAATAAAAACAATGCATTAATTTTGTATACAGTTTTTGCAGACACTCAAAGTCACTTTACAGGTTCATGTATGATTCATTCACTCTCCACATTCGGTGGAGGTAAGAAGGTAGACTGACAGAAGCAAGGATGCCAATCTCCAACCACCATCAATCACTCACACACACCACAGTCATACATAAACATGGAGGGGATGTGTCTTGCCCAACGACAGAAAGAACTGGTTTGAGTTGGGATCAAACTGGTGAACTTTGCGGTGCTGGCCAGGCTCTCTGAATGCACACTTCCCCAATACTTTACAAAGATGTGTGTCTGGAATCTCCATGAGTTCAGATGGAAATGACTGACAGTTTTAGCCAATCAAGGACACACATGGTCCATCCGTATCAAAAAATATATTTCTGCTCACAAGGGGAAAAAAAGAAGAAAAAAAAACAGAGGACTGAAAAACAGTCTGGATTTCTGCAGTCTGGATTTCTTTAGTGCGCAAAGCACTAAAGTCTGTTAATGATGTCATTTTACTCTAAATGATCGGTCACCAGTGGGATCATTCGTTTCACATGTACCACTGAAAAAAACAAATCCAAATGTGCAAACATGTTTGGCTCTGACTTTAAATGTGACGGAGGGTGTAATGACCAGACTGATATCCCTCTGTAGAAATATTACACAGATATCTTTCTGGATTTTAATACCTTGAGTTTTGACAAACAAAACAAATTAGATGCAAGGGTAGTGGAAGAAGTACTTCATTTTGTAACTTAAGTAAAAGTACAGATACCAAAGCAAAAAAAACAAACAAAAAAACATATATATATACTCAAGTAAAAGTAAAATTTTCACATGAAAAAATCTACTCAAATAAAAGTATTAATGGACCCGTTAAAAATGTACTTAAAGCAGTATTTTGCATATAGTTTTAGATGTTTTAGATCAAATATAGCTTCAAATGTAGTGATTCTGAATTTGGCTCAACAGAAACATTTTTCCCTAGTTGTTTTTATTTGTATAAAATAAAAATAAAAATATATATATATTTGTATTTTTTATTTATTTTTTATTTTTTTGGTATATCTCTGTTTACTCAAATTTTAAATAAACCCTCAGCCTTTTCAGGAAGTTTCACACAATAATAATAATTAAAAAAACAACTTTACTTTTCAGTCCAGTTCACAACTGTAGTGGGGTAGAAAGTACTGATATCTTTTCTCAAATGTAGTGAAATAAAAGTTAAAAGTATCCACTTATTATTTACAAGTACATTAAGTTTGGTTTTTTTAGTACGGTACTTTACTATGTTTACTGTGTTACATTCCACCACTGGATGTAAGCGACATATATGTGACAAACAGAGCCACATTCAACTCTTAAACAGACTTCCCCCTTTTGTCTTGAGCGTATACAACAGAAAAATGCATGTGAGATCAATGAGGCCAACATGTAGCAGCTGTTCTGTTACTGGGCTGGCACATTTTCTATGAGGATGAGCACAGCCTAACCTTTCAAACAAAGGCCTACTTGCTGTGCCTCGGGCTACACTTGCCACTTTGCTATTTTTTGTCAAAGCCATAAGAAATCACACCACAGAGACGTGCACGCAGATGAATAACACTGATGACACGTCAAAACTCACAGCCTGACAGGAGCCCAGGAACTCATAGCTTTATATTTACATCCACATTTGCACATCAAACACAAGCTGGGTTTGTTTAAAATATCTGTGTTCTCTACTTTTTTTTTTTCCAGCCGACAATGCCATGTGGAGTTGTCTAGCTCAGTATAGAGGAAACAGTGGTAGAGCAAGGATGTGGTTAAACAAACCTGAGAATAATATGCATGGCTTTATGTGTCCCATATGTGCACACAATGGGCTCAGTCAAGCTAATATTTAGCTGTTAGCGCAAATCTTCATAGTGACGGTGAGTAATGTGTTTTAGATTCACCAACGGCTGTTACTTTACGATACACTTAAATGCACTGAGTTTGCATTCTCATACATAAGTTAGCCTCATAAACTACAGTGGTGGAAGAAGTACGCAGTGTTGTAACTTAAATAAATGTACAGATATCAAAGCAAAACATTACTCAAGTATCACATTAATAAATCTACTTAAAGGGATAGTTTGGGTTTTTCTATGTGGCATCTCCGTCAGCAGTGTCGTGCATCAACACTGACTTACTTCCCGACAGCGTCCGGGTCCGAGTTCTTCCCCAGTTTTGGTGCAGACGAAAGTGTCCAGCAGGTTGGCTGGGGTCATGAAAATAAAGTGTTTTTCTTCTCAAAACAATATGTGTTCAAAAGTGATACATTTGCATCACTAAACTGTTGTCCAATCAAAAGTCAGACCTCATAATCGCTTGGTACTATTTTCTCTCCGTTCGTATTACTGAGCCTTGCCGTCAGGTGGTATCACTCGAAAAACGCTTTATTTTCATGACTCCAGCCAACTTTCCGGACTACTTCCGTCAGCACTGAATCCGGGGAAGATCTCGGCTCACCAGACGCTTTCGGGAGATAAGTCAGTGTTGATGCACGACACTGCTGACGGGGACGCCATCCTACTACATTTCTCAAGCCCAAATGACATTCCAGTGTCTGTGCTGTAGATCCTGGTGGTGTGGATCAGTGAGTCGATGTCTCGCACACTCTTAGCGTACAGCTTGATGTCATCCATGTAGAGGAGGTGACTAATGGTGGCCCCGTTTCTATAGCCAGTGCGGTCGATATGCTGAGGGGGTTCAGACCTATGCAGAACAGCAGGGGGAACAGTGCGTCTCCTTGGTTTATGCCACATTTGATGGACACTTGTACAAGTGCCATTGGCTTTAAGGGTGGTTTTCCACAACCCCACTGAGCTTGCAATGAATGCCCTTATTTATTTATTTATTTATTTATTTTTTTTACTTAAGTACAATACTTTGCTACTTTTACTTTGTTACATTCCACTACTGACATGCCTTATTTTAGGTTCAGGTTGTAAATTTTGCACATTAGGCAGTTTATTTTCTCTCATAATTTAAAAACATCAAGGTGATGGATATTGAAGGGTGATTATATGAATACCACATGCAGCCATGAAGAATTTGGTTGACCTTCACTGCTTTGATATTGATGATGTTGTATGTTATGACTAAAGTAGAAAAACTGACTAACTCTACAGAAACAGCCAGAGAAATAGGACTCAGCTGCCTGACCAGCCAGTCTCTCTTACATTCTGTTAAAATGCAGAAAGTTATGAAACCAGAGTTTAAAATGCGTCAAACCTCTGTCCTAACTTGGGACGGTGCTACACAGATGGTACTTTGTAGCATATGTCTCTCAGTTGTGGACTTCTCTCAAAACTTCTTTTACCTGACACAAATAAGAGAATTACTTGTTGATTCTGCAGAAATCTAACTTGTTTCTGCGTTATCTTTCATTGGTTAAGACACCTGTCAATCACGCCTATCTGAAATCAAGGAGACAAGATACAATTCCACACGTCATTGAAAGTTTCATCAAAGCGTTTCACTTATCAAAGTGTTTTGGCTGGCCAGGAAAAGGACTCAGACTGACTAAAAGCAAAATCAGATCAGTGCTAAGATCAAACTTTTTTCTTCTTATTCAAACTTACTTCAGACAGATATTGTATTTTAATTGTTTATCTTTTTCCTGTAGCTTCCTGACTAGTCCTAACGTACACGCACAGCAACATGATGCACACGTCATGCAAATTAGCGCTGATAAACTTGACAGTGCGCGTTTCCTAATAGTATTCATGTATGTTAGTTACAGGAACAGAATCCTGGTGGCCATCGATCGTGTGCCAGTGAGCCTGGAGTCTAAAATGACTTTATTGTATTTCACCTAAATAGCCCTTTCATCTTAGTTACAGTATCGACAATGCGCACAGAGAGGGGCCATAAAGACTCACTAACCCACTTTTGTTCTTAGCTCCAGCTCATTTGGCTTAAAGAGAGCATTACCGACAGAGGTGTGTGACTGAGTCCACTTTAAACACATGGAATCAACAGTGTTTAGTGACAAAGCAGGAAGGACATGTTGACACATATTACTGCAATTACCGGATATATATTTCTATGTCAGCGTTCATGGAAATTTGCTCCCACGCATTTCTCACTGTAGTATTTTTAGACTATTTTTCATCAAGTGTTACAGCGGGTGTTAAAATAGTGGAAAATAAAGGCTCACTATTCATTCAGCACTACGTTTACATCCACGACAGGAAAACCGGATAAGTGGTCTATTCAGGTTTAAACAGGATTATCAAAATGCATGTAAACCCAGGAACTAATGAGGCATCATGATTTGAATCTTCAAAATTGTATAAGCACAACTGGGCATGTTGATGTGTACTCAAACTCCTGCTGCATTATATAACGTTATATAGAGTTCATCAAGGAGAGGCATTCAACTGCACAGGGATTAAAGGATGGGTCAATTTTAGGGGTGTAACGTTACACAAAAATCATGGTTTGGTACGTACCTTGGTTTTGAGGTCACGGTTTGGTTCATTTTCGGTACAATATGGGAACAAGATGCAAAAATGTCACATGTTTGAATGATCAAATGCTGCACTTCTTTCCCTTCAAAAGGCCCCTCACTGAACGCTCAGGGAAATAGTAAATAAACCGTGAAAATCATTACTAACAATAAGAACTAATCATAATAATGATAACTATTATAATTATAATAATTATTTAGACCTGGTTTAGACCTGGTTCAGACCTGGTCCAGTCCTGGTTCAGTCCTGGTTTAGACCTGGTTCAGACCTGGTCCAGTCCTGGTTCAGTCCTAGTTTAGACCTGGTCCAGTCCTGGTTCAGTCCTGGTTTAGACCTGGTTTAGACCTGGTTTAGACCTGGTTCAGACCTGGTCCAGTCCTGGTTTAGACCTGGTCCAGTCCTGGTCCAGTCCTGGTTCAGACCTGGTCCAGTCCTGGTCCAGTCCTGGTCCAGTCCTGGTTTAGACCTGGTCCAGTCCTGGTTCAGTCCTGGTTTAGACCTGGTTTAGACCTGGTTCAGACCTGGTCCAGTCCTGGTTCAGTCCTGGTTTAGACCTGGTCCAGTCCTGGTCCAGTCCTGGTTTAGACCTGGTCCAGTCCTGGTTCAGTCTTGGTTCAGTTCTGGTTTAGACCTGGTGCAGACCTGTTTCATTCCTGGTTTAGACCTGGTTCAGACCTGGTCCAGTCCTGGTTCAGTCCTGGTTTAGACCTGGTCCAGTCTTGGTTCAGTTCTGGTTTAGACCTGGTGCAGACCTGTTTCATTCCTGGTTTAGACCTGGTTCAGACCTGGTCTAGTCCTGGTTCAGTCCTGGTTTAGACCTGGTCCAGTCCTGGTTCAGTCCTGGTTTAGACCTGGTCTAGTCTTGGTTCAGTTCTGGTTTAGACCTGGTCCAGTCCTGGTTCAGTCCTGGTTTAGACCTGGTCTAGTCTTGGTTCAGTTCTGGTTTAGACCTGGTGCAGACCTGTTTCATTCCTGGTTTAGACCTGGTTCAGACCTGGTCCATTCTTGGTTCAGTCCTGGTTTAGACCTGGTCCAGTCCTGGTCCAGTCCTGGTTTAGACCTGGTCCAGTCCTGGTTCAGTCCTGGTTTAGACCTGGTTCAGACCTGTTTCATTCCTGGTTTAGTCGACAGTTGCTCCTGGAGCATCCTACAGGCCGGCACATTACAGCTCCTTTCGTCTGGATCTCGCTGTTTTCCGGGGCCGTGGGATCAGGCGCCGAGCAGAATCCGCCTGCACCGAGCGTCCGTCCTTTCCCCCGCGAGTTTGACAATATCTCTCTGAGGAACGGCTCGCAAACTAGTCCCACTCGCACTAATTCAATGCGCTCTAACTCGACTATTCTGTACAGAAGCCTGACGACATTCTGAGTCGAGGATATAGTATTATATGTCTGCCATGTAGTGTAGGCCAGCGAGACACAAATGTGCAAACTCACTCGTACACAGCCCTGCACCGAACCGAACAACCCGGTTTGGTACGAATACATGTACCGTTACACCCCTAGTAAATTTATGTACGGGAACAATAAAGGCACATTTATTCTCTAGACACATACAGATACACATAGAGATTTCTGCCCGTCATTTAGTCTCCTCGGAATATGTGGAATCTTGGCAATAGACCGGTGCATAAGCTACCCACCGGGGGCAGTAGTGAACACAGCTCAATAGTGGAAGCTAAACTGTTTAGTTTAGTGACTAGAGCCAGCTGCAAAACAAATAAATGCTTCCCTTGCCTTGTTTGTCTTGGCTCGTTTCCAGCAGATGCGATCTAAAAATGCCACGGGCTCCTCCATGTTTTGTTATTTGTTGCTCAATTTCATCCGTATAGGCCAATTCTCTAACTGACTTTGTGGTATAAATGCAGTGATGGCTACTACGCTTGGCAGGCATGGATCTGTTTATGTATGAAGGAGGATAAATGAGCCTTAACGTGTACATTAAAATTCATCTCTGTTCTTATTTCTTGTTCAAATGTTGCCATCATATGCTGTGATGATTAGCAGGATTAAGATTATCAATACAGGAAGAAGATCTCATTTAAATTCACCTCTGTATATATATGCCAGTGTACATGAAATAGTTAATATTATTTTGTACACTTGAATTGCCTAAAGAGCCTTATATAAAAGACAGTGGGTAGTTGGAAGAGGCAGAGCAAATCCAGTTTATTTATTGCAACACATCCAAATATACCCAGGACCTATTTATGTCAGCCAGCATCAGCGCATCCCACTTCCACACACATACTGCGGCTCGTGACTATGATGCTAGGGCTCTATGTCACACACTTCTTAACTCTGTTTACGAGCCTGGATTACACTTGTGTTGAGAGACTTAATAAAGGGACTCGACTTTAATCTTTACTGTCTTAAAAACTAGAAAAACAAAGCTATTTTAAGCATTGCAGTGGTCCAAAATTATTCCTCATTTACCTTTAACATTATGAGTTTGGTGGAGGTTTGCTGTGATGAAACTAACAACAACTAGCATGCTAATGAGGATTTCCTGACAATAAAATGCTTTATAAATAGATGCAGACCGTATACATCTGGGTATTTTGACTTCCAGAGTTATTTGGAAATGATAGACCACACAAGAAGACATCATGTATGAAAGAATGCAAGAAACATATGTTCAAATCATTTATTTTTGTCAACATAAAGTTTTTGTCACTAATAGATTTAGATTTACTCACGGTGGGAAGAGTGACCAAAACTTTTAGTCAAATAAGAGTACTGTTACACTGTTAAAGATAACACAGAAGTAAAAGTACAGTGTAAAGTTATTCACCTCTGTTAAATATACAGTATCTTGTTTATTTACATTTAATCATTTTATTTATTTTTGTTTGTTTATTTTCTATGAAAGCATTGCACTTCTTCAAAACAATATCTGACAAAAAACAATAGTTTCCGATGTACTTCTCTGTTTTATTTCACTATATTTACTATATGGGAAAAAAGAAAATTAGGTTGCAACAAGGAACAAGTGAAGTAGAGCAAATAATAACAGAATGAAAGAGGGAGAGATGGTAGGAGATGTTTTTCACCCATGGAGCCCAGTATTCTGAAAGTCTGTCTCTACACCTTGTAAGACCCAGAATTACTAATAATGTATTGATAGTTTTCAGACCGCAATTTTCACATTTCTGTTTTTACAAAAGAAACTGTAATGTCTGGAGCTGCCTGGGACATATTTATTTATTTTGTATAAAGATTGTGTTTTTCTCTGCTCAAAAATGCAGCATGGCATTCTCAAAAAATTGCCATGTCAGAGTCTGCACACTCAGTCCTCGTGTAAACAAATATCCCAGTGGAACAGAATCAGATTATTTTTCTTGACAAAACAAGCCTCTAAAAGTTGGACTGCATGGGAGAATTGTCTGCATATAAACTCATAGCACAGGTGGCATCACTCAGCACATAGCACAGATATGTCAGCGCCAGTGCTATGGAGCCATACAATGCTAACTACAGTTGGCAGGAGAAGGGTCTGGATCCTCCCAGCAGGCTCCAGGGCCATCTGATCCCCAGGGGCGACAGTGATTGAAGTGGTAATTGAGTAAGTAATGTTTTGCAGAAAGGAAATGACTTGGTGCCAGGCAGCCATGCTCAAGGGTCTGCAGCCAGGATTCATCATTGTCTCCTTCTCTTAGATCACTGCTCAGCGTTCACTCACTGTTAGCATCTATGAAAGATTGCTTTTGTCTTTGATGTTCTTTATGGACCAAAACAGTTCATGGACCGCAGAAATAAAACAGGGTGCATTTTTATACTGACACTGACTAAAGTATAACTTGAAATATATTTCTAAAGAAATATTAAAATCGTGTTTCTCACCTTGAGGTTAAGATGAGTTATTGTGCCCATAGGGAAATTTGACTCGTTCTTCAAACTAGGAGCACTGGGACACAGTTGTGGAGTCAGTGTTGTTTAAGAAGTCTGAGAGGAAGACTTTATTTACCACCAGCATAGGAGACGTCGTGATAGTGTTGTCCATTCCAGTCTAGTCCAGTCCAGTCTGCATATGCTTCTGCAGACCCCCTGGAGGATTTTTGCTACTGTGTATGTATTGGATCAGTTGGATAAATTATACTTATTTAGAGTCACTGTTTACAGATTACTACAAAACCATGAAGCCCTATAAAAGCAACAACTTGGACTTAATAATAATGCATTTTATTTATTTGGCGCCTTTCTGGACACCCAAAGTCGCCTTACAACAACAGCTATAGCGCTTTTTCACAGACACATGTCCTTAAAGACACTTTACAGAGCATTATTAACAGAGCATTGTTCATTCACTACAGACCCGATGGCAGTAAACCAGCACCAACACTCACGCACACACCACTTTCACACCTACAGTGCATGTTTTTTGGGTTGGCAAACTTAGCATACTTTTTATATATCTATTTTACTATTATACGAGCATATAAACATGTATTTGTGGTGAGATTTAAATGCAGCAGTCAGTAAGTAACGATGCATAACTAACAGCTCAAAATGGGCTGACAATGTGTTTATCTTTCTAATATTTATGGCTACCGGCAAAAACTCAACTTAAGTCGCTTTCTATTCATAGTCCTGTCCGCTGTGTTTTTGTTAAAAAGCGAGATATCAAAATGTTTGGAGCTTTGATTTATGCAGCGCTAACACTTGAGAGAACAAAGCAGCTGTAGGCGAGCCAGAGGTTTGACGGCACAATGTATTCAGGCTGTGCGCTGGAAAAGGTCATTAATGATAGGCATGCACCCCTCCGCTTCAAACGCCGATATCTTTTCACGGGGCAGACGGACCCGCACTGGTGCCCGCTGTGCCGCGCCCTCAGAGCCCATGGGTGTCACTGTGAAAACACCAGCACCACAGCAACTCTCCTCTGCCCAGCCAGGACACCAATGACCTGAAGGGGAAAAGGTGGAGCAGGGGGACAAAGTGAGTGACAAGTGATGAGTTGGCGTAGGGTGTTTGAAGAGCTGAAACACTTTATATAGCCTTGATAAAGCATGAATAAAGACTTAATTCCCAATGAACAAATAGATGGTTAAGAATTATTCAAGCTTAGTATGTGATTTAACTTATTTGGCATTTATTCAGTTGCAGATGTTTTTATTGTTCAAGCGTACCTTGCAAAACATGAACTCTCACTGTGACGGTTTTGACAGTTCTGACTTGTAACTTAGCCTGATGGGTCCACGTGTATTATGGAGGTTTAGTGTGATTCTGTGGAACATTATGTGGCAGTGGCTAGAACTTACATTTCACAGCAAGTTCTGGGTTCAAACCCCAGATCGCCCGGGCATTCCTGCAGAGTTTGCATGTTCTCCCCATGTCTGATCGGGTTTCCTCTCGACACTCCTGCTGCGGAAATATTTAGGTGAGAACGAAATAAAGATCTTGAGTCAAATAATTGTCCTTTTGGGGTTTAATCTCTTGCAAGAGAAAGAGCAGAGATAGAAGGGAGAGAGAGCATGGGTAGTCCCACACTGGGTTTTATACAAAGGGATATACACAGATCATCATGAATCATGGCATAAATAATGAGGGGAGTACTGGACAGTGAGGGGATGCACCTGAGAAAGGAATGCTAGTTTCAATGGAAAAGTACTGACTGAAGCTGGGCCGGATCATAATAACAGTAACTACACTCAACAAAAATATAAACGCAACACTTTTGTTTTTGCTCCCATTTGTCATGAGATGGACTCAAAGATCTAAAATTCACTCCAGATACACAATATTACCATTTCTCTCAAACATTGTTCACAAATCTGTCTAAATGTGTGATAGTGAGCACTTTTGCTTTGCTGAGATAATCCATCCCACCTCACAGGTGTGCCACATCATGATGCTCATCAGACACCATGATTAGTGCACAGGTGTACCTTAGACTGCCCACAATAAAAGGCCACTTTGAAATGTGCAGTTTTGTCTCACAGCAAAATGCCACAGATGGCGCAAGCATTGAGGGAGCGTGCAATTGGCATGCTGACAGCAGGAATGTCAACCAGATCTGTTGCTCGGGCATTGAATGTTAATTTCTCCACCATAAGCCGTCTCCAAAGGCGTTTCAGAGAATATGGCAGTACATCCAACCGGCCTCACAACCGCAGACCACGTGTAACCACACCAGCCCAGGACCTCCACATCCAGCAGGTTCACCTCCAAGATCGTCTGAGACCAGCTACTCAGACAGCTGCTGAAACAATTGGTTTGCATAACCAAAGAATTTCTGCACAAACTGTCAGAAACCGTCTCAGGGAAGCTCAACTGCATGCTCGTCGTCCTCATCGGGGTCTTAACCTGACTCCAGATCATCGCCGTAACAGACTTGAGTGGGCAAATGCCCACATTCGATGGCGTCTGGCACGTTGGAGAGGTGTTCTCTTCACGGATGAATCTCGGTTTACATTGTTCAGGGCAGATGGCAGACAGCGTGTGTGGCGTCGTGTGGGTGAGCGCTTTGCTGATGTCAATGTTGTGGATCGAGTGGCCCATGGTGGTGGTGGGGTTATGGTATGGGCAGGCATCTGTTATGGACGAAGAACACAGGTGCATTTTATTGATGGCATTTTGAATGCACAGAGATACCGTGATGAGATCCTGAGGCCCATTGTTGTGCCATACATCCATGAACATCACCTCATGTTTCAGCAAGATAATGCACGGCCCCATGTTGCAAGGATCTGTACACAATTCTTGGAAGCTGAAAATGTCCCAGTTCTTGCATGGCCAGCATACTCACCGGACATGTCACCCATTGAGCATGTTTGGGATGTGCTTGACCGGCGTATACGACAGCGCGTACCAGTTTCACTAATATCCAGCAACTTCGCACAGCCATTGAAGAGGAGTGGACCAACATTCCACAGGCCACAATTGACAATCTGATAAACTCTATGCGAAGAAGATGTGTTGCACTGCATGAGGCTAATGGTGGTCACACCAGATACTGACTGGTTCTGAGTCCCCAGACCCCCAATAAAGCAACAACTGCACATTTCAGAGTGGCCTTTTATTGTGGGCAGTCTAAGGTACACCTATGCACTAATCATGGTGTCTGATGAGCATCTTGATGTGGCACACCTGTGAGGTGGGATGGATTATCTCAGTAAAGCAAAAGTGCTCACTATCACACATTTAGACAGATTTGTGAACAATGTTTGAGAGAAATGGTAATATTGTGTATCTGGAATGAATTTTAGATCTTTGAGTCCATCTCATGACAAATGGGAGCAAAAACAAAAGTGTTGCGTTTATATTTTTGTTGAGTGTATGTTCATGAACATGTTAAAATGAATTTTGCTACTACGCTCAAGTCTCCCCCATCAACCCCAAACATGCACCATAGATACAATCCTCCAATAATCAGATTAATCAGATAGAAATCAGATAATGATCACATTTGTGTTGTGCAGTTATTACATGAGTGTTTTGACCAATCCTTTCCTAAAGCTGAGAAAACCAACCCAGTCTTTCTTGAATTGAAGCTTTGATTTGCGTGCGTTCTATCTGTTCCCTTGTGACCATTTTAATACCCAACTGTAATGAAATATACGCAATACCATGTCACCATTTTCCTTGAGTGGTCAGAGCCAAACCTATAGCAGCGCTCCAGGTGTGTTTTGGCTCTGCTCTTGGAAGCGCTGTGGAATGCTGTCAGCGCTTTGACAATACAAACAGAAATATTTCAAGAACACTTCAGCACTTATTCAGGTGATGCATTCCTCTGGTGGCGCTAAAGGTGTCGAGGATGTGAGCAAACGCTGCGCCGACAGCAGAATCAAAATGAGCAGCGAGCTGGGAAAATTCCGACGTGGAGAAGGGCGAGGAAAGTTTCGGCAAATAAAATGGAACAATTGGTTTGTTTATGTGTAGGAAGTTGACAGATTACTTTACGTCGTGTGTGGCGTCGAAGAATTTTGGGTTAATGTTCAAAAAGAGTTTTAATAGAAAATGATGGTGAGGATATCTCTAATTTTTTTTTTTTTTTTGAGACAGAGTTTGGTCAACACTCCCAGATTCAGACAGTAGCAATGAAATTATTTTTTTCCCATGACACACAAAGGAGTATGAAGTTTTGAAGGAAATACATAATTTTGAAGGAAATGAAACTTTTCTCACCTCACCATAATAAACCTCAGTGCTTCGTTCATTGATTCTGCAGAAACGGTTATGTTTTTCAGTCCTGTGTGATATTTGTTTCTTTTATTCTTTAATTTTTTTCTTGTAAGCAGCCATATTTGTTTAGATGGATCGTGCACGTCCCTGATTGGCTAATCCACCTCTCAGTTGCGCCCATTTGCACTCTGGGAGATTCACCAGTGACCAGACTCACATCTTTGTAAAGTATTGGAGAATTGTGTATTCTGGATTGCAGACAAAGACAATGAATAGTGTTTTGCCAAATTCATCTTCTTAAAATTACATGTCTGTAAACTTTCTGTACATTTTTATCAAGATTTTGAAGGGTTTAATAAATATTGTAGGATTATTTGAGCAAAAAATAACTTCCCAGTCCCATTATGCTCTATTAACCTTAAACGTCAATATCTCAGAATTACCCAGAATGCAATTAGAATCTTAAAACTCCAAGGGGAAGAATTGTAAAAATGTTCCAAACCACTTCACAACTTCAAGATATTTGATCAATTTGCAAAGATGAGTAATTACCCTTGCACTTCTCGTGTAAATGAATCACCAAAGCAAAGGTCAGGGGCAGAAAACACGAGACAGCTTTGAACCTGGAGCTGCCGCTGTCCAAATCCACTATTTCAATTACACTGATGCAATTGTGTTTAATCTGGAGAGCAGGTTAATGAAACTAATTAGTCTTCACGGCAGGGGCCCTCTGGCATGTCAGATAATCGCCATGGGCTCTGATAGCACCAGTCAATTTGGAGGTTACCACAGCGGAGAAGCAAAACAAACACTTGCTTATCTCCTATGCAGCCATTACACCTGGGCTTTACATCGCGCCCGGAGCCCCCTTTCACCTTCCCCACTGTTCTTAGCCATCGACATGAGCCATCCACACGCACCTTACACTCACAACATCTACTCCATTTGCATTTGACTGAGCGCTCTGCTTCTTAAGGGCTGCTTTGACTCCAGATAAACACTTAACTTCGCAGCAGAGTCTGTTATCAGCTGAAAAGTGCATCACTTAAGCACACAAAGGCCTCCTCAGTGATTAAGGATCTCGACTTCAAACTTTCTGAGCCTATGTAGTTCGAAGAATAGTGCCCTATACCCTATATGCTGGCGTCAAAACCTCATAACATTTTATTGTTCAGTATTATTTAATACAGATGAGGGGCGGATAAAATGAATATTGAATAATGAATAATGAATAATGAATAATAAGGAATAATACTGAGTGAGTGATAATAAGGAGCGCAGTGTGGCCCCTCTGACACCACTGCTTGAGTGTTTGAGTGACGTCAAGGCTTGGTTGGCCCACAACGTTTTAAGCCTCAGTGAAGCCAAAACGGAGATTCTACTATTTGCCAACATGGACCATCTTATGGATCTGGGTCCATTGCAAAAATATGTGAAACCCTCTGTCACCAACCTTGGCATCACTATTGACAGAGATTTTAATTTGAGAAGCAAGTGAACACAGTCGTCAAATCCGTCGTTTATCGTCTGTGGCTTTTATCCAAAGTGAAACCGTTTTTATCTTTTAATTCTTTTGAACAAGTCACGCACACTTTTATCTCCTCTCGTTTAGACGACTGCAGTGCACTTTTTTCTAGCATCGGTCGACATGCACTTTACCGCTTACGGTTAGTCCAAAATTCTCCTGCGCGATTTTTAATTGGAAGCAAAAAACATGAGCACATAATCCCCGATCTTAGCACCGTTGCACTGGCTTCTCGTTTGTTTTAGAATTGATTTTAAGATTTTATTGTTTGTTTTTAAAGCTTTGAATGGACTGACCCCACAATACGTCTCGGACTTTCTGCAAATTTCCTTCCCCGGGGGGACAGAGCCTTTTCTGTGGCCGGCCCCAAACTCTGGAACGTTCTGCCCCCCACGTCCGAACACCCCCCACAGTGGAGTGTTTTAAGTCTTGTTTTAAGACCCACTTTTACTCTCTGGCTTTTAACACCACATGAGTTGTATGGTTCTCTGTATCTTTTATTTATTTTAATGTCTTTATTTTACCTTTTTATTATTTTACCTATATTCTTGCTCTTATTTGATTTTACTAATTTTAGTATTTTTACAAGGACTAGTGGAGGCAACTAGTGCTTTATTTTTATTTCTAAAAAAATGTTTTATTTATATTAGGCACTTTGGAAACTCTTTTGTTTATGAAATGTGCTAAATTAAATATAAGTGAATTGGATTGGATATTGTTTAAATGTAAATTTTTGTTGTAATATAGCAAGTTCTTCATTTTTTTCAAAAATAGAAATGGTCAGGTTCAACATTTGTGATTTTACTTAACTTGAAAACATCTGCTTCATGATATCACAGAGCATTTTCAGCTTTGGAGATACAAAAGGCTTTGGAGATATACACAGACTAATAATGAATTACTCAAACATGTGTGAATACAATAAAACACAACTTCAAGTATGTTTTTGACAAGGTAACAGCATTAAAACGTGGCTTCCAAAGTAGTATTTTCTCTTTTCACTGTATTTCTTTTGGAGTTAGAGTTACTTTAATGGTTTGAACTTGCCAAGGCCACAACGTTCCATTTTCTTTTAAAGGAAAAAGACATAATCCGAGAAGAGCAGATATGTAACTACAAGGGCATCCACATATACAATATCTTATATAAAAAGAGCACAGACCTCATGCCTTATATGTGTTATATTATTGACACCTATGGACTTCAGAATGATGAAAATTTAGCACTGTGGCCATAGTGAGTCATACTTTAAAACTAAATGTTCCATGTTTTGAATGGGCAAAAAGTCGTTGAAAACTGTGTACAACAGGAAGCTGAAATCCATGAAAAGAGTGATGAAATCCCAAATGTTTTAAATGTGTCCCCATGACAACAAAACAACACAGCGACGTTATTATGAGTTCACTTAGACTCACATCATTCTCCAAAATAAACGTTACATTTCCATGTAATTACTACCATGTCAGCTGTTTAGAACACATAAAGAAGTTTTATTATGCAGAATTGACTTTTAGGAGCTTTCTACAATGTTATAATGTTTTATTATAACTATTTGAACCTCCTTACAGTTAGTAGTAAGATCCTGTCCAAGACCCGTGCGGTCACCCCAACATTTTCCCTTAAAACACAAGACACTACAACTTCACAAACCTGATACGTGCAGTAGTTTCATTAGCGGGATGTACACTGATGGAGTTGGGATGGAGAGCTGAACAGTGAGTATCTTGACTCAGAGCATAAAAAGCAAAAGTGAAACTAATGATGCATTTTAATAAGTTGTTTTTGGCTAATATAACATTTTCAAAACAATAAACGCTAACATGGCAATCTAAATATGTTATGTGTTAATAAACAGTAGTATAGTAGTGTAATAGGCTCTCTTTAATTCTGAATGGAAAGTACACTGCAGACTTGTGGGAACTGTCCGTGGTGCTGAATAAGCCTCTCTTCTCCGTGCTCTAAAATGTCTACAGAGGTGTTCAAAGACAGATGACTCTGACAGAACTATTTTCAGGCAGTTTGACCGAAGAAGATCTAAAGTTAAAATGAAAAGGTCAAATGTGGCAGCAGACCTCTCTCCCGCATTGATCTGACAGAGCATCACCTTGGGTTTCTTGCTTAATACCCACTATTGATTGACTGACCTTCATGTATATAAACGGATAAAACTGTTATAGTGCGTTATGGATTATTTTCCACTTAAATCAGTTTGTAGGAGCTTTTTAGTACAAGACTTGCAAATCAATAGCTTTAAGAGCATGGAGAAATAGTTTTGCAGTACTTATAGTGTATATTAAAGGTGTACTATGGGACTTTTTGGTATGGGACTGCCACCTGCTTGTTTCCATGGATATGTTATTTGCACTCATTAAATTAGAAGTGTTTGTGTGTTCTATAATATACATTGAAAAACATGCATTCTTATAATGAGAGGGCTCGCCTCCCCATAGAACTGACCTTAAACGTGGCCTGGTGATCTCACCAACTATAATCCACCAGAAATATCCATCCATTTTCTTCCACTTATCCGGGCCAGGTTGTAGGGGCAGCAGTCTGAGCAGGGACTCCCAGACTTCCTTCACCCCAGACACTTCCTCCAGCTCCTCCAGGGGGACCCCAAGGCGTTCCCTGTCCAGCCAAGCGACATAATCCCTCCAGCATGTCCTGGGTCTTCCCCGGGGCCTCCTTCCGGTGGAACATGCCCGAAACACCTCCTGAGGGATATGTCTAGGAGGCATCTGGAACAGATGCCCGGGCCACCTCAGCTGCTCCTCTCGATGTGAAGGAGCAGCAACTCTACACCAAGCTCCTCCTGTGTGACCAAGCTCCTCACCCTATTTCTAAGGGAGCGCCCGGTCACTCTGTGGAGGAAACTCATTTCGGCCGCTTGTATCCGCAATCTCCTCCTTTCGGTCATTACCCAAAGCTCATGACCATAGGTGAGGGTAGGAACATAGACTGAGGTAAATCGAAAGCTTCGCCTTTCGGCTCAGCTCCCTCTTCACTACAACAGTCTGATACAGAAACCACATCACTGCCAACACCACCAGAAAGATGATTCGCCAATTTAAAGCTATGTTTTTGTTTGGTTGGCTCTTATTAAAGGTAGAATACTTAACTTTTACTGTCTGAATTACTTGAAAATCAGAACTAGTGAATTTAAATGGTTTCCAGTGATCCAAAGTTATTATTTATGTCCTAAAGCAGGGGTCACTAACTGGCGGACCGGGGGCCGAGTCCGGACCCAGATGCCATCCCATACGGACCAGTGTTGATACACACATGTCCCTCCATGTGTGTGATGTTGTAATTTATTTTGGTCCAAAAAAAACCGAGTTATTGCATCCTTCTGAGATGCAGCAAGAAAACAGCTCCATAGGGACTTACAAATATTCTAACAGAGGAGGGTTTTATCTTTTAGACACTTTTTATTTTACATTGATAGACCCAGGAATGACAAAGATATGAACTTTTAAATTCTCTACAATCACTTTTACATTGTCTTTAATCAAATGTGCTTGTGTACGCACACGCGAAATGATTCGCAATATACACAATATATTTCTCAGACTCCATCTCTTAAGTTTTACTCAGAAAACGGTCTGTTGAGACATTTCTATGTAATATAATATAGTTTTAGTGTCCAGAAAAGGATGAGTGTGCAGTGTGTCTGTAAGAGCGCAGACTGTAGTAATACAGTAGATACTGTCTCTGCTGGAGGAGGCAGAGCAGCACTGACACAGGCGTGAGGCGTCATCAACCACTCTATATTAACAGTACACTGGGTATATTATAAAATATAAAATAGCCTTAGAAGAGCACTGTTTTTATTTTCACTGAATAAAAATTCTGAGCTGTGAATCAGTGAACTACAACACTTCACATATGAACTATAAATGTACAGTAGTTGAACTGTAATGTATGTAATATTCCATTAATATCACAGTGTTACTATATTATACTCATTATCAGAAAAAAAAATTACGAGATTTTTTTTGCGTCTTAAAACGTATCGAAATCTAATCGATATCGTGACTCATGTATCAAGATACATGTCGAATTGTGGTAAAACTGTATTGTTGCATCACTAATGATCCCCTGGACCTCCGCTTGAGGAGATTTTCTCTAACTGAACCTTTTCAGATTTTAGTTGAATACCCCTGTCCTAAAGCATCCAGGCAAAGAGTTACATGCATTCTTCACAACTTGCAGAGGCTATTGATAAACCTACACACAATTAGCATGCTAACAATGCACTCCCTGATTCTCTGACAATAAAACACTTTAAAATGAAATGTAAACAGTACACAGCAGATTTATTTAGACCCCAAGAACTTTTTTCACAATACATCAGTGCTTGGATAAACCTAATTTTGCTTTACTACATGGAAAAAAAAAATCTGGTACAGGCGAGATGACTAGAGGTATAATTTGTTGGTCCCAGAATCTAGAGGGACAACAAAGTTTGGTGGTGAAGTACAGGAGGCCCAACTAGGTCAGAACTATTCCTGGTCTCCTACCATATGCTGGAAGTTGCTCCAAAGTACTGGCAGCAGAGGGAGGGTGAATATCAGTGTCTCTGCAAATGTATCAGCTCACAGGACACCTAAACAAACCTCGGGGTGTTTGATGCATTTTAAGCAGCAGCAGTGTCCGACAGCTGGCAGGCGAGCGAGCTCCATCTCTGAGACTGTCCTGGGCCCACTGCAGCTGGCTGTTGTATCCACCCTGTGTATCTGTGTTAGAGCTTTCAACCATGAGAGCCTGTGAGATGTAAGTGTGGGGTGGATTTAGTAGTCTACAACTTAAAGTGATAGATGTAATTTAGGAAATAACTTGACTGAACCACTGAGGAAGAGCGATGACGGTTAGACTGGAAATGTAAATTTGCTTGTCTTCCTTATATCCTCTATTGGCTGAAGCATAAGTGGCAAAGTACTTAAGTCTTTAAAAATCATCTAATCATCTGTTGAATCAAGCAGGTTTATACTTTAAAAAAACCTCCATAATTCCCTCTTCTAGAAAAGTGCACGTTTAATGGGCAGATTCACATATTGTGAATGTTTTGATGTGGAAAATCAGAGACCACAGGAATTCTAGTACTTAAGTTAGGACAAGATAAATATGTACAGTGAAAAGTCTCATTGAACCTGGCGTTGGGCACATTACCAGTGACAGACTATCCATTAATTTGCATCCAAGCCAAACTGATTCTTTCATTTTTGCCTGCATTTAGAAGTTAAAGAGACAGGATTCAGCAGGACAGACACAGACACTGCCCACCACCTCATTGTATGCAGTAGAGGCAATATACTTTTCTCATTGTGTCTCTCACTCTCTTGTAGTTCAGTATCATCAACTTACCACTTCACCTCAGATGGCATAAAAAGCGGTCTTCCCATTTGCCCTGTCACTAAGCACTATTTAATGAGATGCCAATTCTATTCAAAGTGTGCTTTTAAGTGCGCTCCACCTGACTACGCCTTCACTTCATCATTAGAGAATTATCCTTTGAAGTATAATAATATTGCCTCATTTCTGCTCAATTTACAAATCATTGTCACCGGAGAAGCTTTCAATATTTCCATTGGAGAATATGTGTATAAGTACAGTTTCGCGCACGGATGAGTATATGCTAAGAAAGCGACGCCAGTGCAGTCACGACCCAAAAGTCACACACCATCCACAGAATCTTTTAGTTCCTTTTGGTTGCTTCTTTTCTCTCAGATGACTTTGGTGTATTTTTATGGTTGATGGAGGTTTTTTTGTGTTGATATCAA
Organism: Odontamblyopus lacepedii; assembly: GCA_034769755.1. Taxonomy (NCBI): domain Eukaryota; kingdom Metazoa; phylum Chordata; class Actinopteri; order Gobiiformes; family Gobiidae; genus Odontamblyopus; species Odontamblyopus lacepedii. Next base: position 32,320,919 of record CM068346.1, on the reverse strand, counting down.
AACCAAACGGGCATGCATTCAAATCTGGCATATGGGGTTCCTTCTTTTTATTTGATATTTTGCATGTAAATTTATATTCCTTTCCTTTAAGGTTAAGGTATAATTCCAAGATCTCTTGTAAAGGAAAATCATTTCTCTGCAGTTGACTCATCCTTCGGCCAGTGCTGCTGAGGCGACCTGTGAGGAGCAGTGAGCAGCAGCAACAGTTCAGCCTCTATAGATGTTGAGCTCAGCTTGTTCTGGAGAGGACGAAGGGAGTGTGACATCAGCCACAGTGTTCGGCTCCAGACAAATGAAGTTCCCGAACTTGTTTCATTCACACATTTTTGAGTAATCCTTTATTATTAGTCTGTGTACATCTCCAAAGCTCAAAACACTGTAATAAAGTGGTAGTTTTAATTTTAACAGCTAACTTTTACCTTTAGTTCAGTAGAGGCAGGGCGGAAATCATCCAAACGATTGTATGAAGTTTAAAAACACAGTGGAGAGAGAATACACTGGGAAAAACAATCTCTAGGTAAGTTAAAATGACTTAAATTAAGAACATTTTACTTTATTTGAGTAGATTCAACTTGACAAGTGAAATTATCTGCCAGTGGAATAAGTGTTTTTTTTCCTTAATTCAAGCAATATTTGATTTAATTTCTTATTTTAAGTGCAAAAAGTTGTTTTTCTTTTTTTTTTTTAAGTGTAGCGAGATGCATTTTCATATTTTAAGTACAAAAATCTTATTGCACTGGCAGATCATTTTACTTGTCAAGTGAAATCTACTCAAATCATTGTAATACTTTCTTAATCCAAGTCATTTTAGCTTGAATAGATTTTGTTTTTTGCAGTGTAGAGAGAATAATTCAGCCTAAATATGCAGAGTCTGTGTGTTAAACATATGTGAATGAAACAAAAGCCAACTCAAGGTTTGTTTATGACAAGGAAACAACATAGATCAGGGAAATATAGTAGTATAGTATCCATCCATCCACCTTGTTCCACTTTTTTATCCGGCTGGGTCGCGGGCCCTGCAATCTACTCTGCACCTGACCCCTGTGAACCCCTCTGCGGGTGGTGAGCCCACAGGAGGGTGGACCCACAGGAGGATGGACCCACGTCGTCCTTTCGGGCACCGGGCGACGTCATGGTCCTTGATTTCAGTTCATAGGGGTGTTAAAAGCGTATGTACCCTTTGAATTTTAGGGAGTGTGTGTTGTGCAGGCAATAAAATTCACTGGGTTGTACAACAATCTATTGTCCAGAACATATATTTTAAAATCACTGGTCTAATATGACTGAAATATTTTTGGTCTCAAATTTTTTTCTAAACTTGAATCTAAATTTAACATGTTGAAACCTCATTCTTTCTGTTAGTTCTCCAGAGCAGCCAGTGAAGGGTGTGAAGGCTGAACCATCTCCTGCTCAGGTATTTAATTATTCCAGCAGGTGAGCTCCCATCCATCACGCTGTCCTGGTTTTACATGGGAACCCAGCGGTTGGACTGAAAAATGGACTGCCGCCTCAGCGTCCTAAATTTGGGTGCACTTGACAGCTTGATGTCGTATTTACTACGTGCGATAATATGGAGGGATATGGGGCCATTAGAATAGATGGAGCGCTCTGTGATAGGAGGCCTGTGCCACTCGCTGCTGTCAGAGGAGATCAGGAGGGGTTTACTGGGTCACAGGTTCAGGTCTCACTGTGAACAATGGGCTGAAGGGTGTCCTGTGTGTGTGGGGCTAATGCCGGCGCTCTGGAGGACTCACCTTGTGTTGTAGTTTAACAGTTTGACCTCTTTCAAATTAGCCTGGCAAGACTTCAAGAAGTGTTGTGCATTGTACAGTACAGTATGTAAGTGTCACACCTGCGTTGTTATCTACAAAAAGAAGAAAGAGAAATGAAGAGTATAACAGCAAAAACAGATATCTCCATTTTGAAAAACTACCCAAAAAGTTTTTATCATCTTCTAGAGATATTAGCAATGACAATAATCTATAGCAGATTTTAGTGAGAAGGGAAGGAATGATATTTTGCTAGCAGTAAAATAGATTTGGCTTTTGAAAATATTATTACACTAAGAGTAAAGTGGAAGCCTGCAAGACAAATGGCACTTAAAAGAGCAATTAAATAGCATATGCCATTGGCACTATTTCCAGGCAGCAAATGCAACAGCAAGACAAAGGATTCTGTTGTCCTTTAATATCGTGTAAGTTTTCAGGATGGTCCATCATCTGTTTGTCTTGATCGAGATGTTTTACAGTATTGTATTAAACTTATCTACGGTCACTTATTATGTGACACTGCCAGGCCAAGTTACAGGTCAGATCTGTGGAAAAGCAAGCCCATTGACAGTACAAATGTGGTTTTTTCAAGGTATTTCTGATCAATAAAAACATCTGTAATTGAATCAATGCAAGAGATGGGTAACCTCATTAATACCATACAGTGGAACATTCTGGGGAAAACATCTCCATCAGAAAAAATATGAAAAGTTACACATTGCACCTTTACTAAAGTTATGTAACATTTTTGGTAGAAGGTCTCTGGGGGGACAAGAAGGTGCTGGTTCCTAATCCTGAGCATTGAACTTAAGCTTCTTTTTATTACATTTATTGTTGCCTTGTACACCTTTAAATGCATGCTTGCCCCTCCACAGATCTGACTTTTATATTCGCCAAGTGGCATCACCTCCTTGTTTCAGTGGAGATACATTTTATGCCACACTGTACAACAATCCAACTAAAGCATTAACATCTCCTAGGAGACAAACAGGCAATGGGCCTTCGACCATAAAAGTTACACATTGCACATTCTGAGCCAAACGGACAAAACACTTTAAGGTTTTAGGTTTGCTCTTGCAGCACGTTGCTCTGTGCACAGATGAAGTGGCAGTTATCTTCATTTTCATTTTTCATAAAAACGCACAGTAGTACAATGAATAACAATAATGTAAATGTAAATAATAGAAGGCATTTCCATGATTAGAAAGGAGCAGATATAAAGAAAAAAAGTATATTAGTCAGTGTCTTTATTTACATATAAATGAAATGATTTACCGTCTTGCCATTTCCCATCCGCTCATCTCTGTGAACCATAATTCTTTATATTTAACATTTTTCAGTCATTGAAACGTTCTGCTTTGTGTTGTTTAAAATATTTCATTTTACACTTTCTTTTAAATTGTAAAAATGTTTGAAATGATTATCCAGAGAGTTCCATAGTTTTACCCCCATAAGAGAAATGCACATTTGTTTGAGAGTGGGCCCTGCCACTTGATACTTAAAGGTGCACTGTCCATCACCTTCTTGTCTCCAGAGATGTTATTGCTTTGCCTGGAATGTTCCATGGTATGACTTAAAAAATTTCCATCCAGCATTTATTCATTACGCTTGTTACGCTCAAAAATACAATAATCCCCATTTGTGAATAGGGGTGACTCTCCACAGATCTGAATTGTAACGTAGCATAGCACTCGTCTCCATTGTGATAGATAATCTGTACTGTGGAACATTCTAACAAGCAGGTAGCGGACCCTCCATTAGAAATGTTATGCAGTGCACCACAGCAAAAAAGGCCTATCAAAAAATAAGAAAAAACTACAAATTTTGAGGTAAAAATTCCCCATTTTAAATGAAATTATCTGCCAGTGCAGTAAGAAATTTTCACTTCACAAGTTTTCTTAAAACAAGACGAAATACGAATCTTGTTCTAAGCAGAAAACACTAGTTTGAAGTATTTATGACAAGATTTTTCACCTTATTGATTTGAGAAGGAAGTTAAAGAGGCTTAACCTGACTTGATTTAATATAAAAAGTGCTTAGAATAAGTTGTAATATCTACATAAGATAAATCAGGATGGAATATCTTGAAACAAGTAAAAAAAAATCTCATCTTATTAAGTAAAAAAATCTTAAAATTGATATTTTAAGATGAATCTGCTTAATTCAAGTCAGTTTAACTATGCTAGAAAATCCTTTTTTGCAGTGCAGTCTCCTCCTGTGATTATCGTCCTCAAACAAAACAATTTTGTATGTTTTCTGGCAAAACTCAATTTCTTGCTTTAAAAATAACTGTCTGCAATTCATGTTTTATCTTGTCCAGAATGATGTATTATTATAAAAATTGTTTCAACCTGTTAACCTTATATTTATCCTTTGCTTAACCCTCATAAAGCATCACACATCAGTGGTAAATTGAAAACTTTTGCACTAGTACTTTTACTTTTGTACTGGTCACTACTAGAGAGACCATTTCTGCTCGCAAACAGACCTAACCTCCATCTCTTCCGGGAGATTACCTGAGGGAGAATAAGTACAAGGACTGAATGAAGTAACAACGAAATAAGTGCTGGTTTCCGGGGCTCAGACGGTGCTCTATTGTAGCAGCTGACAGTGACAGAAGCCCACAGCCTTTCGTATGAGCTGGGCTTCTAATATCTCACCCGCTGCTGATGACTGCGCCCTTTCTTCCTCCTTTTCCCCATTGTGTCCAATCCACAGATTCGATTTACAGGCCTTTAAAAATGATTCAAACTTTTATTGCACTGCTCACCGAACAGAACGCTGTGAAATGAAATATTGGAGGAACAAGGCAGAGATATTTTATTTCAAAGTTATACTCGACGCTAATGTCACAGGTGGTGGGTAGAGATGGGGGTCTTGTGTATTTTGTTTTGTGTGTGTGCGTTCTGTGTTACTGGCGATGAGGGACATGACTTGATATCAACAATATGCTGTGTTTTTATGTTAATTCTTTTTTTTTTATTAAAGCATGTCAGCTTTATTGGACAGGAAACATTTAAGCATTTGATCTGTTGAAGAGTGGGGAGAGACATTCAGCAAAGCAGTGTTTGACCAAACCGGATGTGACAGATTTGCGGTGGACTGGCGCCTTATGCTTCGTGGTCTAACTACGTGCTTCAAGTCCAAAGTTGGTTTCGCCGCAATATGCCGTAGGCCTGGTAGGTGTCCTTTTATTATTTGATCATGTATCCTGTTTGGTTAACGGGGTGTGTTTTGTATATCTGTTTAGATGCTGTTTATTGACCCATGAGCATCTTCCGGGGAGGGCATCTTCTCTAACCCACGCATTTTACCTGTCCATTGGGTACACTGCAAAAAAGGATTTTCTAGCATAGTTAAACTGACTTGAATTAAGCAGATTCACCTTAAAAGATACATTTTAAGATTTTTTTACTTAATAAGATGAGATTTTTTTTACTTGTTTCAAGATATTCCATCCTGATATATCTTATGTAGATATTACAACTTATTCTAAGCACTTTTTATATTAAATCAAGCCAGGTTAAGCCTCTTTAACTTCCTTCTCAAACCAATAAGGTGAAAAATCTTGCCATAAATAATTGAAACTAGTGTTTTCTGCTTAGAACAAGATTCGTATTTCATCTTGTTTTAAGAAAACTTGGTAAGTGAAAATCTCTTACTGCACTGGCAGATAATTTCACTAAAAATAGGGCATTTTTACCTCAAAATTGGTATTTTTTTCTTATTTTTGAAAGGCCTTTTTTGCAGTGAAATATGTCTTCTTTGATTATATTTTTCTTTTTTATTCTTTGTTTCGGCGGGCCATTAACATTGTTTGTGTTTTCTTTAGATTGCAGTTTTATTTAGGTCTTTTACGTTAGTTATTTTGGATCTAAGTTGCCGTTATATTGAGTTTAGGTTTGTTTGTTTTGTTAGTTGGGTCCTTTTTGTTTCTTTTTGTTTTTGTTTTTGTTGGGGGATATTTGTGATTTGTTTTACCCATAACCCTTTTCTTTTTGCTCCAGGGCTGGTCGCTACGTGGGCGCTCGTCTGGTGGAGGTTTGGTGACAGGGTTTCTCTCTTCTGCCACATCACCCCTCGTGTGCTGTGGTATTTTTTGCACTTCCTTCACATTTGCACATTTAATTTTCCTCGGAAGTTGTGCTCATTTCTGTGTGTGGTGAGTGTTCTGTCGCCTAAAGTTGGACCCCGGTTAGCCCAGAGCGCCCCTTTTTCACACCTTTAGTCGCCGCTCTCTGTGATGATCTGTATTCTTTAAACTGAATTATTTTAACTCATCACAGATATATTTTTGATACAATTTGTGATTTAGAAATAAATAATTTTAAACATTTAATCTGACTCTGCCTCTCTTTAACCATAAACTGCACCCTATTTATGTAAAAGAACCTATGGTCACCTCATTACACATAGACTGTTGATACATAAATGGACATAACCTGCTCACTGCCGGGCTCCAAACTGAAGTGAGCATCAGGGCGATGCAATTGACTTCACATTGAAAAATTGTCACCCCTCTCTCTGTGACTGCTGCTTATCATTTGGGTTTTACAATGTTCATGTTAACCTGCTCTACATGACACTGGTGTTTTTATTTCGCTTTTTTGTCCATAAATAAATTCCTAATATGGAACGCGGCTCCAAATTCTACCCATAACCACCAGCATAGTGAGCTTCATTTGACTGGAGACGAGCATTCTGGGTGACGTCACACTCTCTTAGTCCACTTCTTTATACAGTTTATGGAGCTAACCCAGAGCTCAGCATGGAGTGACACACTTACGTTATCCAGTATAAAACAGATGAATTAAAACTCTAATCAAAACATGTCTTCTTGTAATCAAGGTATGTAGAATTTTCAATGATGCCATCAATCAATCAGACTTTATTTACAGAGCACTTTTCATACAAACAATGCAACACAAAGCGCTTTACAGTGATAAAAAGAACAATCTCACCCCCCACTCCCACCCCCACAAAGCTAAAATAAGTCTTGAGGTTACTACCTGTGACATAACTATCTTTTTTGCCAACTACCTGATCTGATCTGGGACGCTAACTATCTCGAACCATTACACAGAGAAAAAAGAAAACAGAGGAAGCACATAATAACAAAACAGGCTGATTTGGCAGGCTGATCCTAGCTGCCATGTAATAACTCAAATAATACTCAGATTTAGCAGATTTTGAGTGCTTTTCGTTTAAGCAACTTAAACGAACAGGCTTTTAGTGTTAAACATGTGTGAATGGAACAAAACACAACTTCAGGTATGATTTTTATGAGAAAACATTATAAAACAGAGCAGAAACATTTTTTAATTAAGCTGCAATTAATCTAAATGTCTCTGACTTACAATAAAATATAAAAATGTGTATTCTTCCATTTGACTATTATTCATCATGAAACCAGCTGCAAAAAGGCCTTGAACTGTTCCCCTGCATACAATCCTAATAATAGAGTGTTATTTTATGGAGGTGACAGAGGTTGGATAAAAACTGTGAGACTGTTCTCTAATGACACGTTGCATTATGTATTGGGATAATTATTCAGAGATGCGACTGGGTAAATAGACTGGATGTATTCCAAGAGCAGCAGACGGCGGCGCTCAACCTTGCCCAGGGGCAGTGCATTATACAGTGGGTTCGACATGCATAAATGTATAGGGCCAAAGAGGTGGAAGTAAACTGTAAACACCCTTCATTGCTCCCATTGTGGCACTCACAGTGAGCTAATTGATCTGGTTACATGGAGTGAAGGGATGGGGAAGTGACACTCGGGGCCCAGTCTCTGACCTAAATGTCACGGTGGTAGGTGCACACAGAGCTGTACTGGAGAGGTATGGAACAAGCACCAGAGGGCTGTCGGCTTGTATTTCTCGGATTAGTGTTTGGGGGCTGTGGCAAACGTGACAGAGGCTGTTTACAAGCACCGAATGGTAATTAATTGCAGTGTTGTAGTACAAGTGAGTGAAGGAGGAGGTTTAGAGAAATATAGTTAGTGGTATTCAAATATTTTTAGGCATATTTTAAGGACTTAGCAAAAGAAAAGTTTAATTCTGTCAGCTAGACACACTGCAGAGTTCACGTTTAGTGCAGTTCAACAATCAGAAACTTAACAAGTAAGAGTGTTAGTGTCAGTGTAGTTTCAGTGTGGTTAGCTCCTCAAATCAGGCAAGTATAAGGCAGTGTCCACTGGCTGTTTGACCAGAACTGAAGAACCAGTTTGGATGAGCTGCAAAATTAACTTTTGTCCAGTTGACAGAAGTAAATTTTCTTTTGCTATGGATCCTACCTGGATGACAGAGGGAGTACAAAGACATATTTTAAAGACCAATATTTCTGGACACACGTTTTGCATAGAACCAGCCTTGCCCGTCCAGCCAAAACCGTGCGCTATTACAAACTTTATAAAGACGTGTGGGTGCCCCTTCTGATGGGCATGACTGACAACACATTTGAAGCTAAAGTCCATTGCTAGAGGTGGTCGAATACAGTCAGAAGCCACAAAAAGGCACGGATCAGAGTTGCCTAGGCAGAGATCTCATTGAGTCTTTTGGGCTTTCGCATGCGCAGTGGGAAAGCAACAAAAGTAAGTGTAAGTCTTCTTATGAAGTTGCTTTATAATGTTTCTAAACCATTAATGAGTGAGCCAGGCAGAGCGTTTTGTCTGTTAGACTTGTGGCGATGTTGTAAGATGGGATAGAAAGTGGTGTTAAGCTTCTTCAGTGTGCACATTGGTGTTTTATGTGGATGTTACGAACTTGCCCAAATCAATACGCTAGTGTGTTACCTTGACAGACTCACTGCCACAGCAAGATCTCCAACTGTGCCGTTATTTGGCTTCTGACAGTATTCGACCACCTTTAGCAATGGATTTTAGCTTCAAACGTGCCAGACTTTCCGTTAAACAAATCAGAGAAAAAATGGTTTGTGTCAAAACAAATAAGGCATAAGTAAAAAAGGGAGAACTACACAAAGGACTGAAAGACTGCTCATATTTCTGCTGGATCAAAAAGTAAAGTGCTAAACTCTTATGTATTTGAGGTAAAAGAAGATGAAAAGCTGAAACATTTGAGACACAGATGCTACAAGTAATTGACTATGACCAAATTAGGATGGTTTCTTTGTCATGTTTTATGGTCTAGCTCCAGACCCTGACTGGGACTGGCTGGTCAGACAATAACAAGTCTAGCGCAATGGTTCTCATAAAAAAGAAATTACACATTTTACAAGATCAGCAAAATTGGGTCCTGCAGAAGCATTTTTACTGGGCAACCACAAAGCTAGACACAACCCTGTTTATGCACCCCATCTCTGTACATCTACATTTGTCATTTTAAAACTACATAATTGCATACTTTGTTGTACTACAGCATCGACGTGAGTGGAAGAGGCTATCGGAAATGTCCACAAAGTGTTTTCATTAAGCGTCTGTGGTCTTGTATCTTTTCTTTTACTGTTATTATCTTTGCCGTCTTAAAGCACACACACAGTCTAGTCTCTTAAGGGCTTTCAACCCCGGGCCACTTAAGATTCATCCCATTAAAGTCCAGGCCAGTCAATTCCGCCGCACGCTCTTAATAGATGACTCAGGAGCGAGACTTAGTGGGAGATTGGAGCTGATTATGCCCTTGTTCTGTTCATTTGCACAGACCCTGCTTAATTGACTTGAGAGCAGCGATCCATTGGACACACACTATCTGCTGCCAACCTCTGCCTGACCCGGCTCACGGCAGGGAACAGGAGAGCTGCTCGTGTTTAAATAAACTGTTTGTTTTCATCTGTGCATGTTTGTGTGCGCGTGTGTGTGAGGAATACAGTCGGAGATAACAGGGAGAGAGAGAAAAGAGGAAGCGTTGAGCATGTTTATCCCTGCGAAAGATAAAATAAAAGAGGATGAGAGAGCAGAGCTGGGTGCCAGGGAGAGGGAGAGGAGGGGGGTGTTCTTGTGTAATGTTTCAACAGATGACAGAGTTCAAAAGTCACACAGGCTTTACTAACAATATAGATCTTCAAACTATTGTCTGGGGGCCAAATGCAGCCCCCCAGACACATTTTCCAGAACAGTAAAACCCCCGGGGCCCATGCTGGATTGGCTCGAACCATTAGAAGTTGTTTTTGCTGCATATTTAAAGGTGCATTGTGTAACTTTTCTGGTGGAAGGTCCATCAAATGCTTTTTTTCATGGAGATGTTATTACTTTGGAGTGTTTCACAGTATGGTTTTAAACATTTCTATCTTCATGGAGACCAAACCAGAAACCACAAGTTTTACCATAATTTGAGTAAATTTCACTTGAGTAAAATTATCTGCCAGTGGAATAAGATTTTTTGTACTTAAAATATGAAAATACATCTTACTATAAGATAAGAAAAACTACAACTTTTTGCACTTAAAATAAGAAACAAAATAAAATGTTGCTTGAATTTAGAAAAAAAAAACATCCATCCATTTTCTTCCGTTTATCCAGGGCCAGGTTGTGGGGCAGCAGTCTAAGCAGGGACTCCCAGACTTCCCTCACCCCAGACACTTCCTCCAGTTCCTCCGGCGGGACCCTGAGGTGTTTCCAGGCCGAGAGACAAAGTCCCTCCAGCGTGTCCTGGGTCTTCCCCAGGGCCTTCTATGGGTGGGACATGTCGGAACACCTCCTGAGGGAGGCATCCAGGAGGCATTGTAGAGCGTGTGGGAGAATAACCACCAGGATTCGTTCGTTTCGATTCAGGCCAAAGTTTATTCCCCTAACTTCTAATACAGAGATGAAGCTGCTCTAATCAGAGGTCTGAGCCAGTTCTTTCCCTAGTAGCCTTATGATGTTAATTCAAGACTTACACCAGGTACTCTGACTGTCTGCTGACCCTCGCTCAGAGATATTTATACACACAATGAGATAAGAAAAATGCTGCTTGTTGCTGTTAAATCCTTTGGCAGGTGGTCTTGTTCCCATGAGATAAAAAGGACTTTCCTCGGATCAGCCAGTCTCCTGTAAACATTAACTCCAAAAGAATATTGTAAGACATAGCTGCGGATAGGCCGCAGAAACACAGTCAATATGGTTTTCCAAGTAACTTATGCAATCGTTGGAAATATACACATGTGCATATGCTAGCAGTAAAAACAATACAAACTCTATATGTGTATAAAAATACTGAAATATTTCCTCACCATCCGGAACAGATGCCCGAGCATCAGCTGCTTCTCTCGATGTGGAGGAGCAGCGACTCTACTCCGAGCTCCTCCCGTGTGACTGAGCTCCTAAACCAATCTCTAAGGGAGCGCCCAACCACTCTGCAGAGGAAACTCATTTCGGCCGCTTGTATCTGCGATCTCGTCCTTTCGGTCATTACCCAGAGCTCATGACCATAGGTGAGGGGAGGAAAGTAGATTGAGGTAAATCGAGAGCTTCGTCTTTCAGCTCAGCTACTTCTTCACCACAACAGTCCGATACAGCGACCACATCACTGCCGGCACTGCACCAACTGCCTGTCAAGAAAAAAACACCTGCAGATTATTTTACTTGTCAAGTTGAATCTGCTCAAATAAAGGAAAATGTTCTTAATTTAAGTCATTTTAACTCATCTAGAGATTGTTTTTTTCCCCCAGTGAAGTTAAACATCAGATTGATGGAGAGGCAACCCTGCAACCCTTGGAAGTATTTTTGAGCTATAAAACAATCTGGAATTTAATAAATGTAAGGTAGAGTGGTTTAATGTCATACTGTGGAACATTCCAGGCAGAGCAATGACATATCCAGGAAAACAAGCAGATAATGGACCCCAATCAAAAAGTTACATAGTGCACCTTTAATTTTTTTTTAACAAACCATCACTAACAAACATTGCATTGTAATACAGTTCATTTATGTTCCAAGACTGATTTAAAGGCTTTGACAGCCCCCATCTGATCGCCTCCCTGTACTGACCCTGTCTATGGCGGAGTCCTGCACGGGTCTGATTTTGAGAAACCGCACCCTTCCGTACCCGTCATACCTCAATCTGCACCTGACCCATTTTCCGACAGAATTGAAATAAAATTCAGACCGACACTCGAACCGCACCTGAATGAAAATCAGTCCGAGAGCCAAGAAAGAGCCACAACTTTTACTCTCCACTAGCTAATTTTCTTTTCAGCTCCTCAGGAGTCATTTTGAACTGCAGGACATCACATGTCCGTCTCTCCGTCTTCTTCCGCTTAATCCGGCTAGGATTAAGCGGGAGACAAATCGCATGTGTGGTTTGAAAATGAAAGTTGCAAAGATTTCTGGGATGCGCGTTGTCACGGGGTCCTCTTGAAGACACTCAGGCTGAGTCGGGATGCTTGTTTTAGGGTTTTTATTCTACAGTGCAAAACAGGAGCAAAAATGTGCACAGGAAATATTTACAGTGGTACAGTGAAAAAAAGGTCTATTTACAAGCATGTTCAAATAAAAATCGACTTCAGGTCTTTTCCTTTGCTCTCTCAGTCTCCGTTTGTTCTCTCCCTCGCTCTTTCAGTGAAACACTACCTTCTTTGTAGCCTGGACATGACACAAAACGATCCGACCAGACGACAGTCAAGACAAAACTGACCTGGTGCTGAGCGGCAGGGCGCACCTTTATACACTCCTCGCCCCTCCCACCTTACGTAACTCCCCTCTAAAACCTTAATTACATCATTCCTACAACCGAATGAGAAATATTACAGGGGCCAACAGTTACACATAGAGAATCGCCATCATCTCACATCCATAAATGACCTCCAACAGTTCACATACAAATAAAATTGTTAGAATAAAATGCTTATAATGGAGTTATTAAAAATGTACATGTGGTTAAAAGAGTTCTTTGTTAAAAAGGAATGCTTTGAGAGACCAGATGCCTGACCTCTTATGACCTTTTCCCTCCTTGCAGACGGTTCACAGGTCGTAAATTTGTGCTTATCTCAGCAAATGTAAAACAAAGCCATGATATACTTCACTATGTTGTAACCTATGTATTCACTATGTTGTAAACTATGTATTCTCTGACTATGCTTTGTACTGACATGATTGATTTGATAAAGGAAATAAAGGGACGTGCTGCAGAAGGAGGGGCAGGAGACCTGGGGTGTGTATGGCCGAGTAACAGGCAGACATCATCAGCTCTCCTCCGTGGCACGTAAAATGAAAAGACTGACTCAGGTGGTTTTAATCTCAATGGGGCAGAGACTGGTTTAATGTAAAACTGTAAGATTTATCACTGGTTTGTGATCTTATTCCATGACAGTAAATGGTCCTTGGAGCCGGATCGGTGTGCTTCTGCTGGAGGGTGAACAACAGAGATTGGAGAGTGCGCGCACCCAGCATTGAGCTGTGAAATCCGTCTTTTCTCGACGGCAACCCCTGTTGGGCATCCTCTTCGTGGAAGGACCCGGACGACCAGAGCCAGTTATAACACCTGAGGTCAGAAATTTAACTTCTAGAGAGTGAAGTTATGCAGAACTAGAGATGAATCTAGTGTAGAGTATGAATGAACTGTTGAATGAGCTGTTGAATGGGGATTCAAATTGAACACTGTTAAGGTGTATCAAGGTTGAATCTCATTAAGGACATAGGTTGATGGTGTGCTGAAAATTGATCCAGTGTCCTTCTCGGTGTGTGAATTAACACCAAGTTTATGACCGCCCATCGTGGTAGAAGCTTGTCATAAAACACAGAGAAGATTCCAGAAGATCAACAGTAGGCAGACCTAGACACATAGTACAACATGGCAGAAAAAACAGTAAAAATAGAAACAGATTTGGAGTATATGAAGCGAATTTATCCAGAGAGTTGCAAATTCCTAAAAAAATGGAAAGTAAAATATAATTTTGATGGAACTCTTGATGAAATTAAATTAAGTCAGTTAATGTTGAACTTATCAATTCATGATCAATTTAAAGGAAAGACAAAATATACACCTGGTAAACAGGTAACTACAGCTAGACTATGGATAGCAGAAAGTAAAACGTAAAAATGTGAACCCTAAAAAATATCTGCATTAGTTGTGTCTGCGTCCGGAGGACGATGATGCAGTAGTGCAAGGCGCCCTCTACAGGCAGAGCAGGCAGAGGGTGGTGAGGAACAAGGTGAAAATGAGGAATTGGGTGAGAAAGAAGATAAGGAGGAGTTTAGGACCTTGGGGCTTTATCCAAAACTTCCAGAAATAGGAGTACTGACGAAAAACACAAGCTAGCCAAAACCCATTTTGGGCTCCTCCCACTGCCCCAGAGGCCCAGCAGAGCCCTCCACCCAGATATGATACAAAAACTCCACCCCTGGCAGCTCCCATCTCCTAAAACTCCACCCCCTGGCAGCTCCCATCTCCTATATCAAACCATTACCAGAAGTAAGACAGAGATGCCAGGTCTAGTTAAATATACCACAGACCAGACATGGGTTCAAATAGATTGTCCTACCTAAAGAAGAAGAAATAGCTGAAGGGTATCCTTTAATTTCGCTTCCAGACCCGCACACACAGGGGGCAACGATACAGGTTTACAGACCATGGGCTGTAGCAGACATAAAAAGCATTGGAAGCGTTACTAGAGCTGAAGCTGACATAGAGACATGCATTTCAGACTTAAAAGATCTAATCAATTCTTATGGCCTTGACGCGATGGAGTGTCAACGAAGTTCTAATGTTGCATTTAGGACATAAATGGGCTTTAGTTAGAGGAGATTTTGACCCAACTCAAGCGCATGGAAATGGAAGGCGATGTAATTCCCGCAGCAGAAATAGTACCTGTTCTAGACCATCCAAATGGAGTGTTCGCTAGGATGCGTACACAGTTTCAGCGTAGAGCAGATTATAATAAAATCCAAAACACCAAACAGAAAGATGGGGAAATGGTGCAGGAATTTCAGGTCCGAATGACAGAAGTATTTAAAGCAAACAGTGGCATCACAGAGAATGCAGATGTTAATGGGCCTTATCAACAACAACTAAAAATGGCTATATTAGGAGGACTTAAAGAACCAATTAAAATCTGGCTCCAAAAGACGTACGTAGGCTTTCCTACAGCAACATTGACAGATTTTATGACATATGCAATACACGCTGAGGGTGTAGTGCAGAAAAAGAAAATGCAGCAAGCAAACAAAGTGCTTATTTCTGAATCGGGAATAGAGACGTATGTCTTAGAAAAAAAAAGAAAAAAACGATATCAAAAAGCTGAACAAAGATACAACGGAAATGATAAGCAGGAAAGAGATAAGGAGGAGGGCAGATGTTTTATATGCCACAAGAGAGGACATTTTGCTAAAAACTGTAGGCTGAGAGGAGAAGATAGTAGCAGTGAAGGAGAGGAAGAGAATGAAAGAGAGAATGAAAGACAGAAGCCTAGTAGAGCATGACTAGATAAGAAATACAAGGATAAATGTCAGGAAGAGGGAAAGTAATAAACCAAAAAGAAATACACGTGGCTGAAAAACCTATGCCTACAGAAATACAGATTCAAAATAACACAGGAGAGGAAGAGGATCCCCAAAGTGCAGAAATGTATCTGTCATTTAATGAGATAGATTACAGGACGAAACCAGAAATGACGATTTATGTGAATGGGCAACCTATGTTGTTCTTGGTAGACACAGGTGCAGAAAGAACTGTTATGAGAGACACAAAGCCATTAAGCCCTCAAATAAAACTATAAGAATTATTTCAGCAAATGGCAATATACAATCCCAAAAAATAAGTACCCCAATAGGGTTTAGTTTGACAGCAGAGCGAGACTACAGTTAGAAGTAGTAGTATTATCACCAAGATGTCCACATAACCTCCTAGGCAGAGATCTAATATTAATGTTAGGTTTAGCATTGCTTCCTACGCCAGAGGGACGTCTAATGATAATCAAAGCAGATGCCCTGAATTACACAGGGGTTCACCCCGTTGAGAGCACAGGGGCCCTCCACTATTGGTGGAGTTTAGATCTCCCAGAGAAGGATCTACAACAAACTGCTAAATCACTTATAGAGATAGCAGAAGGGATGATACAGGGGGAGTATGACAGAAAAGAAAGAGACGAATTACATTGTACACTTAGGTACAAACGCACTTCAGGACCAGACCAACCCTATAATGACAGGAGTGCACAAATTAGGTCCCCAAAGCGTGACCTTACCTTACATTTATGCCAAAGATGGGTGTTCCTTCTGTGACATAAAATGTAACTGAAACTGTGACTAGACTAATGCAGTCCCCATACACAAGACACGTGTCACTGACAAAAGGAAAACACGAATGGAGAGACAATGCAATAAATATGAGACATGTAATGCGTTCAATTACAGACTGGACTGAAACTGAAGATCCTAGTGTAGAAAAAGCCTGAGTACTAGATGGAAAAGGAAAAACTACATTATAGAGTGACAACAAACCACAGACACATTTGACAGAGGGAGGAATAGACTGTGAAATATGACATGTAGATGCAGAAACATTCGTGCTAACTCCAGAAGAGAATGAAGCTTTAGAACAGATCTCACAAAAGTGTGAGCACAGGCCCAGCAGATGTAGGTCTAATGCATGGTGCCCAACCTGTAAAAATCACAGGCAAAACTGAGTTTAGGCCAAGAATTAAACAATATCCCTAAAGCCAGATGCAGAAAAAGGGATAGAACCAGTAATAGAAGATTTAAAAAAGGCAGGTGTAATAATTCCATGCCCAGAGGCTAAATGCAATACACCAATTTTTCCAATAAAAAAAGCTCCACCCTCCACTTCGTGGAGAATGATTCAAGATCTACGTGCAGTAAATGATGCAATGCAACAGACTACACCAAATGTGCCTAATCCGCACACTTTATTAAATTCTATTAACCCAGAAAGCAAATTCTTCTCAGTTATAGACTTAGCAAACGCTTTTTTCAGCATTCCAGTTGCAAAAGAGAGTCAAGATTGGTTTGGATTCACTTATAAAGGCCAGAAATATACCTTTGCTCGACTCCCACAAGGATTGGCTATTTCTCCCACAGTGTTTTCTCAAAACATTGCAAATTGCCTAAGTGGTTTTAACCCAAAAATGATAGCCAAATTATTGTCTATGTAGATGACATCTTAGTGACGAATGCAGATCAGGAAAAATGCAAACAAGATACATTAGCCTTACTTGAATACCTAGGCCAAACAGGCAATAAAGTGAGCCGTGATAAATTACAACTATGGAGAAAAGAAGTGAAATATTTAGGCCACAATCTCACTTCAGAGGGCAGAACCATCTGTGAATCCAGAAAAGCAACCATTTTAGCTGCCCCAAAACCACTCACAAAAAAACAGATGATGTCGTTTTTAGGCCTCTGTAATTATTGCAGAGCATGGGTTGTAGATTACGCAGAAATGGTCCGACCATACAAAATCTAATTTATGAGACTCCAATGACAATGACAGATCATATACATTGGACAGCAGAGGCAGAAACAGCCTTCTGTAAATTGAAACAGGCATTGGCAACTACCACTGTACTGGCACTTCCTGATTACACAAAACCTTTCATTCAAACATGTGATACCCGAAATGGGTTTATGACTTCAGTGTTAATGCAAAAATATGGCTCAAAACTAAGACCAGTAGCCTATTACTCAAAACAATTAGATCCTGTAGCTAGAGCCACACCACCTTGTGTACAGGCAGTGATAGCTGCTGCAATGGCCATACAGGAGTCAGCAGAAGTGGTTCTGTTTCACCCGCTGACCCTTAAGGTTTCACATACTGTGTCAGCGCTTTTAATGCAAACCAATATGGCATTTTTGTCACCTGCACGACATTTAATGTGCATGACAGTGCTATTATCACAACCACACTTAACCATAGAGAGGTGCAGTGCGTTAAACCCTGCCACACTCCTCCCCCTGCCGGAGGATGGGCAGAAACACGATTGCATAAAAGAAACTGAAATAATACACAAACCCCGACCTGACTTACAAGATACTCCACTGAATGCAGGTGCAATAGTATTTGTAGATGGCTCAGCAAGTAAGAACAAGATAGGCCAAAATCAAGTAGGATATGCCATTACTACTATGGATAAAATTTTAAAACAAATGAAACTGCCTTCAAACTTATCAGCACAGGCTGCAGAATTAATAGCAGTTACGGAAGCTTGTAAATTGTTCAAAGATGAAGAGTTGACCATATGGACAGATAGTCAATATACTTATGGATCAACACATCACTTCTGTACACAATGGGCCAGAAGAGGTTTTAAAACATCCAGCGGCAAAACAGTGGCACATAAAGTCCTACTAGAAAATCTTTTAGAAGCCATAAAATTACCTAAAAGGCTAGCCATCTGCAAATGTGAAGCACACAAATCAAACACAGATCCTATCTCGGTAGGCAACAGATTAGCAGATACCGCAGCTAAAGCTGTGGCACAAAGCACACAGATGTTACATTCAGAAGAAATAACGAATCAAGACGAAAATTTGTTGTTAAATTATCAACAAAATGCTCCCAAATCTGAGAGAGATGCCGGGATAGGAGAAAGGAGCTACAAGAAAAAATAACCTATATGTAGGCCCTGCTGATAAACCATGGCTACCAAAATCATTATTTAATTGGGCTTCTAGATTGACGCATGGACTATGTCATGTGTCAACAGGGGGTATGATTGATATGGTGGAAAAGCATTATAATACAATAGGCTTTAATACATATTCAAAAAATTTTTGTAAACAATGCCTAATCTGTATTAAAAATAATGCACAGGACAGCTGAGACCTAAAAGAGGAGCTTTCCTAATCCAGAACATCCTTTCCATACACTACACATGGATTTCATTCAATTAACGAGAATCTAAAGGTGTAGAGTATTGTCTAGTGATTATAGACGCATTCTCCAAATGGGTGGAAATATTCCCAACAGCTAAACCGGATGCACTAACGATTGGCGAAGCAATATGCAAGAGCATAATTCCCACATTTGGCATTCCAAAAGTTATAAGATCAGATAACGGAACCCATTTTGTTAATGAAGTCATCACAAAGATAGGGGAGAGATTTAACATAGATCTGAAGAGACACTGTGTATATCACCCACAGTCAGCAGGCCTAGTGGAGAGGGACTAACGGGACAATAAAAACAAGTTGGTCAAGACAATGAAGGAAACCAACAGACCATGGCCTGATTGCATTGAACTAGTTAAACTAAACATGCATATTTTGCCAGCAGAAGGGCATACGTTGAGCCCATTTGAAATACTATATGGAAGACCATATACTATTCCGGATTTACAATTAAAGACAATAGATCAACCAGACTCTGATCAAGATCTTATTGACTATATGAGAAAAACCCTGTTAACAAGAGATGTTGTAAACAGCAATAAACTGCCAGAAGGAACTATTTCTCTACAGGGCAACACGGCAAAACCAGGAGACCACGTGTTCATAAAGACTCTAAAGAGGAAGAATTGGACCAGTCCAAGGTGGGAGGGACCGTACCGAGTCATCTTGGCTACACCCACTGCAGTAAAGGTCGAGGGCAAAGCCACCTGGATTCATCAATCACACTGTAAGTTGAGGAACCAGTTGGACCTGACAGATCCAGACCCAGCCTCCAAGACCTCCCAGACGCAGGACGCCGAGATCTCCAAGACCTCCTAGACTCAGGACATCTCTGACTCAGGCCTTCAGAGACCTCCTAGACCTCCTAGACTCAGGACATCTCTGACTCAGGCCTTCAGAGACCTCCTAGATTACTCCTAGACCAGGACTTCAAGAGTGAGTAGTAGGTAAACTACGCTCACTCAACGGTGTTCTTACTGAGGAAGTTTATCCTCGGGCACTGAAAAGATGACAGCTCCATTCATCCCAAGGGAGAAGCAACTGTCTGAGAAAGAGAAGTAAAACAACCACAAAACACCCAGTTAAAATGGTTAAATAAGGTGTTATTTGTCATAATTTTATTCATGGTGTACATAGCAATAATGTTTTTGATATATATCAAACATACACACACTGACTTGGTAGTGAGTACACAGGTCACACACAGCAAATACAACGACTCCACTGTCTCTGAGACTGTGACACATCCTACGACTGAAATGACAAAAAAAGACAAGACAAAATTGACCCAAGTATTGATGCATAAACGATATATACTTACTCGTAGAGAAGTGATAAATCCACATCAAGTACATCACATACTAAATAATAAATGGTTTAACCTCATGAACATAACAGCACAACACCTTAACATCACAAAGGACTGTTATATCTGTTCCCTTATCCCTCACCATGCCAATGAGGTACCGGTGTTTACACCTGTCCCTCTTTCAGCTAAAGACATGTTTTGTGCACTGGTAGGGTACTGGCCGATCTCGAACGAGTGTTAAACTGCCTCTATGTGATGGTTATTTGACAAATGCCTCAGACTGGAGGGATCCAGCTAAGTGGACTGACAACACTAACCAGACCATATGGAAAGGTGTCCAGGTTAGAAAGGCCTGAGTTCCCGGACTGACAGTGACCAGAGAATGTGACAGGGGTTTCCAGTGGGTGGGGAACACTCAAGGTCGTAGAAGAGCTCCCAGTCCCGGATGGAGAACCACAGCCTATAAGGGGGCCATGGTATGCACTGCCTCTTACCCACAGAGGTAAAACAGTTGGACCCACAATAATAGGCATATTCACATTTAATTTGGACGAGGTAGCCAAAGACCTAAACTTAGTTGGGCTGCCAGCCGACTGGACTAGACTTAATGTACCCATCTGGGCCATTCCAGCTCCTGTAGGAGCGGTATGGATGTGTGGAAAACTGCTCACCTCATCCTGCCACCAGACTGGTGTGGAGGCTGTTATTTAGCTTCTCTCCAACCAACAGTTTTCCAATTAGTCTCAACTGACCAAAACCCGCACTACAACAAGGTAAAAGGGCATACACACCGCTAAAGCAATCTAACACCCATACCCCACTGATAAGTGGCACAAGAGGGTTTTTATGACACTCTTGCCAAATTACGGAACAGCGTATCTCGGAAAAAGAATGAACGCACGATGGTGGGCGTTAGAAAACATAACTGGTATACTAGATGATATTACTACTCAACTCCGTGATGATCCAGAGCGCAAAGCTATGAGAGAAATGCTGATGTTACACCAGCTCTCTCTAGATTTCCTGTTTGCATCAGATGGAGGAATCTGTACTAAATTTGGCTCTGAACACTGTTGTACCTTTATTCCAGACTCTGCTGGAAATTGGTCTGAAATACATGACAGAGTTTCCACCCTCAAAGAGGAATTGGCACAAGCTAAAGATCAGGGAGGAAATTTTGATTCATGGTACAGTTGGTTTGATATATTTGGCCGATACAGGAAATTGGCAGCAACTATATTAACCTCCTTAATAATGTGTGCACTTTTGCTTCTAGTGTGTGGATGTTGTTGTATTCCAATCTTCAAAACACTAATGCAAAAGTCTATTCAGAGTACAATGACCTTAAACAATGAGGAGTTTCAACTTCTCTTAACAGATACCTTAACTTTGACTCTGACAAGGACAGCCCAGACCTAAACTTTGAACACAAATAGACAAAACTGAAACACAGGTAAAATGACTAAGAGCCAACATTATCCCGAGTGTACGATTTTACACATTTTTATGGCGACATGTGCTAAAGTTATTGATATAGAAGGCTCATGTTCTGATCTTATATGATGTAATTTTTATAAACAGGGGTAAAATGTTAGAATAAAATGCTTATAATGGAGTTATTAAAAATGTACATGTGGTTAAAAGAGTTCTTTGTTAAAAAGGAATGCTTTGAGAGACCAGATGCCTGACCTCTTATGACCTTTTCCCTCCTTGCAGACGGTTCACAGGTCGTAAATTTGTGCTTATCTCAGCAAATGTAAAACAAAGCCATGATATACTTCACTATGTTGTAACCTATGTATTCACTATGTTGTAAACTATGTATTCTCTGACTATGCTTTGTACTGACATGATTGATTTGATAAAGGAAATAAAGGGACGTGCTGCAGAAGGAGGGGCAGGAGACCTGGGGTGTGTATGGCCGAGTAATAGGCAGACATCATCAGCTCTCCTCCGTGGCACGTAAAATGAAAAGACTGACTCAGGTGGTTTTAATCTCAATGGGGCAGAGACTGGTTTAATGTAAAACTGTAAGATTTATCACTGGTTTGTGATCTTATTCCATGACAAAAATACAGTTAATTGTCCAGTCGCTTGTCGCTCACATGACCCCCGGAGCGTGCGCAACAGGAGGACACGTGGGCAACTTTGCTGGAAATTTCACATAGATAATGATATGCGTGCGTCAGAGAAGTACTGGTTGTGTGACGCCATCTACAGGCTGGTAATTTCATATCTTAATTGCAGATGGACAGCAGGCACATTACTGTAATTTTGTTTAGTAATAACACAAGCCTGCAAAATCTATCTATCCAAACAAAATACACACAACAAAATACCCCCACCCCCCCAAAGTAAATGGATATCTATCCAAAAAACTGCACAACAAAGTAGCAACATGGGAGAGAGAAGAAAATAACTTCGTGTCTTGCAAGATTTGAACCTGAATTTCCACACTACATGTCTTGTTAGGTAGGTGCTCTAACCACTGCACCACAATCTACAGACTAATTCAATGAGAAAACTAAAAGAATTAAATTCATGACACAGCATTTTAAAAAAAAATCTAATTTTAGATGAAACGTATCATGAAATAGGGATTCAAATTAACAATGAGGTTCATTTATGGGTTATTTTTCTGTCAACCACAAAAATCAGCCAATGTGAAAATATAATGCAGTTCAGTTAGAGCAATCTTTGCCACATAGGTGATCTGTGCTGAACTGTTTTTGTCTGCCTGTCTTGATCAGCCATTGGGCGCAAACACTTCAAAGTCATTGGCTGTCAGACAAGAAGGCTGGATACCATTATCATAATGAAACTTGGTGGACACACTTGATGCACAAAACGCGCGTAAAAAACGCGCAAAACTTGAGTTCAACGTGAGTTAGTATGTGCGAATTGCGGCAGTCTTGGCGTTCCATAGACCTGCTCCGTCACACGCGTGTGCAGCAAAAACATGGATTTAAGATCTAATCATCTTGTAAAAACAATGGCATTTTTGCTTTTCACCAAAATACAGCCCTGTTTTTTGTTTGCACATGATGTTTTGTAAATCGCAGATTAGATCCACGCGTCCTCCCGTCGGGTATCTGCGGGCACCCAAACCCGTGGTCTGCGGCCCTCATCTACATGTAGTAAAATGCAGCCCTTAATGAATACAAGTTTGGACACCCCTGATATGCATCGTTTTTTGGACGAGGCATTTTTATTATTAGCGTTCTAAAAGTTATGAATTATGTGATCAGTTTACAGAAAATCAAATCAAGTGATAATGAGAGTTTCAGAGTAGCTGTAAAAATGAGACGCATTATATAATACTGGAGATTGTCAGAGCTGTGCTGCAGACAGCTAAATGCTGAAGGTTAGAGAAACATTCAACAGCAGCAAATCCACTCTTCAAGCAGCATTCTGTTGGATACGGTAAGGTATGAACCTAGTTAAGATGCACTAAATATTTTTGTGACTAACCACGAAAATATCCCAAAAACACACATTCAGGGGAGGATCTTTTCCAATAGTTCAGTGTTTCATGTGTTGAGGTTTTATAAAAGATCAATGTTCAACACTGTGGACCATGATATCGGCCTTGCCTTTGGGTAGTGACTCACTTGTTTGCAGTGGATTTGTATGTGTATCAACATAAAAAAGAGAAAAAAATGGAGCAACACATGGTAGTGAGAGTGTATGCGGTGTAGATGAGAAGAGGAATTGTCAGAGCAATGGTATCTCAAATGCAGGAGGATAAAAAAATACTCAAACACGCATGAAAAACAGCAAAAGGGTCTCATTTAATGTCCTGGGGCAAGTATGTACAGCTATATGTTTATACTGCTGTGGACAAGCTACAGAAAAATAATGCCTGGCCTTTTCGACATAATCAGCACCAAACAACGTTTTGTAAGTGAAAGTAGCATTTGCACAAAAGTAGAAATGGGTTTCTTTGAAAAGCTTGTATTTTCCCTGGAGGTTAAAGTTCATCTGGCCTTTGTCTAACCAAGTCTTACAGAAGAAGACGTAACCATGGAGATACAGACTGGAGTGGGGGGAGCCAGAGCGTCCCCCTTGTATCATTACTCAGCCCTGGATAAACAAGCCAAACAATAACACATTGTGTACAGTGATACTGAGAAATGGCCCCGCTCATACTCTTGTGCTGAGTCCAAATATTCCCCACTACTTTTGAACACAAAGCATATTTCTGAATCTGGCTCGGGAGGCAGCACATTGGATTTCACTCATAAATGTTTTAAAAATGTAGGAATATTTATGACCCATCCTCTATTATAGCAAATCTATAGCAGGACCATTAGGCCTGCATTAGTAACTGAAGTATATTTGACCTAATCCTGGTACTCAGTGAGAAGTCAATAGCTTACATTAAGGGCTGCCTAAATAAAAATATGACCCTGTTTTTTCTATTCTATTTTCGTAGCACTTTCAAAGGCTCTTTCTCTCTCTCCATGTCCTCTTAATTGAAACATTCATTACAAGAAAACGATTCCTCTGTGGCATTGTCCAACAGCAGTGCTACAAGACAGCAGCTGCGGAGACAGACTTCAACCGTAACCGTATTAGCAGAAGTAAATACATCTGAATGAAAAGTGCACTCCTCGGCCAGGACTTTGTTGTAATCTCCGAATGACCTTCTTATGTATGCTTATTGTAGCTGCAATTGGATTTCGCATTGTCTTATCAAGTTTGTGTGCTGACAATTTCATCAAAGCATGGGGGAAAAAATGCATTAGCGGCGCCACAGCAGAGACTATGAAAACAAGCTAAAAGCCAAACTCGGCCTCCAACTGAGTCCACTACGCAAGGTACAAAGGAACTTTTTTTCCCTTGGTTTCAAATGCCATGAGCAGTTCTTTTCTTTCAATTATGCCGCGCAAAACAAAAGGTCAGATTTGGACATTTACAAACAAAGGAGGGAGTCTTCGGTATTGTTGTGACTGGTGAAAAGCTAGTATAATAATGTGGCCATGGGCTAATTTACTGTAGTGAGATAAAGAAGTAACAGCCCTTTAGGTCAAGCGCTAAGGTCTGTTTGAACAGGCGGTCCTCAGGTAAGTGGGCTTTTGGGAGCAGTACTTCTATCAAGTACAAAACATAAGCATTTACTCAAAAAGGATGAAATTAAACACATTTGTAGGGATCATCGACCGTATTTATGAGTGGACTAAGTAAGTGTGACGTCACCCATAGCGTTCAGCGCCGCTCAAATGAGGCTCCCGATGCCACTGTTACAGAGCGAATTTGGAGCCAGGTTCCATATTTGAAAATCTGACCACGAGTATCATAGCAACCACAAGAGCCAGTCATGATGGAGGTCGTTAAATGTTCCCACCCGACTCATGGCAGAGCGGCGATACTCTGCACCATTCTGCACGGACCGCTGTATTTCAGTGATTCTTGAGAATAATAAGGAAACGTTTAGCTTTTATCATCAAACTTTAAATAGTAAGTTTAAGTCATTGATTTATGTTCTATGTTCTGTTACGTACGAACAACAATAGAGTCGCAATTTAATGAAATTCACTTTACTTTATGCTAGTTAAGATTCTAGTAACGTTAACTATTGTAATTGTTTGAATTATTTTGTCATTTTATTTCAAAATAGTCAATCGGGGCAGGAAAGCGGGAAGGGGAATTACTTAGCAGAGAAATGCACAAGCTGTCAATCAAACCTGTTGCTAACGCTGGCGGCAGTGACCTCGTGGAATGAAGGCGTCTGATTGGTCCGTTATTTATGTTCATATCTTGATTTAGGAACAAAACAGCGAAATAAAAAATTCAGGATCATGTGTCGCGGGTTCATACGAACATTTTAAGGCCAAAATGACGAGGCTCAGTGCAGCAGGTACAGAGAGAGGGACAATAAGATCTCAATGTAAGTCAGTGGGGAAAAGGGAGAGAAGGAGCCGGAAGAGCCTCCTGGAGCACTTCCTGTTTAGCTATGTCCATTCATATATATGTTAGGGATACAGTGGCAGAGTAGTGAGCACCAGTTTCTCTCAAATGAAGATTGGTGAACCTTTAGTGGTAAACTCTGTAAATTAAAACATACCTGGATATGGATGTTTAACACATTAATGTTGCTTATTTAGCTGCAGTTCTTCTCTCAAACAGAAAACACTGTCCCACCTTGTGATGTAATGTGTTTTTAAACTCCATACACCTTCACTAGAAAGGTGGCAGAAAACTATACCTTCATGATAACACAAGATAAAACAGATGTGTGAATGAAACAAAACACAGCTTTAGGTATGTTTTTGAGGAGGAAACAACATTATAACAAGACACAATTTTACTAATACTAATACTAATACAGGACCTTTCATTTCAGAAGAGGGCCAGGACATAGTGTTATGGAAATCTTTACATAATCATGTTTAATCTTTATATAAGTAGTGTAAATTCCATAATTAGTGCATAAATTAATCTCATAATTTCTAATCATAACTGAGGGTTCTCTTGAGGATGTTCAAAATACAACAGACCACTTAGTCATAATATATCTCCTTTAATTATGTCTTTCCATCTTTGTTAAATTCAACTTGCTTCCATTTATTATTTTGACCAGCGTTGTGTCTGACTCGTCCTTGACTCTGTTTGGGAACTAAGCTCCTGCCTGTGAATCTTTTGGGTGGTATATATCCTCCGTATGATTTATTGTAAACACCAGAGACAGGGAGAGACCGCTCTGTTAAGTCAGGCCGTGATTGTCCGCCCGCACTACTGCTGGAATAAATCAGACTCTTTGATTTAAGATAACTCCTCAGTTTTAGTCTGTTATTACTGTAGAAATGCCACAATAATAGTAAATGAGGAAACAAGTAAAAATACAACATGCGTTTTAAAGCAACACTGCGTAACTTTCTGTCACTGTAGAAATAAAAAGTTCTAATCAACATTTTCCACAGTCCAAAAAACAAAATCTAGTCAATTTAAGATGACTTGAAGAAATTTTCCCATGATTTGAGTCAATTTCACTTGACAAGTAAAATGATCTGCCATTGGAATAAGACTTTTTGTACTTATAATGAATATGAAAATACATCTTGCTACACTTAAAATAAGAAAAACAACAACATTTTACTTAAAATAAGAAACAAAATCAAATGGTGCTTGAATTAAGAAAAAAACACACTTATTCCACTGGCAGATTATTTTATTTGTCAAGTTGAATCGACTCAAATAAAGTAAAATGTTCTTAATTTAAGCCATTTTAACTTGCCTAGATATTGTTTTTTTTGGAGATATTTCTTGCCATATTATGAAACATTATCACCAAAAGATAATCAAGCATTTCCTTAGCTGAAACCCTCCTTCATGCTGTATAAGAATAAGGTTTGTGAAGTCTGTTTATAGTTAAAAAGTTACTCAGTGGAGCTTTAATGAGCAAAAAAAAAAACCTGAAATACTCAAAGTAAATAAATATACAGTTGAAAATAAGCTTTTTCAGAAAATAGAAGTTAGGACTTATTTCTCTTTCTGGCATAAAAATCAGGAAA
The DNA here is from genome assembly GCA_034769755.1 of Odontamblyopus lacepedii. Lineage (NCBI taxonomy): Eukaryota > Metazoa > Chordata > Actinopteri > Gobiiformes > Gobiidae > Odontamblyopus > Odontamblyopus lacepedii. Next base: position 32,293,550 of record CM068346.1, on the reverse strand, counting down.
AAAACAAATAACTAAACAGATTTACTGTCTATAATTTATAGAATTGTCACAAATACAGTGCTTTAAAATATCAGTGTGTGTATATTGCTGTAAGAGAAAGTTTTTAGGTTGAAATCTTTCTTATTTTTATATTTTAAGGTATTTCATTGTTATTTGATGTTTTATGTGTATATTTCCAAATGAAAATCACACTAACCATTACTTAGGATTTATCATGAGTTTAAAGCTGCATTGCGTCACTTTTCTGGTGTAGGGTTTCCTATAGAGATGTTATTACTGAATGTTTCACAGCATGGCATTAGCGTACAGATTTTATCATCATGGACACCAAACCGGGCCAAGTTACAGGTCAGATCTGCGGAGAGGCAACCCCACTTATACTCAGAATACCTGTTTTGTAGGTATTTTTCAGCAATAAAACCACCTGTAACTGAATAAATGTTAGTTAGATCTGCTTTTTATGTCATACTGTGGAACATTCCAAGCAGAGCAATGACATCTCCTTAGCGACAAACCCCCAAAAATTTACATAGTGCCTCTTTAACAACTTCTGACTGCTTTTTGAAGTACTTTGTCTCCTGCTACAATTTCATTCTAATTTAGCTTTAACTTTGCCTGTGACATTAACGTGGAAATGGGATCCGTGGCGAGCGGGTTAAGTGAGCGATCATCTCAGCGGTGGGTGGAGGATGTGACTTAACGCCCCACAAACAGCAAATGGATGGAGTGACTGTTCCCCTTCCATAAGTCAGGTCTGGCATGAATACAAATGGGGGAGTTGAAGAGCAGGGGCCGGGCGTGCGCTGGATGGCTTTTCGCACGCCGCCCAACAAAAGCAGTGTTCCCCTCCTAATGGGTCGAGCCTGACTGAATTCAATCCTGTCCCCTGATATCTTCTGAAGAGGATGCAAATTGTCCATCAGCCCTAGCCCAGCCTTGCCCCTCTCCTCTGCCTCTCCTGCAGCATCACTCATTCCTCTTGATTATTCGCCCATCTTTTACCATGAACCCGTTTTGTTTTTGCCTTGGAGTTTTTCTTTTTTTGGTCCTGTTTTCATGCTTTGTCTGCATTTATCCACGTTAAGTTTGAGCATAAGCCTGAACGATTGCTGCAGCAAAGGTTATGCTCTATGAGGTTCCTTGCAAATAATGTGAAAAGACCCGTTTGTAGCCTGCACTGTACGGTTTTAAAGGTCCTAACTGCACAAAATTGACTCGTATGAGCTTTAAGCCATGTTGTAATGTTGTTTCCTCATCAAAAACATACCTGGAGTTGGGTTTCGTTTCAGTCACATATGTTTGAGTAATTCTGGTTTAATAGTCTATCTACATTTCCAAAGCACAAAATGTTCCACCTCCTGATGTTTTGAAGCGGTAGTTTTGGCAGTCCAATGAGGTTCATTTGGTCTTCTGATAATTTATGATCTAGGTTATTTTTTCAGCCCAAGAGTTTGTTTTCATACCTGACAGTCTCGCCTGCTCACTAACGGTCTTCCTCAGAGTGGTCACGTGATGTTGCTGTGACGTTTCCAGTCAGTTGATTTATACAGGTTTTGGTGCTGTCTTTCTAGTGGTGGAGACGGGATGACAGCGCCATCTGCAGTCCAACTTCCTCAGGACAGTATTCCAGGTGTGTGAAGGTAAAAAATCCCCCTAGTTCCGGTTCATAGTCCTGCATGTTTCTGTATTTCGATTGCCTCTTTAATCCAGCGACGATGTTTGTTGTCCTCTGTCCCAACGATGTTTGCTTCGTCCTTGGTAGTTTTGTAATTCCGGGTGCTGAAAGGATCCAAATTACTCTAGTTTTAAAATTCAAGATTGTTTATTTGTCATATGCAGGTTCAACAAAAGGTCAACAATTCAATGAAATGCTTAGGATGAGAAGAACCGTTTGAAGTACTAATAGTATGCAATAAGCAGTACTGGTAAAAAAAAGTCTTTGCAAATATAAGGGAAATAATTAAGCAATATAGTACAAAATATAATAAAATATAATAACATACTAAATACAGATATAATTAAATGTAATAAAAATACAAAGGTGCAGGTAGGATTAAATAAGGTGTAAATCGAGTATTTCACAGGTGGTAAAATTGCTTCGGATGACTTCCATATTGCACATAATATCGTACTGCATGTGGGTTGTGGGCTAGTGAAGGTGCATGGAGTTTAAAAACACAGTGGAGCACTTCCTCTATTATGAAATGACATAAGTTGGAACAGAGTGTTTGAGAGAACTCATCTTAAATATGCAGAGTTTGTCTGTTAAACATGTTTGTATGAAACAGAACACAACTCTGAGTATATTTTTCATGAGGATCATAGATCAACGAGGGTCTTTTCACATTTAAACGACCGAATTTCAGCATTAAAACTGGCCCAAAATGAAATACTCATGTGTGGCACATTATTTTTTATTGAATAATCCTTCTGAGAAGAAAAACACAAATTTATAACATGAATAAAGGGAACATATCGTCCAATGTTTTTGTGATTCAGAATAAATCAGCATTACGATATGTTATCAAAAGCTATATTTGATTTGAACATGTCCATCTCATATTTGTGGACACTCAAACATGACCTACTGGTCATGTTTATGACATTTTAAATCAAAATCTTTCATACAGTTCCTTGAATACGGAAGAGACGTGATTTCTGCACAATGATGCGTTTTAAGCGTGCATTGTAACTCATATAAAAGCTCATCGAAAGGGCCATTATTTCTATTATTAGTCAGTGTTATGCCTCAATAAACAATGAAAAGAACAGAATAATCTGCTCATGTTTTTGTTTTAGTGCTGAGATGACATGTTTTGATTAGCAAAGGTCAATGTATTTATTGGATGGGCTCACAATGCAATCATCATTCACTGACTTCATTTTAACGCCATCGTACAATGTGTTGAAACAGGGAGGCACAATGGAGGCAAATTAAGCATATTTTCCCACTGAATGACAATTTAATCTACTTTGGGCTACAGGTGCATTCTGCCTCTTGTTCAAATGAGAAAAGGTGTTTAATGCAAATTGTATAACGCCAAAATAACAGGGCTTTAAAAAGGTTTTGTGTGATAGTGTTTGTGCTCCCATCAATCTTTGTTACACATCCATTAAAGGTTATACGGCATTTAAAAGTTAAGTGGAAAAAGTAAAGTCTGTAAAGTTTTATGACGTAGGTGTCCATTACCTACCTGTGGGGAAGGTACTGCTTTGCCTGGAAGGTTTCACGGTAAAGCATTAAAGGTCTTAAGTGTCTATTCAATCACAGATGTTTTATTGCTAAAGCACAAAACATGCTTTCTAACTAAGCGGACTCACCTCTCCGCATATCTGACCTGTAACTTGGCCTAGTGGCAAGATAGACTTCACTAGCAAGAACCACACCACAACAACGGAATACGATAACGATATTTATTGACGGTGGATAGATTTGATGGCAGGGGGAGACAAGACTCAGGGTGGGGGCATAATAATCTCCAGTCCAAAATGGTCACCCAGCTGAATCTGAAGGATGGGAGAAAGACGGTATTGTCAGGATAGGCCGTATAAATAGGGCTTCTGGGTAATTGAAGGCGTGGTTGAGATAAGCTGGGGTTGGCCGGAGCCGAGGTCCAGCTCCTACAGAATACAGAATAGCTGATAACTAATTCTAAGTCAGTTAAATACAATCAATTCAAATACTGTCTATTACATTACTAAATCCTAATAAAATACAAGACTAAATACAATACTAAACACAATCAATCAATTAAATACTGTCCCACTGTAGGCTTTTAACTGTATGTTTTAATCGTACTTAATTTGTTTATGTTGTTGGAAGGCGACCTTGGGTGTCCAGAAAGGCGCCTAATAAATAAAATGTATTAAGCCCTATTCGCACAGGATAAGTACAACCTGGGGACGTCTGGTAATTTGCAAATTACTGCCCCACCTCTGTATTACATGCAGCGCATTTGTACAGGATAAGCGAAGTCCGTAAATTACTATGAAATTATGACAGAATATGTCGTAACATCACATCTGTTTCTATCTCTTTCGCGCTGCTAAGTAAGTGAAGTATGCTAAAAAGATAAAAAAGTTCCTTACCGCATGCTGCTACACGTCATCCAGGTCAACATCCTTTGAGAATTGTCTCTCTTGGATCTCTTGCCCTTTTTGCAGATCGGTTTCCATGTAGGGCGATATGAGCCTGTATTATAATTTGCCCCTACAAAGCTATCAAAACTGCTAATAAAAATTTCTACCGCAGCCTCCATTACTCAAACCGGAAAGAGATATGAAAGGCGCACAAAGCGATATAAAATGCGCGCAATATATAGAGAAAAGACCACGGAAATAAAAAGAATAAACAGAAAACGCGCGCAATTACAACAATAAACACTGACATGCAGATTCGCACGGGACGAGTATTATCACCAGACGTCTGTGTTTGGTGAAATATAGTAGGTCATTTGCAGCGGAATTTTTACTTTACAAATTACAGACATGGCGCATTCGCACTGGATTAAGATCTTAGACATTCTCCGCAATTTTTACAAAACAACAAAGGTCCACAGGTAAAACTAATCCTGTGCGAATAGGGCATTTTTATTATTATTATATTTAAAGGACCCATATTACGCTAGTTTCTGATCTATGTCAATTTATCTAAGTTCTTCCCTCAAACAGAAAATGTTCTATTCAACCTTGCGATGTCATGTGGTAATACTGGAAATGCTCCACTGTGTTTTTAAGTTGTAAACTACCACTACGACAGACGAATAATAAAGGGTTACTCAAGTGAATGAAACAAAACACAACTCCAGGTATGTTTTCGATGAGGTAACAACAAGAACATGGCTTAAAGCTCACAAGATTCAATTTTGCGTAAAATAGGACCCGTAATGCCATAAAGTGGAGCATTATAGGTAAAGCAAAAATGTACCCACTAGAGACAAGCAGCAGAAATGTTACACAGTGCACTTTTTAAACTTAGGTTTACTAGTTTGAGAGCCATCAAGTCCACTCCACTTATGATCACACAGGACATTACTCAGCCAATCTTCCCAGGAAATGTTGTTTTTCTTTTTATAATACATACCTGTGTAATATTTTGAGCTGGGTTATTGCAGGGTGGTGGGTCAGGATTTGGTCATGTTTATCAGAGAAAATAGACACATTGCTGAACCGCTGAATTCCTGCTAGGAACTAGACATTAAATGAACAATGTTTCACTGGAAAAATAATTGTAAAATAGTCATGTGTTGAGTAATTACTGAATTACAAACACCATCTCATTCATACAAGAAATTCTGCATTATATAATTGGTTATGGAGTTGTGTTGAAAGGATTAGAGATGCGCCGATCCAGCTTTTTTCAGTTCCGATACTGATACTTTAGCTTTAAGTATCTGCTGATACCTGATGTCAACCAATACCAGGACGGAGACTTAAAAAATAATGTATTTCCTTTAAAAGCATAAGGTAAGACATGATTCAAATGTGTATTGGAAACACAGAACAGCTTTATAACAAAAAATACAGATTTAATATTCTCATTTGACAATAAATAATCTTATTACACCAATTTATAGACCGAAATAGGATATTGTCTGAACCGATATCTTGGAGGCCGATATCTGATCTACCAAAATGTTCAGTCTGGGCGGCAATATCACATATCAGTGCATCTCTAGAAATAATATTGTTGTTATTTCTTTGGTTTTGGCCTAATCAAAATCAGATTTACAATCCCTTCTGAAAAAAAAAAAACCCATGAATCTACTAATGAATTAAATCAGCGGGAGATCTGTGCTCCACTGTTGGTCTGAATACAACAAGATGACAGAGCCTGATAGATGAGCTCTCTGCAATTAGCCATGATGAATCGCACGGCTCTTTAGATCTTCTCTAAATAATTGATCTCAAAAAGCAACATCGGGCACAGGCTTTCCAAAACTAGACGCATCAATGTCAAGTACGGGTGATGTATGGAGACCCGGTTAAGAGCCCATTTCGCCGGGTTCCACCGGGAGAGCTGAGTTCGTAGTAAATAAGAACTACGTGGCCAGAAGGCAGAGGCAAGAATCCCTGTACTCGCTCACTCTCTCTACACTGTTCTTTGTCTCCCCTTTTACACAACTTGATGCATTCACTTTTTTCTCCACTGCTCCGCGCCTTAGCCCATCTTTCTCCCGCACATCTCAATCTCTTTTCGTTTGGTGTCTTCTCAATCCTGCCTCTTTCATTGCCGTGTGCCTGGCAGACAATCGCTGAAAGGAAGGTGGAATTGGATGCCTCCCTCTTCAAGCTTCCCTTTGAGACCAGAAGAAGGGATTTTGTTTTCCTGGAGTGAGTTGTTACTGCTCTCTCTGTCTCATCATCGGCCAAAAATGGCAACCGACAGTCACGGCCACAAAGAGTTCAAAGCAGCGGGCAATAAACGCACCTCCATAACTTTCTGGAGTGTGTAGATGTCTTCAGATTTAAGATGAAGTCATCCAAATTTACGTCAATCTTTACACTTGTTTTGAATAGTCTAAAAAGTAAAAAGTCCGGCTATGAATTTGTCTTTCTGAACAATTCCACGGCTCCTTGTTTCACTGATCAATACAAAAATGGAAAGAAACAGCCAAGTCAATTATCAGCTTTTTCATTTGTTTCAACAGCGTCTTGCCCATAATGTTTGGGTGAACATTTTGGTAATTTACTTTTACTTTACTGTAACATTTCTAGTGGGAGATCTGTGGTTTGTGTCCCTAAAAATGTCATTGCTTTGTCTGAAATGTTCTGCAGTATGTAATTGTAAATCTCTAACAATTATTCTCATGCACAGCCATTTTTATTGGTCAAAAATACCTTAAACATGCATAAGCTAACTGGGTTCACCTCCCCACAGATCTGACCTGTATCTTGGCCATGTGGCTCTACCCATATGGAAACATTTAGCATGGAGCTGGCAAACTCTAAAAAGTTACATCATGTACCTTTAATACTGCATATGTGCTGTTAAAGGCCGCCACACTACAGGAGAATTTGCCCGATTTTGGCTGCGATTTCTTCTCCCCGAGTTCAGGGAGCCGTGACTGACTTTTTGTCTCCGTGTGCGATTTTGAAGCCGCTGTGCTCCTCATGTCTGGTCAGTGTCAGATCGTAACCACTAAACCTCATCAACGCTATGGTAACAGTCGATAAAACAGAGCGTCAGGGGCAGAGGAGTGATGGAGACAGAGACACAACATACAAATTCGGGATATAGCGAAAATAAAGACTTCATTACTCACCTCCCATAAAGTAGTACATTTAAAATGCAGCATCTGATCCACATTATCCATAGAAATTGTCCTCTGCAAATAATGACATCCAGTCCACAAAACTCATCTTCTTTTGAAGCGTTCTTTGAAAGTAAAACGGCGAGAGTTGTGTTTGTTTACATCCACAGAGCGTAAAGCTGTAGATTATCGATAGTGACTCAACTTCCTTTGGACTTTATCGCCTCTTTTATGCTTTAAAGATCCTGTATCTGAAGTATTGCACCACATTTCACAAATAATACAGTTTTGACTTGTATTTAAACTTAAAGTGCAGAGCTCTGATCTTTTGAACACTTAAGAGTTTCAATGTGAGTAGTTTTACTGTAGACATGAAACAGCTGATCGTGCTCACAGCTTTGCAGCCTGTTTTACGCAGACATATCCTACTGCAGTGTTTGCGATCAGAGATTTTAAGTCTCATAAGTTTCTCCTCGTGTCTGTGATGTGCGCATTTTGTCGCACGATTAAAAATCATTTAAGACAGAAAAATCCTGTAGTGTGTAGCGACCTTAAGAATAGTTTAGATTTATTAACTTAAAGGTGCATTGTTTCTGATGGATATGTCATTTATTTGCCTGAAATGTTTCACAGTATAACATTAAGCAACTCTGTCTTGCATTTATTCAATTACAGGTGATTTTACTGCTCAAAAATACCTAGAAAAGCACACATTCTGACTGGGCAGGGTTGCCTCTCCACAGATCTGACCTATAACTTGCTCTGAGTTGATTGCCACAAAGATAGGCGGGCCAAAAAAACCCAAAAAAACATTTCCATAGAGAAAGGCATTTGACTTTCAGGCCACCAAAGTTACAGAATGCACCTCTGATGATTTATGGCGCAGAGTTCTTCCAATTTCTCTACTTAAGGTGAAGGGAATAAGCCACATGCTGCAAACTAGCGCTGGTTCCTCTCTGTCGTAGTGGTGCCCAGGTTGTGATTAAATTGGGACCATTATCAGTGACACTTAGTGAGTCACTCCAGCAGATGTGCACCCTTAAGTGCACCCTTTCCAGCTGACTCATCCCAGATTCTCCATACAGAGGTTCATCTAAGGGCTACACCGTGCTAAGGAAACAAATAACCCTTTGTGGGTGGTTCCTGTACATGGTGTTATAGCTAATAAAATGCCCTCAGGAGAAAAGAAAAGAATAAAATATATATTATAGTCACATTATGATTCATTCAGCTCATCACGGCCTGCTGAGTTAGCCTACTGCTATTTTTGTATATGCATGTGTAGCGGTGTTGCCTTCAGGCGGGCTCTGCCACTTGGGTGCAGGCAAACTATTGGTTAACGTTGAAATAAGGTAATTGGTAAAAAAACACTCCCATTCCTTCCCTTCGCCCTCTGACCTCGTGCTTTTACTTCCGGTTTCCTGTTGTTGACACCACTCGTTCACCACTCTCAGGTTGTACTGGAGTAGTTGTAGTGCTGAGTAAGAATGTTCATAGTGCTTGCTGCCATGGGCCCAAAATGCCTTAATAAATAAACAAATCTGCTGACTTCTGTGTTAGAAAACTGCGCTGCCCAGTGGAAGTAACTGCAAAATCACCTGCACCTCTAATGGATAACTGCAGATTTGTACCAAAATGACTATGTGACACTGCCAAATCCTACACATATCACTGATTTAAGGCTGCAACACCCCAGAGGATTTTTCAGTCTTAAACGATTGTTAAACGTGCGACAAAATGCGCACACCACAGACACGAGGAGAAACTCATGAGACTTAATATCTTATTTTGCAAAGACTGCAGCGGAATATGTCTGCGTAAAACTGGCTGCAAAGCTGTGAGCGCGATCAGCTGTTTCCTGTCTACAGTAAAACTACTCGCATTGAGAGTCTTAAGTGTTCAAAGATCAGAGCTCTGCACTTCTAGTTTAGATACAAGTCAAAACTTATTATTATTTGTGAAATGTGGTGCAATACTTCAGATACACAATTTTTAAAGCATAAAAGATTGGAGATAAAGTCCAAGTAGAGTCACTATCGCTCTGTGGATGTAAACAAACACATGTGAGGAACAACTTTCACTTTTTTACTTTCAAAGAACTCTTCAAACTGGATTAATAGCTCGATTTTGTGGACTGGATGTCATTATTTGCAGAGGAAAATTTCTATGGATAATGTGGATCAGATGCTGCACTTTAAATTGACCACTTTATGGGAGGTGAGTAATAAAGTCTTTATTTTCGCTATATCCTTTTTGTTTGTTTGTTGCATCTCTGTGTCCGTCACTCCTCTGCCCCTGACGCTCTGTTTTATTGACTGTTATTGTAGCGTTGCTGATGTTTGGTGGTTACGATCTGACACTGACACCACACATGAGGAGCACAGCAGCTTCAAAATCGCACACGGAGACAAAAAGTTGGTCACGCCTCCCCGAACTCGGGAAGAAGAAATCGCAGCACAAATTGGGTAAATTCTCCTGTAGTGTGGCAGTGTTAAGAAAATAATATTGAAGTACAAAGTCAGTCCAGAGCAGTGGGGCATGTGGGGTGTCTGTGGTGGTGAAAACGGAAAAGATCAGCAAAATGGTGTCTTGAAAATAAGTGATTAAAGATTACTCAAACATGGAAACAATAAACAAGGTTAAAAGCTCTGAAAAGTCCATTTGGGATTATAGGTCTGCTTTAAAGCCTAAAATGACAAATATAGTCTGGCTCTAGAAACTTCTGCATTTGAACAGAAAGTAGGGACTGGCTGGTCAGGCTTGATATCAGCAGCTTTACCACACCCATTGTAAATAAATAAGTGTTGAACCTCTCCTCACAGGTTAAACCCATCTCCTCCTCTTATCTCCTCTGAGTGATGGACAGGACTCTTGATCCCCAGACAAAGCCGGGCGTACGGGTCAGAGGTCATCGCGAGACATAATCCCTTTATGAATCTACCCCGATCAACCCTGAGGTAGCTAAGACAGTTCAGAAGAGTGCATACCATGTGTCCCTGCTCTGCACTGGCTGAAGATTGCACATTTCTACTCGCTGTCTTAACTGGAGAATGCCCACCGCTGGCTTATGGCGGGGGAATTGGCTCTAGCGTCATTGTGAATGGATGTCTTAAAGGGCGCCGCTCCTCTCTCTGTCCCACAGCCTTGTTTCTCTCACTTGCACTTTTATCGGTGTCCACTTCCTCTTCGTTTACGAGCAGGAAATTGAACTGCGTTTGTGTGTGAGCGGTGTTTTAAAGACGGAGCGAGTCTGCGCGATGAATGTTACTGAGAGGGATGGCGTCCTTTTGTACAGGTGCAAAGAGGTCAGATTGGGTCAGTGTTAAGAAGTTCAGGTAGTTTATTTTCTCGTATTTAACTTCTCAGACTGACACATTAGACCTTTAAGTGGAAAAAATACTATATCAACTTTTTTTTTGCAACTAAACTGTATACACGTGTGTTTTAATTAACTCACTCTCACCTTTTTGTTGAAAATTAAACATCTAAACAGGACCATGAATGCTCGTATTGATCATAGGCTCCTGAAAATGTGCTGTTTAAATTCATTTAGTATTGTTCCTTGAGTTTTCAAACAGTCTTAAAACTTTTTTGGCAACTGATAAATATTCCACCATGAAACATGTAGAAACATGTAGAAACCCGCCAATGTGATGTTATGGAAAAGTATTATATAGTGTTGCCTACTGTTGCTAGTCATTTTTGCCCATTTTTGTGCAAACTAAGAATATTTTAGGCCTAGCTCTGGTGGCCTCTGCAATTTTAAGTACTTGGTGACATAACACAAGACTGTCCTGATTATAGCCCTTCCCTGTCCCATTTATTTATTATATCCATGGATACGCCGGAATGACGTGTAAACTTCAAATGGAAGGGTTCAAAGGACATTGTGGTTACCATGGATACGCCATTTTAGGATCCCCATTGGCGGTTTCCACATTCAAGAATCTGGTGACGTCCTACGCCCAGACCAGGAGCAAGAGACAGAATTCCCTTTTAGTCGTGGATTTTGTCATGAAATATCCCAAAAGTTTATTCTCAAATGTTTAATGTAATCTTTTCTCTCGGTGACTAAGTCCATTAACTTGCTATATTACAACAAAAACCTTAATTTTAACTGTATTTATTTTAGCTGCCCCCTTCTGTATGAAATATTATTAGCCTAAAGAATGTTGTGAAGTCATCTGAAACCCAGCAATAGTTTAAAACTGAGGACAGATCAGAACTCTATGGTGGAATTTGCTGTTTTAGTGTCAGACTTCTTAATTTAACAACAATAAAACCAAAAGTCTACATGTGACAAGTAAAACCGCATAGTTCTTTAAATCCCAGGTAACTAAAGGTTAAAGCTTAATTAGATTTACCTAGTACGGTGGCGCATTGCTCTCATTCCCCCAGATATTTTTCAACTCGTTATCAACAGCAAAAACAACAAGAGCTCCGCCAGCAGGGCAAAATACGCCCGTACTTTGAATTATTGTATATAGAATTAAGTTAGAATTTGTCAAACCTAGTTAAAGATGAATTGTTGGTGCAGTTTGGAAGTTTGACATTCCTAGGTGAGACGGTTGTCGAGATAGAGCGCGGACAAGAAATTGTCCACAGACAGACGGACAGACGGACAGACAGACGGACGGATAATCAATAGGGAAATCTGGCTCTTGCAGTAGGAGTATGAGTATGACATCATCACATTCTAGAATCGGAATTTGCCTCTTCATGAAGACAAAGCTTCAAAGACTTCAAAGCTTTGAAGTGTCCACAGACGGACGGACGGACGGACAGCGCCATACCATAATACGTCCCATCTTACAACGGGCGTATAAAAATGAGAGCTCTCAAATGAGTCTCAATATGACACATGATTTAACAGAAAACAATCAAATCTCAGTTTATCACAGGCCAAAATCTGAGAAGCAATTCAGGCAATTTTGAGATATGGTTTATTTACATAATTTTTAACTTACTAACTTAACATAATTTGTGGGTTTGACTAGCGGTCTTAACCCTGCTGTTGTGTTTGTTTCATGTTTATTATACGCCCGTGATAAAACGGGACGTATTATGGTATGGCGCTGTCCGTCCGTCCGTCCGTCTGTCTGTCTGTCCGTCCGTCTGTCTGTCTGTCCGTCTGTGGACACTTCAAAGCTTTGAAGTCTTTGAAGCTTTGTCTTCATGAAGAGGCAAAACATGTGGGGCATGCGCCGATATATATAAGGTATACTGTATTTGTGTATTTTATTGTATATTTTTGTATCGATCCATGCTGTAGGTCAGTGGTATCAATTTTATGTGACTTCAGGTTTTTTCACACTTTTTATACGCCCGTTTCACCTAGGAATGTCAAACTTCATGGCTGGACACCCCATGGGTCAAGGATGTTCCCTATTGATTTCAAGGTCACAGGGTCAAAGGTCAAGGTCACGGCCCGACCCTTTGCGAAAACCTGCCCGTCGCTCTTGCTAACTGTGATCGTTTCCATCTCTGTCTTTTTATCTTCCATCTCTGTCCTTTTATGTTACGTGCCGTAGATCTGAACTCTCTTCTCAAATGTTCTGCTGCTGAAAGCGAGAACAACCCACATTCTCTGCTTCTTTGAGCTTTGACACATTAAAGCTTTGTAGTGTCTTTAAGTTCTGTTGCTGCAATCTGATTGGTGGAATTCCGATTCTAGAATGTGATGATGTCATACTCATACTCCTACTGCAAGAGCCAGATTTCCCTATTGATTATCCGTCCGTCTGTCTGTCCGTCTGTCCGTCTGTCCGTCTGTCCGTCTGTCCGTCTGTCTGTGGACAATTTCTTGTCCGCGCTCTAACTCGACAACCGTCTCACCTAGGAATGTCAAACTTCCAAACTGCACCAACAATTCATCTTTAACTAGGTTTGACAAATTCTAACTTAATTCTATATACAATAATTCAAAGTACGGGCGTATTTTGCCCCGCTGGCGGAGCTCTTGTTACTTTTGTGTTCCTGTCAAAAATGACCACTTCCCCATTGAGGTGCTACAAAATACATTGGATAATTTGGTTTTATGTATCAATATATCTAGAGTGTGTTATCTATTGAGAAACTCCAGAATTACAAGGAAATAAATAATTTTTTTTTATCACAGTTCATTGAAGTTTGGCGGGCGGTGCGGTGCCTCTTTCTTCATGTCAGAGTAACTGCCCCTCAAAATTCCTGTGCACATCCCTGCATCTCAGGTATTCCTGACTAAACCAGGTCTAACCCAGGTCTAACCCAGACCCATGGCATAGAAACAGGCATTTTCCAGGACACGGGAGCATCCGTCCTGAAGTCCTTGAGACAGGCCTGCACAGGTGACTTTACATCACAATGTGGGGGCGCTGCCTTCTCTATGGCCTCAAGCATGTTCCTTGTCACAGGAACTTGTGAAGAAACAGGGGCCTTTTTAAGAGAAGCGATATTAACCTGTTCTGATCGCTGTGCTGCCCAATCTGGTTGGGCAGTCTTCTCCACAGAAACAGGAGGGCTTCGTGAGACAGGGGCTGGTGTGTTTGTCTTAGAACCGTAGGCTGATGTGGTTGGTCACAGGTTTTGGACACAGGGTGAAGACTGCTGCATTAAGACAGCTGTTATTGTACAGGCTGTTCCCTTTGGTGTATTTACATGTGCAGACATCAGTCGGTGGATCTCTTCATAAGCAAGGACACTGTTCCCGCTGTATTGTCTGAGTCCATTATTACCCCGAGATTTCTGGCCTGATTTGCAGGTTTCATAGACACTGGAGGTGACGCTGACACTGTCTCTGTTTCTGACTCTGACTTGTGTCTTGTCTGAGTTTAGCTGGAGAAACTTGTTTTCCTCCACACACTGATCTGTTGGATGCAGTGGCAGAGTGAGTCCTCTGGTCCATAGTCTCCTGCTGCAGTGAGACACAGATCTGAGTGTTGTCTGCACAGTTGTGGTAGGGCACATTATCGCTGCGTATTAACTGGCCTGTAGGGGGGAGCATGCAGAGATAGAAAAAATGGGGGCCCGGGATCGACCCCTGGGGCACTCACAGGCCTATGTATAATTAAACATAACAAGAGCTCCCGGAGAAAACCCATCCAGACATGTTCCTCCCCGTGTCTGGATGGGTTTTCTCCGGGTACTCCGGTTTCCCCCATCAACTCAAAACATGCCCGCACCCCTATGAACTAACATCAAGGACCATGTTGTCCACCCTCCTGTGGGCTCACCACCTGCAGAGGGGTTCATAGGGGGGGTCAGGTGCTATGAGTATTGGGCAGCAAGCTGCCCCTGCGACCCAGCTGGATTAAACGGGAGATGATGGATGGATGGATGGATGGATGGAAGAGCTCCGCCAGCGGGGCAAAGTACACCCGTACTTTGAATTATTATACGCCCGTTGTAATAAGACGGGACGTATTATTATACACCCGTTGTAATAAGACGGGACGTATTATGGTATGGCGCTGTCCATCCGTCCGTCCGTCTGTCCGTCCGTCTGTGGACACTTCAAAGCTTTGAAGTCTTTGAAGCTTTGTCCGCGCTCTAAGTCGACAACCGTCTCACCTAGGAATGTCAAACTTCATGGCTGGACACCCCATGGGTCAAGGATGTTCCCTATTGATTTCAAGGTCACAGGATCAAAGGTCAAGGTCACGGCCCGACCCTTTGCGAAAACCTGCCCGTCGCTCTTGCTAACTGTGATCGTTTCCATCTCTGTCTTTTTATCTTCCATCTCTGTCCTTTTATGTTACGTGCCGTAGATCTGAACTCTCTTCTCAAATGTTCTGCTGCTGAAAGCGAGAACAACCCACATTCTCTGCTTCTTTGAGCTTTGACACATTAAAGCTTTGTAGTGTCTTTAAGTTCTGTTGCTGCAATCTGATTGGTGGAATTCCGATTCTAGAATGTGATGATGTCATACTCATACTCCTACTGCAAGAGCCAGATTTCCCTATTGATTATCCGTCCGTCTGTCTGTCCGTCTGTCTGTGGACAATTTCTTGTCCACGCTCTAACTCGACAACTGTCCAACTGTTCAAAGTACGGGCATATTTTGCCCCGCTGGCGGAGCTCTTGTTGTATATAGAATTAAGTTAGAATTTGGCAAACCTAGTTAAAGATGAATTGTTGGTGCAGTTTGGAAGTTTGACATTCCTAGGTGAGACGGTTGTCGAGTTAGATACTATTTTTATTTATTTATTATTTTTTTTTTAGAGCTGCATTGTCTTTATTCTCCGTTCTCTGTGCCGTAGCACCTGTAACTTTAGTTATCAGCGATGTAGATGATTTTAAATCTCTCAAACATATCTATGTCCTTCTCCAGCTGCTTCATGTCAGCCTCCAGGCGCTCCTTGTGGGCCCGTTTGGCCATCGTGACGAGGACCAGAGGCAGGCCCTGGTACTCGTGATGGATGCGGTCCCAGTTCCTCTTGAGGCCCTGGAGAATGTCCCTCCTCTCCTCCTCAGACAGCTGCTTCATGGCCTGCTTCTCTCTCTGCTCTTTCATATAGTTGTCATACTGCTCCTGAGCCTTCTGCTTCTCTTTGTTACGGTGCTGGAGATACGCCGGGACTTTACCAAAATCCGTCTTTTTAATGTACTTGGGCACCAGTCCTGAGTTCTCCAGCGCCGCCTTGTGGCCCTTGTGGGTGTCTACACAGATTGCTTTGGGTTTTCTTGTTGCAAAAGTGTGGGTCTTTGTGAAGTCTCGTTTGGTCTGGACCCCCTTCAGAGGCATCTCTGTGCGGGTGGGAACCGGAGGCTTCCTCTGAGGGTTGATACGGCCTTCTCTTTCCGTGTGTGGTATTTTCGGCTCTTTTGAGTGTTTCTTGAGGAAATTCTCTGGAGAGGGCAACTCCACTTTCGCTGGGCCCATCGTCCTCATAGGTTTCTTGTGAAGCTTCTCCTCTTGGACCACTGTGGGCCTGAACTTGGACACATACCTGGGAGGTCTCTCAACTTTGACCTCCTCCTTGGGCAGAAGGTCGTAGACGCTTTCTAGAGGAAGGTAAACCTGAGTGTACATGTTGGACGATCACAAAATGCACTTTGGAAGATGAGATTTCTCTCGCGATGTTTTCTGTGATTGCTCTGTTCAAATGTGGATAGATAAAATATTTCCAGGCCTCCCCCACTTGTTCTCGCCCTAAAGCACAAAGCTTTGTCTTTGACGCCACAAAACTTTGAGTTTAAGAGCCTTGCGGTTACCATGGATACGCCGGAATGACGTGTAAACTTCAAATGGAAGGGTTCAAAGGACATTGTGGTTACCATGGATACGCCATTTTAAGATCCCCATTGGCGGTTTCCACATTCAAGAATCTGGTGACGTCCTACGCCCAGACCAGGAGCAAGAGACAGAATTCCCTTTTAGTCGTGGATTTTGTCATGAAATATCCCAAAAGTTTATTCTCAAATGTTTAATGTAATCTTTTCTCTCGGTGACTAAGTCCATTAACTTGCTATATTACAACAAAAACCTTAATTTTAACTGTATTTATTTTAGCTGCCCCCTTCTGTATGAAATATTATTAGCCTAAAGAATGTTGTGAAGTCATCTGAAACCCAGCAATAGTTTAAAACTGAGGACAGATCAGAACTCTATGGTGGAATTTGCTGTTTTAGTGTCAGACTTCTTAATTTAACAACAATAAAACCAAAAGTCTACATGTGACAAGTAAAACCGCATAGTTCTTTAAATCCCAGGTAACTAAAGGTTAAAGATTAATTAGATTTACCTAGTACGGTGGCGCATTGCTCTCATTCCCCCAGATATTTTTCAACTCGGTATCAACAGCAAAAACAACAAGAGCTCCGCCAGCGGGGCAAAATACGCCCGTACTTTGAATTATTGTATATAGAATTAAGTTAGAATTTGTCAAACCTAGTTAAAGATGAATTGTTGGTGCAGTTTGGAAGATTCCAATACTGGCGTTCTACGGCACATACCGGTAAGCACAATAAGGCAGTTCACTACCAATATAATAATAACAAGAGCTCTGCCAGTGGGGTAAAATACGATCGTACTTTGAATTATTGTATATAGAATTAAGTTAGAATTTGTCAAACCTAGTTAAAGATGAATTGTTGGTGCAGTTTGGAAGTTTGACATTCCTAGGTGAGACGGTTGTCGAGACGGTTGTCGAGACGGTTGTCCGTCCGTCCGTCCGTCTGTCCGTCCGTGCGTGCTTATTTCTACTACAGTATCCAGCAACTTTTGGAGGGTCTGTTCTGAATCTGCTATCAACACAGTATCATCTGCATATCTCAGGTTGTTAATATTGTGTCCACCCAAACTTATTCCATTGATTTCTTCGATTTCTCTCAGTATGTTTTCACTATATAGGTTGAAAAGATCTGGTGACAGAACACATCCTTGTCGGACTCCTCTTCTTATTGACATTTCTTTGCTATGTTCTCTGTCTATTCTTACTGTAGCTTTTTGTCTCCAATAGAGATTGCTCAGGATTCTTAGGTCTTTACCATCAATATCTAATTCATTCAACATTTGGAACAGATCTTCATGTTTCACTTTGTCGAATGCTTTTGAATAGTCAATAAAACATAGGTAAAGATCTTTCTGCATTTCTATACATCTCTCTGTTAGCATGGTCATTGTAAATATGGCGTTTGTTGTTCCTTTGTTAGCTACAAATCCAAATTGGGTTTCTGATATTTCTGGTCGTATTTTGTTTCTTAATCTTGCCATCAGTATTTTCAAAAGGATTTTCAGAGTGTGGCTCATCAGGCTAATAGTTCTGTGGCACTCACAGTCAGTTGTTCCAGGTTTTTTGGGGAGTGTGATGAAAGTGGAGGTGAGCATGTCAGGAGGTTAATATTGCTTCTCTTAAAAAGGCCCCTGTTTCTTCACAAGTTCCTGTGACAAGGAACATGCTTGAGGCCATAGAGAAGGCAGCGCCCCCACATTGTGATGTTAAGTCACCTGTGCAGGCCTGTCTCAAGGACGTCAGGACGGATGCTCCCGTGTCCTGGAAAATGCCTGTTTGTCAGGTTCAGGCTACAAACTCAGGATTGCTGTCTGCATTAAATGAATTGCTGAACAATGCTAATTCACAGTAAAATAAAACATATTTTTTGACTCGCATCACAGTCTTGTATAACATGGCCTCTGATTTCACATCCATCATTTTTCCGTCAGGATGCAGCGAGTCCCCAGTCTCAACATGTTAATGATGGAGTATTGAGCAAAGCGTTTCAACAGCAAATATAATATACTGTATAAATATATATCTCATGCATTCAATAATGTGTTTTTTATTGACAGAAAATGCGTAGTTGGGTGGCGTGACCTGCATGTCTTCATAGAAATTGATAAGTTTTATGATGTCCTGTGGAACATTCCGGGGATAACAACATTTACATCTAACATCTACAACTAAAAATGACTCTAAAGGGGGTATTGCACTTAAATGGGGTATTAACTGCTAATGTATAACGTATAGATCTCAATGTTCCCTTTTATTGTTTTGAAAAAAATACATGGACACCCATAATCTTTATGGTGCGATGCCAGACCCTGCGTTTGAACAGAGCGTAGAAGGGGTGAACTGGTCAGGCTACAAACTCTCAGGATTGCTGTCTGCATGCACTGGAGTGGAGAGCGACGCCAGTTCACGGTAAAATAAAACACATTTTTTGACTCAAATCACAGTCTCGTGTAACATGGCCTCTGATTTCACATCCATCGGTTTTCCATCAGGATGCAGTGAGTCCCCGGTCTCATCAGGTTAATGCCGGAGTATTGAGCAAAGCGTTTCAACAGGTGCTCTCCGCGGCCCACTGTCCCCGCTCCAATTACCGCTGGAGGCAGAGGACATTTTTATTGGTCCGTGAGGGGACATTTCCATGGCTGCCACCGTCTCCTGCCGTGCACTCATCTCCTGCTCAATTACTCCCTCATTCTGGACTGACAGGGGAGAGACGTGTCCTCTGGTGAGTGTGGCCAAAGAACTAAGGAATTTCTGACTGACTTCAAACACGCACCCATCACAACTTGTTATCGTAGTGATAAAGTGTGTACGAGGGGAGTAGAATTGGCACAGTAATGTTAACATTTATATTACACCATTGCATGTTTTGGTAGATATAGTTTGAGGTGTGATACCATGAGGGTAACTAGGGCCCCATCCACACTAGTACATATTTGAGTAGTTTTCGTTGTGGATGCAGTGTTCGTTCACACTAATCCAATAGAAAACTGCTCCAGGGATGGAGCGATCTGGTGCCGTCAGCTCTCACGAATTCGGATCTGATCTGACACTGTGTGGACAAGTGAAAACGTTGATACACTGATGTAGGAGCTCTAGTTGCTGTCTTTACTGGACCACAACACTGTAACTTGTGCCTTCCTGATTCGCTGACATCGGTCGTGTGACACTATTGAAACAGTGTAGCTAGAAACTAAACCTCATCGTCAGTCCACAAAAAGACTGTTTTTACACTTGCCATATTCCTCGGCTCGAAATTGGCTGCTGCAACTTCAGACACGGTGCTCCACTTCCTTGTTTATAACACCCATGTGATGCCGTGATGACGTGACACCAGCTTAGTCATGTGACTAGCGTTTCAGATGGAAATGACGTGTCTGGACACAAATCGTTTCCGATACAGTTGTGATAAAAGATTTGGAAGGCATTTAAAGCGGTATTGCGTTTTCACCTCATCAAGATCTAGTATCATGTACAGAGAGACACACAGGTCCAAACTTTTCTTCCCTCGCAATAGAGTACAATCATTTTCGGTTCATTGGAAAAGCAGCAATTTGCGGAAAAATCTAAATAAATAGATTTTTTTTTTTTTTTTTTTTTTTTTTTTTTAGCTTTCTACCATATTATAATGTTTCCTCATCAAAAACATACCTGAAGGGGTTTTAAATGGCATAATGCATGTTTGAGTAATTTTATGATCTCTCCCAGGTTTTATTCTGTAAGATTACGTCCAATGCTCAGCCCACAAGTCTACAGTATCCATGCTCCCACAAGACAATTCTCCATAAATATACAAAAAAATTATACAGAACACACATGGTATAAATATGTTATATGTTAAATACCCCGTTTAAGTTGAACTGTGTAACTTTTCTGGTGGGCTGTCTGCATCCTGCTAGTCTTTATGAGAATTTTATTGCTTAGCCTTGATGTTTCAAAGCAACATATTGAGTGTCTATTGCCTTTTTTTCAATTACAGGTGTTTCTATTGTCAAACATTTTGTAGTGTCATTTGCTTGACTTTAATCCCACAGTAAAACAATCATATAAGCACCAGAAAAGCTACATAGTGCACCTTTAATAATCATTAACCATTATTATTAACCATTATTCTATGGTCAATCTTGTGCCATTCATGCGTTAAACACATTGCTCATAAAAACAGCATATTATAGTGGAAATACATTTACAAGCTATTTCTTATCTATATAGAGTTTATTTCAACGCTGCTGTAACAGTGGTGCTTCTCTCACATGCACATCTTATGAAACTGAAAAAAAAAAATCACATGACATTTTTGTGGATGCAGCAAGATATATTGTGCTGCATCCACATCAGCATTCACACACGGCTCTGATTTGAAATCTCATAAAACGTTTGTGGATGCTCACTGAAGATGCTGGATTCAGAAAACACATATATGACATATATGTTGGACTGTGCTTATACTGTATATACTGCATATTTTAAAGGGCCCATATTACACTATTTTCTGATCTGGGTTATAATGTTTCCTCATCAAAAACGTACCTGGAGTTGTGATTTGTTTCATTCACACGTGTTTAACATATTTAGGTTCTTCTCTCAAACAGAAAGCACCCCGTTCCACCTTGTGATGTCATGTGGTAATACAGAAAGTGCTCCACTGTGTTTTTAAACTCCACACAACTTGAGTCATTTCGATGATTTCTGCCCTGGAAATACCCATCTCTAATAAACAAATGGTCAAAGGAGCTGTTAACTGGAAAACTATTGCTTCATGACATCACAAGGTGGAGCAGAGCATTTTGAGCTTTAGAGATGTAGACAGACTAATAAACCAGGATTACTCAAATGTGTGAATGAAACCAAACGTAACTCCTGGGATGTTTTTGATGAGGTACCAACATTAATATGGTTTAAAGCTCACAAGAGACAAAAGTACAGTGCATCTTGGAGGGTTTAGTAACATTAGTTTGTGTTTCTAAATTTTGGCACCACCTTCCTATAAAGTAGATGTTTTGGTAACAAATGCAGAGTTGGAAATCTACCATTTGACTGTGAATGGTATAAAACGCTGCTTGATTTTTACGCTATGTCTGCACTAAAAGCATTTAATAATAATGTTCTAGTATTGATCCGTGCAGGTGTTCTGCACAGGCTGCTAAATCCTCATGCATTATGCATAGCAGCATGCCTCAAAGGAGATTCTAGGTGCATTTAATGGAACAAAAATGGAATAACTTGGATTTTTAAATTAAGAATTAATGGGAGACTGGGTGCACATGAGACTGATTTGACTTTTACAATTAGTCCTATTAATTCCGGCACACACGCAATAAAATATCTGCATATCAATGTCTCTTTGGCGTTCGTGTGTTTTAACGCACAGATACAATCTCCTTCTGACCGGATAAAAGCACTGAACAAGACAGGAGTAAATGCCAAGGCAGCTCCAGTGTCGTGCCCTGGAATGCGAGCGGCTGGTATAGACTAATGGGACGATAATGGGCAGTTTACAGAGGGAGAGTCACACCAAAGGATGGATCACATTTACGCTAACCTCCTTAAGGCATCGTTACTGCTCATAAAAACAGCTACTAATAAAACATAGTCCAATTACAGAGAAGTGCGCGAAAGATTAACGCGTTTCAATTAGCTTCTTAATGGAACCGAAAAAGCAATTATGAAATGTGACATCAAAATTATTTATGTCTTGGATTCTTAAATAACAACAGAGCAGAATGTAGATCTTTGTTTTGTATTGTACCAACTATAATACATTTTACATTTTCACCTCATCAAGATCATACACAGAAATACTGTTATAATTATGTAAGAACAGCCACTCAAATTTGATTTCTTACATAATACTTCAACAACCAAACTATTCTTCCCTTGTAGAAGAGTAACAATCATCTTTGGCCCATTGCAAAAGCAGCAATTTGTAGGAAAAAAAAGGCATTGCATTTATGAACCATATTTTTGATTGAAACCTGGAAGTATCTGCTGGGACTTGTTAGTGCCTCTAAAGATGGGCACAAATTTTGTTGAGAAAACTTAAAAACAGTTTGCTCATTTAGGACAATGGCCTTTAATATCTTATTTTATAGGCCTATAATGTCTTGCTTTTTCCTGACTAAGACTGTTTCATGTGATACTCAGTAGTTTGGAGTACAAATATGTCTAAGCTGAGGTAGGATTTTAGTTTAGGCCAGTGCACTCTCATAGTTGGTGTTAAAAGTCGCAATGACCCATTTGAAAGGCTGCAAATAAACTGTATACTGTGTACTGGCTAACTTTTATGCCATGTGTGCCTGTGGAGGATTCCAGGCAAAACAATATCTGGGTAGAAAAAAAGATCTTGGGCATCTTTAAATTATTCTAAAGAGGGGAGTATTACACTTCTGTGGGGTATGAACTGCTAACTGACTTTGGTTGTGAACATAAAATAACTTGATGACAAAATAAACTTAACTCAGTCAAACTGAAAATAAATAACTTGAATTAAAACCAACACAACAGCCCTGTGCATCCAAATACACCGACCTTCCAGGGGTAAATACAGTTTCCTTTTACAGGGAACGACAAGGTTTTTACTTCAGCAGTATTGAAATCGAACTGGAAAACTTATTTGGGCGTCGCTTTAAAAAAAATGTTTAGAAAGAAAACTACAAACGCACAAATACTGAAACCAAAATACACAAATACACTGACACAGAATAGACCCTCTACATGGTCTCGCTCAAGACCTCTACCAAAGGGTATAAAAAAGGCCACCAGAGGACACGTCCCTCTGTGGACCATGTGGAGTGAATGGATGTATTTAACTGAATTCTACAACTGAAATGAGTAGGTTTAACCAAATAAAACATCTTTATCTCTAAGTAACTCATGTATATGTGGTAATTTAACTGAAGTGTAACTAGAACATTCGTCAGGACAGTGAGGAAACAAAGTTATAACATGGTAAAAACTCCAAAAAGTCGAGTTTGCATAATCCTCCCTGTTTAAATATAGTGGTGACAAATACAAACTGTTCTGTTTCTACACTAACAATGGAAACATTTTTGACGTAACAGATTGTCAGCGCTGATTTTTGTGCTACGTTCTTTCACAATGCAGCAATATCCATCCATTTGTGCGGACATAGGACACCTGTAACTAAAAGGAAACTCATGCTCTAATAAATTTGACGTGAATGATGACTGGAATTCAGCCTCCCTCTGTTTCATTAATCATCCTCTTCCCATCACCGTCCGCCGCTGAGCTAGAGTTGCCAAGACATTTTCTTCCAAATGAATTTTCTCTCTCACTGCTCCTAATCTCCACTTCTTGTTTGCTATTTATTTTCACCCCAGATCTTTTTTTTTCGTTTTTTTTTTTTCAACCTTTCACTCCGGCACAATGCTTTCATGAGACCAGGCTTACTAATGCGGCAACCTCTCATCTGATGAAGAAGTGCTTTGATAGAGCGAAAACTACTGAAATACAAGTGAATAGAATTTCCAAGAAAATGAATTTAATTTTGAGAGAAAATAATAATAGAAGAAAAAAGGTTGGTGAACTTGAAAACTATCGCTTTATGACATCACAAGGTGGAACAGAGCATTTTGTGTTTTGGTGATTTAGGGCCAATCCCATTTCTAATTTCTACCCCTTCCCCTAACCCTTGAAACTGAGCAGCAAGAGTTAGGGGTTGAAAGTCGACCCCTATGAATTGGGACACGCCTTCAACAATCACATACGTCATCAGAAGTCTCTGCCAGCTTTTACAGCAGGGATAACAGCAGGGATAACAGCAGGGATAACTGTGATAACTGTCAGAGCGAAATGACACACAGACCACTGGAAAGAACACAACCTGAGCTTCTCTAAGGGTTAAACCAGTGCTTCTTAACCTTGTTGGAGGTGCTGAACCCCACTAGTTTCATGTGCGCATTCACCGAACCCTTCTTAATTGGGAAAATAAAATATGTTTTTTTCAAATTCAAAACATAGGTATATATATTTTATTGGTGCACACGTGAATCCATATTGCACATATTCGTTCGACCACTTGTTTTTGCTCGACATAGTTAGTATGAAGGGAAAACATTAAGAAAGAAATTACACGATGTACCATCACGACAGTCACAAGACTATTGCACGCACAAAATTTCCTACAGCCAATAATGGCCAAACGGGGCGTGTCATCATGAATCATATGAGTTGGATGTGTGTCTTGACCCCTGCTGAACCCCTGGAGTTTGATTGAACCCAGGTTAAGAACCACTGGGTTAAACCAATGATATCGCTTTCAATTACTTGGGTCGTAAAATCTAAATTAACTGTGTAGCATGGACGTTCACAATTTGTTCAGAACTTTATTTCCATGCATCAACCAATCACTCAAGTCACAAATAACGAGACACTGCTCAACGTAATACTCAACGATTTTTTCATGTGCATTTTATGAAGAAAATGACCATTACGGATTGGAGCAATGTTAAACTTAAGACAGTGATTATCACAAATTTTAAACCATAAATAATGGAGAAAATACATTTGTGAACTTCTTTGGTCTTTGGTCTCTTTAGTCATGGTAGCAATGATCTTCCTGGTGATTCACAAGGCATTCTGAGAAATTGCTCATACCCCTCCGTTTGGAGTGTGCCTCTGAAAAAGCTTCGTTTGAAGGGGTGTATAGCTCGAGCACTTTCCCCTACCCTCTGCCATAACGGTAACTGAGACACCACTACCCCTACATGTGAGCGCACAAAACGAAGAGATAGGGCCAAGGGTTGTAATGGGATTCAGCCTTAGACATCCCAATAATCCAGGATTACTCAACCGTGTGTGAATGAAACAAAACAGAACTCCAGGTTTGTTTTTGAAGAGGTAACAACATTATATCATGTTTAAAAGCTCCTTCATGTAGGACCTTTAATTACAGTATATTTTGGAATATTTTGTAGTACATAACATGTTAGTTTGTGTTTTAAAGCTGCACTGTGTAACTTTTCTGGTGGAGGGTCCGTCTATGGAGAGACAAGCCCACTTTAGATAAGAATGTAAGTCAATAAAACACATGGAATTGAGTAAATGCAAAGTGGACAGTTTAACGCCATACTGCGAAACATTTAAGACAAAGCAATAACATCTCCATGGAGACAATCTGATAATGGAAAAGCGCCACAGTTCACCTTTAAATGTAAGCAGATACAATTTCCAACAAAAATTATTCAGAGTGGAAAAAAAATCTAAAGAAAAGGAAGTGACGGGGGTCTAAATTGCCATGTTGATTTAGACATAACGAGAGGAGGAGTGGTCTTGGCAAACGGCGTTGCCTAACATCCTCGCCCCGATCCAAGCTCTGAGTTGGCCCGTGATTGGTCGGTTGTGGTCGGGCCTTGGCAGTGCCTGATACAACAGCTGTTTGGAAATGATGGAAGCCCCCAAATGAGGAAGACAACGAGGGAGTGACAGTCTTGGAAAATTTGGTTTGCTCGGCCCATTTGTACAAAGCGCAGAATCACAAAAACATTAACTTAGCAGAAATGAAAGCACAACTGGACAAATTACAAATGTTGATTGAAATTGGATGCCTTCAATCTACTCCGCTGAGGGTGTTGTTTATGAGGCTGTCTCATTTCACGGCTTCAACTGCGTCCAATGGGAAGGATTGTACGGCTGTCGACAAAATGAATTTAGACCGTGGACAATAATATTCGTGCTCACAAAAGAGGAGAATTAGTAATTACTCGTAAATACCTTTAAGCCTTCTATTGCTACAAGTTTGAGCAAAAGAGGTTGTCACAGGTAAAAACAAAACAAAACAAAAACTTGCCAAATTACACAAAAGGAAGCAACTTGAGGTCCCTTGATACATAAATACAAATTGCAAAAATTTAAAGGTACTTAAATGGAACTGTGCCTGATTGTGACTGTCTTAAAAGTGCACTAAGGAACTTTTTGGTGTGGAGACCGTCACCTTGTTTCTATGGATATGTCACTGCTTTGTCTAGAATGTTCCACAGTATGACATTAAACATCTCCACCTTACATTTATTCAGTTACAGGTGGTTTTACTGCTCAAAAGTACCTACAAAAAACGGCATTTTGACTTTGACCCCTCTCCACAGATCTGACCTGTAACTTAATCTGGTTTAGTCTCCATGGAGATAGAAAGATTTAATGCCATACTGTGAGACATTTCAGACAAAGCAATAACATCTCCTTTAAGAAAAAGCATTTGAAGGACCCTCCGCCAGAAAAGTTACACAATGCACCTGTTAGAACATTGTTGCCTCCATAAAAACATACCCGGACTTGTGTTTTGTTTCATTCACACATTTGAGTAATCTTACGTTATTAGTCTGTCCACATCTCCAACGCTCAAAATGCTCTGTTCCACCTTGTGTTGTCATGAAGAGGTCGTTGTCAAGGTAACAGCTACATTTTACCTTTGGTTCAGTAGAGATCGACAATTCAAGATCATCCAAATGATTCTAGTGAAGGTGTATGGAGTTTAAAAACACAGTGGAGCACTTCCTGTATTACAGTGTCACCGCGGGGTCTTAAAAGTAAAAGTCTTAAAAAGGTCTTGAATTTCATGTTCCTAAATTAAGGCCGTAAAATGTCTTAAATTATGTCGTCCAAGTCTTATTTTTTTCACAAAGGTCTTATATTTCATTAGCCTATTTTTTGTAAACTCCACCGGGCTGCAGTGCAATGTGAGATAAGACAATGTGAAAGCTTAGTTTGTCTTGTTAGAATGTTACAAATGATTTTTTGGCCATTTTACAAGCAATGCATCTGACTATAAATGAGTTCTGAATGAGATTTTATAATAAAAGTACTTTTGTTATTTAAAGCAGTGAGTAATGGTCATTATTAGAATTGGATCTGGTGTTTTTCGCCCGCATAATGGGTGCAATGTTGGTCTTGATATTCATTTAAGTGGTCTTAATAAGGTCTTTAAAAAGTCTTAAATTTGGGGGAGTCAAACCTGGGGATCCCCTGTATGACCACCTGACATCACAAAGTGACACTCATTCTATTTGAGAGAGCTTTAATATGCAGGATTTGTGAATTAAATGTGTGAATGAAACAAAACACAACTCTAGGTGTGTTTTAATGAGGAAACATTATATCACAAAACAGCATAATATGGTCCCTTTAATGGTGAAAATACCTGAACCAATTCAAAGCAATCAGTCTCGCACCATCCAGGTAAGGCTGAAATGGCTTTGGAGAAATGAATAGGAAACTGCACTAAGTATGCACTAAGTAGCCTACCGGATATGAATGTACTGAATGTATGACAAAACCTATCCACAGTGAACATGAAAAGGCTTGATTGGTGTCACGGAGCAAAAGGTAGACCACTGAGCAAATGTCAGCGCGTGCCTATTCTGTACACGACCCTCAGCAAACAATGGGGAAAATAAACCTCCAAAGGCACATAATACACCGAATCCTTATTCGGATCCAGACCTGTTTGCCAGACTTGATGCCATCTCGCTTTCAAATTGCTGTTACAAAATGGGTTATATGCTCACAATGTGGCACGATTGTTAGATTTAAGATAGAATTTCACTACACATCTTGCGTTCACTTTCCCTTAACCCCACCCATATATGATACAAAAGCAAATGAATGTACAATAATGTGAATCATAACCAAAATATGAGATGAAATAACAATATTTTTAAAGCTTTTCTTGGTCTTTTGTGCTAAAACTGTAAGGTAAATAAATGCCTATATCAAGTAATATATTGGCTAAACCTTCTCTTTACGACTTCTTGTAGCTTTTTATTAAATTTATCATCATTTTTATATATTTTTTGGTCTTTGTATTTACAACTATAGTGATGTGGGCGCTGTGTCCATATCATTTCCCTTAATCAATAAAGTTTGTCCAAGTCTAAACGCTGGCACATACAGATTGTACATGCGCATAGTGACCTGCTGTTGTGTCGCAGGTGAACGCTGAACTTTCCAACAACTGTTTCCGCAAATTGGAGGTGCGCGACGATGACTCAAAGAGCGATTTACTCATGTTTTCTCACTCGTTCCGAGACAGCTGAAGATTACGTGTGCGGCGCCGCGCAGAAAGGCATGGAGATGTGACAGCGTGTCTTATTAAATCACGCTGATAGAGAGTTGATGCAGAGGCAGGAGTGGGCAGTCCCGCTCCAAGACATGTGATCGCTCCCTCTCCTTACAGCTGGGTACATTGTAATACACGCACGCTGCCGGTTGCGCACACTGGCTCTACCTTTTCCACATTCACAGAGTCTGTACTTGGAGCGCCCGGGTGGCACAGACGGGGAGCTCTCACTGTCAGCGGCGGCTTTCTCAATGGGGAGACACGGCCAAGAGCACACAGAGCGACCCATCCACTGGAGCCTTCCGCTGCGCGCCTTCGTCTCCAAGTGAAAAGCGCGGCTAAACCAGCGCTTGTCATTTCACTTCTTTTACAGCGGAGTGATTTAAAGAAAGAAACTGACTGCACTGAGAAGATATAGACCTGTTTCCTTCCTCCAGCGCCGACTTGAGCAGCGTCCCAGCCGTCTCCAAACCTCTTGACACCTCAGAAAAAGGAATAACTGAAAAGTACAGCATTGCAGACCGCTTTTTTATCCTGGATAATTTGGCCGTGAACCCTTATTTCGCAAAAATGGATGGATTTAGCGGAGAAGACTGATACTGCTGGAGAGGCGGGCAGTGACTGACACCTCATTTTCCTCCTAAGCATCAGGTAAGAGGAGACTTTTGAGGAACACCTATGGAGTTTGGGGGGAAGGTGGGGTGGGGTTCGCCTGATTTCAAGATAAACAGTGGTTCATGTGTCACCAGCAGCACTTTACAGCAAGGCACTGGCAAAGAACAGCATGCGTTTTATCTTCGTTACATAAGTTGAAAAAATAAAGGCTAAGATTTAGATTAAATGCAGCTCGCTTCGTTATAGTTCTAAGTAGTGCCTCTTTTTGTTACTGTGCATGTAACTGTGTATTTAACCTACTCGGGGTCGTTTCAAAGCGAAGAGACCTGTAAACACTTGGTGCGTGATTGCAGGTACTGGTGACCATACTTTCTCTTTTGTGGTTGAAAGAAGCAATGAAAACGACTCCACGTATTCCAGTTTTTCGTAAATTCTGCTTAACTTGATACAGCAGCCTTGCGCATGGGACATATGCGCACTCAGCCACGAAGTCAAGCCACAGGGAAGAGTTTGGAAGTGTCTGATCAAACCTGCCATCCTTTTAAGCAAAATGTACAACTTGTAGTGTGAAGTTGAGCATACTCAGTTTAAGAGAAAAGAAAAACAAGAGTGCTGTGCCGTTTTTTTTTTGCTTTTACGCACAGTCGAACAAGCTCCAGCAGTGCATAAACAGCCTGCTTTACATTTTCTCTACTTAAAATCTACTTAAAATCTGCCATATTGTAAAAGAGGAGCAAATATACCTGCACAAGACGTAATCATTTTAATTAATCATGATTATAGAGGATTAAGAACGGGCACAGGAATTAGCAGTGAACCTCTAGTAATTATATGCTTAATTTTTGCAGTATTTAAATCGGTTTCAGTGTCGCCGAGGGCAGCACGCACAGTTTTAGTCGCCTGCTATCAATCTTGCATACAGATGATGGAATGACAGACAAGAAGTCAGTTTGAGGAACACGCTTTGGGGCGCTCTTTATTCAGCTCGTAGATCTTGTAACGTTGCACTAAAGGTACTTGATTTTTGACTTTTGAGGGAATCCACTCAATACGTTAAATTATGCATGAACAGAAAAAAAATACTTGAAACATTTCTGGCTCAGTCTGGGTAGGATGATCTTTCTGGTCACTTTGAGTCACTGATTTATGATGATTTGAGGTTCAATGTGCCTGGTGGTGGTTGGTTTGGCAGTGCCCATTATTAAGTTTAACATAAGACTGATATTGCACTTTATGTCTATGTTTTTACCATGTTTGAGGTTTGATGTTTCTCTAGTGGGAGAATATACTTGGGTTTAGTGCATACTTGGGGAGTTGTATGCTTTATAAAGTATATTTTGTTGGTTGAATGAGACTTTTTCCGCTGTATCACTAATAATTCATATAGTAATGCATGAATAATGAATGAGCGCTGTAGTCAATTAAGAAATTCTTAGAAATTTAACTGAATACATGCCTTGTGCATTGATTGGCACTGGCAAAACTCAAAAATGTAAGTCTCTCACTCAAAAACAAATGTTTAAAGCGAAGTACAAGTAAACAGTATCTACACAATTTAATAGGCAGATTAAACTGTCCAGTCACCCCCAAAACTCAAGCTAAATCACTTCACGTTTTCTCCTTTCTGCTTAATTATTCAACTAATTAAAAATGTGGTCAACCAAGAGACCATTGACCGATTAAAGAACTGAAGAACTACAGCAGTTTGATCTTCATATGTCAAGTGTCCGAAGTCCTTTAGTTGTTTAGTCGATTGTGTCTTAGTTGACCAAAGTCTGCATTAGTCATTAGGATTTATATGGGACAGCAGCTAAAAGGATAAAAGGAGAGGTGAGTGAGGGAGCTGAAGCTGAAGATTTGGGTGTTTTTTTTTGTATTTATGCGTGAAAAACTCATGATTGACAAGTTTAATCTGCCTCTATAATACATTGTTTCCTGGTTTTCTTTATCCATGAATTCTTATTTTGTTTGTGAGTGCAGTGTCAGTTTAAATCAGATTTATATGTAATAGTTCTGAAAGCTTTTGTCTCACCCCTTTTTTAGTGTAGTTGAAACTTTCTTTAGTCGACTGCAGCCCTATAGCTGGGCCTGTCATGATAACACATTTTTAAATATGACATATTGCTGCAGTAAATATAGATGGTAAACAATAAAACCAAAACAAATTTATGCCACTGACACAATAAGCAGATTTAAACCACAAAAACTATTCTAAATCTACAACATTGTTAAAAAACAGAAGCGGCAATAAATATAAAGCAAAATGAAACTTTAGTATTTAGTTTGCATCGGTCATGAATCATAAACGCGATTAATTCAACCTTTAATGACTCAAATCTTATCATAAAGTCAAAAAATAACCATATATTTCTCAGCAGTGCAAAGAAAATGAACACATTGACCCTCAAAAGTATTGTTCCATTTATCATGTATTGAACTATGAGTGGATATAGTAATTATGACAGGCCAATCTCCCTAAAAGCTCCCTAATATGTACATACTTGTCTATTTGAACTTCTCCTCCATCTGTGTACTCCGCAGTTGTCCAGTACCATGTCTTGGTTGTTGGCTGTGTGGTTTTGCCTGGGCTGGGTGCTCCTATGCCAGGCCACCCTCTACCAGACCATCCAGCAGCACCACGTGGCCCGGCCTGGCCACACCGAGATCCTCACTCTGGGTAAGTCCGCGTTTGCTTTTCGGTTGCTTTTTCGGTTTCTCTGCTGTGTTTTAGCTCGCGCTCCTCCCTCTCTCTGCTGCTGCAGTATGTCAGAATGATTTAGCACAGTAGTCTACCAGTAACATAGTGATTCATACCCCTCCCAGTTATACAAGATACAATTACTTCTGATGCTCGTAATGGTATTTTAGAAAACATCAAGCATGACTAAATAAAATCCGCGTTCTTTTTTAAAATGTTTCTTTGAGGGCGTATATGGACAAAGATCACCCATCGACGTTATGTGAAAGTATGGAATATGTGTGCGTGGAGGAGGAATCGTTACTCTGGATCTTTGCAGACTGTTCGGAATAATACAAGCTGTAGGCATGCATCCCTGTTACTGCACTGTGGGAGCCAGGGGGGCTTTGATCATTGTGGCTTATGCAGAAATGACAATTACCATTCGCCCCTTTTGCACTGGAAACCTTCTCACTTCAAAACAAATATGTCTACAGTAAAGTACAAGTAACTTACTTGCTTAAAAGGCAGATTCAGCTCCCGAAACTCCAGCGAACTGACTTTAACTCACTGTTTTCTCCTTTCTGTTGTACACTGCAAAAAAAAAAAATCTAGTCAAGCTAAAATGATTTGGATTAAGAAAGTTTTACCATGATTTGAGTAAATTGAACTTGACACGTAAAATTATCTTCCAGTGTAGTACGATTTTTGTACTTAAAATATGAAAATACATCTTGCTAAACTTAAAATAACAAATGAAATCAAATGTTGCTTGAATTAAGAAAAACAAAACAAAACACTTATTCCACTGGCAGATAAAATCATTTCACTTGTCAAGATGAATCTACTCAAATAAAGTAAAAAGTTCTTAATTTAAGTCATTTTAACTTACCTAGATATTGTTTTTTTTCCAGTGTAGTTCATATAAATCCTTATAATTCAAATAAAATTATTATTCAGCTGAAAAAAATGGTCCACCAACACACCAATCAATGAAAGAACTACAGCCCTAAGTAATACTCAGTTTGATCTTCATATGATTTGAGAGATGATTTAAAAAAGGGTATAAAGCGTTATGAAAGATATAGAGCTCTGGAATGAATTATGCACTCAGTTTTGTTTGTTTTAATTTATATTTCTCTTTTATATATACAGAAAGTCGTAAGTGAAATCGTAAATGTAAATTTGCTTTTCATACGCAGTTTTTTTTCTTGAAATTCTGTCATTGTATAACAGGATTAGACATCATAAGCACTTTTACTTCAGCCTAAACCCTTTCGCTCGTGATCTGTGACATTGTAGTTGATGTTACTACTACTACTACTACTACTACTACTACTACTACTACTACTACTACTACTACTACTACTACTACTACATATGTCAACTCTTTATTGCTGTTGTCCTTTAGTTTAGTTGATTAATTAGTCGATGTTCTTCTTAATCTTCTTAAAGCTGCATTGTGTAACTTTTCTGAGGAAAAGCGACCCCGCCCACAGTCACAACGCATGTTTTTGAGCTATAAATCACCTGTAATTGAATAAATGTAAGGTAGAGCTGTTTAATGTCATACTGTGGGACATTTCAGGCAGTGCAGTGACATATCCATAAAAAAGAAAACTTCCCTAGTGCACCTTTAAGCATATCTTGGAGTGCGTACATGGACAAAGATCACCCATCGATGTTCTGTGGAAGTATGGAATATGTGTGCGGAGAAGGAATCCTTATCTTGCTGGCAGAGTGTTCGGAATAATACAAGCTGTAGGCATGAATCCCTATTACTGCACTGTGGTAGCCAGGGGAGCTTTGATCATTGTGGCTTATGCGGAAATGACAATTACCATTCACCCCTTTTGCACTGGAAATGTTTAGCAATTAAGCTTGAAGCCTCGTGCACCATGGGGGCAAATGGGGAATACTATAGATGCAGAGGCGGATCTAATTCTGTGATTATGAAGAAAGCTTCCCAGTATTGCTTTTGGTGTATGTGGGTTTATGGTGAGGGGAAGGCTAAGGCTCCCTTAAGCTTCTAACAATGAGCATGTTGCGCATCTCTTATAAACCAGTGGGGCTTTGACTTGGAGCTAAGCACTTGTTAAACATTGATGCTATCTCTTTCGGAGGCTTTTCTGGGTTGATTGTATGACAGCAGTGTAAAGGAAATAAGTACAAGTCGACATAAGATGCGGCAGCTGATTTTTCAGGCTTAGATTATGATAGTACGTTAAAGGAGCTGTACATGTTTAAAAAAAATAAAAATAAAACGTTAAAACAGGTCCCATATTATGCAAAATTGACTTGTGAGCTTTGAGCCATGTTATCATGCTGTGACCTCATTAAAAAGGTGTGTTTTGTTTCATTCACATGTTTGAGTACAGGTAATCCTTTATAATTACATCTCCAAAGCTCAAAATGCTCTATTCCACCTTGTGATGTCATGTAGTGATAGTTTTCAAGTAAACAGCTCCTTTTACCTTTAGTTCAGTAGAGATGAGCAATTCCAGGGCTGAAGTCATCGAAATGATTCCAGTATTGAGTTAAAAACACAAGCATTTCCTATATTACCACATGTCAGGCAAGGGTTTATGTGTTAAACATGTTTTTTATGAGGAAACATTATAACATAGATCAGAAAATAGGCCCTTTAAACAGTTTGCAGTCCAAAGTTATTCCTCACTTTATTAATCCAGGCCACACGGGAAAAAAACAATATCTAGGTAAATTAAAATTACTTAAATTAAGAATATTTTACTTTTTTTTATAGATTCAACTTGACAAGTAAAATTATCTGCCAGTGAAATAAGTGTTTTTTTTCTTAATTCAAGCAACATTTGATTTTGTTTCTTATTTTAAGTGCAAAAAGTTGTTTTTCTTATTTTAAGTGTAGAAAGATGTATTTTCATATTTTAAGGACAAAAAGTCTTATTCCACTGGCAGATTATTTTACTTGTCAAGTTGAATCTACTCAAAAAAGTAAAATATTCTTAATTTAAGTCATTTAATGTACCTAGAAAACTATAGATATTGACAAGTAAAATGATCTGCCAGTGGAATAAATGTTTTTTTTTCCTTAATTCAAGAAACATTCGGTTTTGTTTCTTATTTTAAGTGCAAAAAGTTGTTGTTTTTCTTATTTTAAGTGTAGCGAGATGTATTTTCATATTTTAAGGACAAAAAGTCTTATTCCACTGGCAGATCATTTTCCTTCTCAAGTGAAATTTACGCAAATCATGATAAAACTTTCTTAATTCAAGTCATCTTAACTTGACTTGGTTTTGTTTTTTGCGGTGCATGAGGCAACGACTAGCTAACAGCGCACTTCCTGATACTCTGTCGATTGTTTTAAGTGACCCAAACAACAGTCGACATCATTTTACTTAGATTTAGACAATAGCATAAAAGGAGAAGTGAGTGAATTAGTTTGCTCGAGATTTGAACTTATTTTGGTATTTATATGTAAAAATATATGCATTAAACTTCTTAAGTTTAATTCTTCGTAAGAAAATTCTTAAGTTTATTTTGTCTTAATATAAACACATCTCTTCCTCGTACTTTTTATTCAGCATAATAGTAGTTTTTGCATGAACCCCTTGCAGTTATAGTCCTGTGAGTACAGTTTGCGTCTGATACGTAGAGATTTGGATTTGTAATAGTCGTGAGAGCTTTTGTCTCGCCCCGTCTGACGCCAGGACATCCTTAGTGGACCAAGAATTTCTTCGGCAATTACAGCCCTAAACGCTTTATAATTAGAAGCAGACAGTGCGCGGACTTCAGGACTTCCTCATACACTATCTGCAATGGAACAAATTTTCCTCAAACACATGAGAAAAAATCTGATAAAGGCGTTTCAAAGTAGCATGTCAGACAATTGGATTACTTTGGGAAAGCTGACACATAAAAAGCGGAAAAAATCTTTGCCACGATAGAAAGTTCTCAAAGTGTTCCAGTGCCGTTAATTGGAACTAGGGTGAAGGATAAGGGACAGAGAGCTGCGGATGAATTTTTTAAAGGCAGGGCTTCTAGTTTTGCTGTTTTGTGACTGGCTGGCAATTTCGAGCTTGGTGCCAAAGATGTACAAGGAAGTGCAAGGCTCAGTAAGTGTCTTTTGAATTATGCAGCGATTCAGAACAGAGGGAGGGAAAACAGCCCCCCCCCCTCCACTAACCATCACTTCAGGACGGATGAAAGAATGTCACCCATGGCTACCAGGGATATTTTAGGTTCCCCATGTCATACAGATCAGCAGACATGTTTACTCCGTTCGCCACATGCACATTGGGGCAGCTCTTCTTCACTGGGGCCATTACGGTGTGGCGTTTTCATGGGGCCCTGGGGGATACTGGCGCTGCGTTCAGGACACATCAAGTCTAAGAGGAAGCAGTAAACATAGACTGAACATGTCATAGTATTTCACTTTATCTGCATCTCTTTAGACATAAGAAAATCACAAGTGGTAATAAAGAGTAAGGGTGCAAATTATAGATGCCGTCTGTTTTAAAGAGGGGGTGTTTTACTTCGAACTGCTGACATATTTAGATCAACTTGTTACCTTTTATTCATTCCTTCGCTCTCTCTGCTAAGTCACTCCCCCTTCGGAGCAATATCACGACACAATTAGCTGGAATCCCATTAATGAAACTACTCGGTGTCGCTTCAAGTTTGTCCAGTTGTTGTGGACAGTTTTCTATCATATTTTTGTTTACTTATTGGAGCATGGGTGATGAAGGCTTATGGGCTGCAGGTTGGACAGATTCTTACTGTCTGATGCGCTAAGATTGCTCCGCTCTAGATCGCTACATTACTGAAACATCCATACATTTAAAAGAAAGTAGAAAGTATTTCAAAAAATCTATTTTGCATAAAACCCTCCCTTTAAATATTTACATGCGGAGTACATCTGTCTGTGTTTGGGTACATCACTCATAGTACAGCAGAATGGGAAATGGATTTTTGCTCATGTTAATATAAGAAATCCACTAAACTCTGCAAAATTGATAGATGTATTCAGGACCAAAATATATGAATAACTTAATAATTATTTTGGCAAAAAGCATAAATGATCTGGCTTTAAAGGGGGTATTTGCTAAATCAACTTTTTTGAGAGATTAAACTTTCTCATACATTGTTTTTCATAAAAATAGCATCGTGTAAGAAAACCATATACAGTTTTTTGTGTATTTCATCCATCCCTGATTTGAACAATCCTACACAGCAATGGTATGAGGTTTGTGTCCATCTCAGAGGGTAACCACATGTAAAGGACGCTCTTTTAGATCCATGTACCTAATCTTTGTTCGACAGCGTGAATAGTTAACAGCTGAAAACCTAAATTTTGGTTCAAACTCCAAAATTGATGAATGTTCCATCCATCTTCTCCTGCTTTATCCGGCTGGGTTGCGGGGCAGCTGTTCGCTGCCCAGTCCTCTGCGCACCTGACCCCCTATGAACCCCTCTGCAGGTGGTGAGCCCACAGGGGGGTGGACGTCATGGTCCTTGATGTTAGTTCATAGGGGTGTGGGCATGTTTTGAGTTGATGGGGGAAACCGGAGTACCCGGAGGAAACCCATCCAGACACAGGGAGAACAACAAACTCCACACAGAAAGGCCCGAGCGACTCAGGGATCAAACCCGGAACCTTCTTGCTGTGAGGCATGAGTGTTTGCCACTCAGCTGCAAGATGGTGAAAAATGTTGAATATCTTAAAGAGCCTGTTTCCATGCATTTCAGCAAAACTTCAGTTTCACCAGCAGCTCTTGAGGTCAAAATAACCAAATTAATTAAATTAATTAGAAAACATATCCAATTATCAGGAAGTAGCTAGCTTTTTTTTCAGCGATGGCAAACCTCTCCAGCGATGGCAAAAAGTCTAATTAAAAAGCATTTTATTTGAGAATCAGGATGTACCCAGCTAGCATGCTAGTTGTTGTTATCTTTTCGATGACGGCAAAACTCCACTCTGGCCTCTGAAAGTTGTGGAAACTGTTCATAAACTCATGGCGAATAGTGCGGAATAACTGTGGACGACTGCAAACGGTTTAAAATGAAGTTCTGTTTTTTTAAGATGGTAAAAATCAAGTACAGCACCTTTAACATGCTAAAAGTATCAATAGTTCGTGGATCAAGTGCAAACAACTCATAACATGTCTCCTTGAAACTCTATGATTGTACAATTTACTGTATATCAAGTTTTAAGAGGATTAGGCCTTCATCCATCTTACTTAACCATGCCGTGGCGTCAACCGATCTGACCAGTACAGCTTTCTTGGAATTGAAATGCTGTGATGAATATTTGAATTAGAATTGATTTTATAATTTGAGCAGCTCTCTGGTTTCATTCAGGGCCAGAACCCTCAGATATAAATAGATAGAGCTATGTAGGACATGGTGGGGAAAAAAAAATGTTTTGCTTTTAAAAAAATCCATTGGTTTTCATGCGTTGTTGTTTTCTATAATCAAGTGTGTGTCTGTTTCAAATGGATAATAAAAAATGTGACGGAGCATCTGGCTAACAGTAAATTAAGTTGTAAAATGCTTGATGGAGCATTGTTTTTAAAATGGAAAAATGACTTGAAAACTGTGCTTTCATTTATTCCCTCTGACACTGAAATTGATTGCACCCTAAATTGTTTCATGACATCTAGACATCTACCTCAGAAATGTGAAAAAGACATGCTGAGGGGAAAATAGTTTTTTTGCTCAAACGCTGGTGGTTTATAAGAAAACAGTTGTGTTCTGCGTATAAGATGTTGCTGAAATGGTTCCATGCAGATTACCGCCCACTCATGGTAAGCCTGCCATGATAATTACTATACAGGGTTATCTTTCAATATTTGAACTCTGGAAATATATATATTTGGGGCTTGTATCGTAGGGAACTTTGCAATAGTGTTTTTTTTCTGTTAACCTGTTTATGTCTCACTAACTTCACTTTATCATTCACAAAGTTTGATTTCATAAAGTTGGTCACATTCTACTAGTACAGGCATGTCCAAAGTATGGCTCAGACAATTTTTTCTTGGCCCTCCGGCTTCCAGGTGAATTAGCCTAAAGTACCTTGAGCAGTACTTTTTATTGCAAGTTTTTTGAAAATCTACCTTGATAAAGCCAATATTTAGTGTGTGGTTTTGAGGATTTTAGCGTGATTAAAGGACTGATTGCTCATTCTGACATGTTAAACATGCATATATTTCAGTTATTCACTGTATGCAGTACCAGTCTGTCACTCTCTATCGGCCCTCTGCTTCAAAAAGAAAAAAAAATGACACCCATGTACTAGTAGATTAATACATTATTTTCTAACTCAACAACAAGTTTAGTCAAGCTATCAATAATTGTGATTCAGACTGTCACACAGACTGTCTACTTTGCCCCACCCACTCTTCTCATAGTTCAGACTTTGTCTTTGAGTCCGTGAGTGACAGGCACATTTAACGGGGGGATAAAACTTTGTACAGCCGGAGAATTTAATGCGTTCTCTGCGTTTGAGCTGCTCTGACCTGCACACACAAACAGAGACACAAACATGGAAATGATCTGACACTGCTGGGAAAGTTTTGTGCTTGTACTTGACTGCTTCACGTTTATCTTATTGATTAAATGGACCATGGCACTTGTACTGTTAAGATTTCTTGTTGACTTTTAGCTACAATTTACATAGGATATAGGCCGTGGGTGGGCAATTATTTTTTCCATGGAGCCACATGAGACCCAGAAATTAATGTGGAGGGCCAGGCCAAAATACTTGAATCAATTCTGCATAATATTAATTGTATTTCTTTATAAAAAGCTGTAAATAGCATGGAAAGAGTGTATGTTATGACTAAGCAATGAAACAGTGAGGCTGCCTTACAAAAAATGTAATAAAAAATAAATAAAAGGAATTAGTTTTACGCTTTAGTTCATGCATGAGGTAAAATGATAAAATATGTTTATTTTAAGTCCAAATGAGCTTAAACAGGTTGGTCAGAGTCAACCAAACGGCCGTGTGTGGCCCTGGAGCTGGACAATGCCCAGGTGTGCTATAGGCTCTGCAAAGAAGCAGCTCGATAGGTCGTGGAGTTATGGTCATGGTGGTTTTTGCGACCCTATTTAACAGTCTAATAGCCTAAATAAATGTTAATTTAAATATGAAGAAAAAGAACCCTCCCCCTTCTGCATTCTGGACAAATCGCACCCTGTTTTCAACTATGCCATATGTTATGACATTCAGGTGTCGTTTTTCCCCTAAATAGTGCGGCCCTATCAGTTGCATCCATTCACAGTCCTGTGACAAATCGGTGCAGTCAAAACTGAAAGTGGAGATTGAGTCCCTCCAACTTGCTTTGTCAGATGGAAGTTTTTCTGTCCCCCTTTTTTCCCTTGAGTCTTTGCTTCTTCACATATAGCCCCCATGCCCTCCTTGTGTCCCTGCTACCGAAGCAGGATGATTGATGACGGCCTAAATTTCGGGGCCGCCAATACTGGTCTCTCAAGGAATAATCCAGTACACTGACAGATGAGGCGAAAGTGACATGACGAGCTGTAGCCAGACTCCCCCACCTGCCCGGGCACAGTCAACACAGGCTAGACACAAACCAGGGCATCTGTGACAGTAGACAGCAGCAGCATTGAAATCAGCATCCAGTCAGTACAAGCTGCTCACTATAGCCCTTTAGAAACAGGAAGCGATGGTCACACAGATTGGAGTCTGTGCACAACTCACACACTACCACTCCATCCATTTTACAACAAGGCAATCGATCCATATCTCATTGATCAATAGTTGTCATGTTACTAAATGAAAATCTATAATAATTTTTTATATGCTTAAAGGTGCATGTTTTAACTTTTCTGGTTGAGTGTACTTCATTTGCTTGTCTTAATGGAGATGAATTTTTCACAGTGTGGCATTCAGTGTATGCATTGAATGCATTTCCATGGGGGAAGTAGCTGAGGCCACCAGGCTAAGTTTTGTGGAGTGGCCCTTTCACAGTTAGTGAGTATAAGTGTTTTGCAAGGTATTTTTTTGCAATGAAGACACCTCTAATTTAATAAATGCAATATAGTTATGTTCAATGACCTACTTTGGAACATTCTAGGCAAAGTAATAACATCTCATGGGAGACCCTCCACCGAAAATGTTTCATAGTGCACTGTTGATGTTGAAATATTACCCTAGTCATTCAGTTGACACTGTGTTTTTTGATTAATTGATTCATCTATCCAAAAAGAACTAAAGGTAAAACAGGACAGTTACATAAATATTACTTAGTAACTACTACGTCATAGGTAAAATTACTATACATAATCAACTGCCTAAAATGTTGGGGAAAGGGACATTAAATAAATAAAATCTGCGGCCCAACTATCCATGACTCAATGACTCGCAATGTTTAATCTCAAATGATGGAATAGCTTTTAATAAACTTGTTCAATGTGCCATGCGTCTATGGCCTGAAAGAGTCTTTGAGGTGGAAAACATGTCATTATTGTGATTATGTGAGACACATCACACAGTCAAACAAGAGTTTAACAAGCACTCACAGAGAGGGGAAAAGTTTTGCCTTAATGCGCACAGCCTTATGCGTCAATCTTATCGTGAATAATTAAAGAGTGAGTGTGTGTATTGATGTAAACTTTTAAGGGTGCAGCATCCCGAATAAATGGAGAACGCTGTAGCATTGATCTAGCATATCATTATGAACTATGGCAGGCGAAGTGGTTAACACTACACAAGCTCATCCTCATTATTAGACAAGTGCAACGCTCTGTACTGATGGTGCAGTCACTTTTTCCAGTCTTCAGGGTCCATCCACAGGAAGGTGGTCAAATCATTAGTGGCACCAGGGTGGTTCTGTTTAGAGATGCACCGATGTGATAATGGTATCGGACATTGATGCTGATATTGAAAATTGATGGCTCAGGTATCGGGTGTCGTTCCAAGATTTCAGTTCAGTCGATATCACATTTTGGCCTTTTTTTCTGAGCTGTTCCTTAGTTACTTTAAATGGTTGATTCAGCGATATATTGTGATATTTCATTACAAAATTCTCAAATGGATTCAAAATGCATCCAAATAGATTTTTTATTAATATATTTCACAAAAAAATCATTAGTTACATTCACTGTTGTTTAAAATGTAATAAATATTTCATACAATTTTGTTCTTGTGAAGGTATAGTTGACAAAATTATTTAAAGAAATTATTGATAAATCATAATCAATCATTGTTGGGATATATCGTGATATATCGAATGGTGACATGCATATCATAATATGCATTGTATCGTCAGACTCAAGGCAATGCACACCCCTACAAAACACATTTATCCATTATATTATTTAACCATACGCCATTTGTTTTCAGAAAATCTACATATTCTCCATCTCTGCTCTAGTGTCGGCTGATACTTTAGACCAAAGTATCGAGATCAGTATCGGAAAAGAAAAAGCTGGATCGGTGCATCCCTTATTCTGTTCTCACAACAAAGAAGTTGCAGGTTCAAATGACAAATCTCTTGGTGCCTGTGTGCAGTTTGAGGCCATGGTTATAATTTACAGTTCTTAAAGGAAAGGTGTATTTAGTGAAGGTCAATAGTTTTCTCTATAGAGACAATAAAGCATGCCCCAACTGAACCTTTTAGAGCTGTTTTGAAAGATCTATGATATTTGGTCTTGATTAAAAGTACCTCCAGAGGAATGTAAAACCAAAACAAAGTGATCACGCTATTAAGAGCGGGGACAGAAGAAAAATGCATGCTGCCTTTCCAAACCAAGTCCTTTCATTAGTTAGGTGTGAAACCATTCATCCAGCTTGAATTTACTAACATCATCCTGTAGTTTTGTTTGTGGCTTGTTTACATCTCCATTAAACTGTGGGGACTAATTAGCCTGGGGATTGATGGCCAAAGCAATTAAATTACAGTCACTTGAATGAATGTTGCTTCATGATTAAATTTTCAGAGTGGCTGAAGAGAGATTTGAGTTGGTTAAGTGCAGCTAAGTGATCATACAGAAGACATCCATAGATTGGGCTTTCAGACAGAGCATGATGAAATAAAACTGAGGTGGAGCACTGCAAATAACTGTAATATACCTTTTTTGGTTTTGCTTTACGGTGCTTTGCTATTGTAGCTACAGCTGCCTTGAGGTAATCTGCTCCAGCGGCCCATCCGAACACCACCAACACTCAAGCACACACCACTTTCATACTAGACGATGTAGGTGAAGTGCTTTGCCTAAGGACGCCATGTCAGGCTTTGCTTCTGGTGCTCTGCTGTGACACCTGATACTCCCAGCGGTCTTCCCTTCAAATACTAACCAGGCCCAGCCCTTCTGAGCTTCTTCTTTGAACATTTTGGACGTTTTAACTTTCAATATCTAAACGATTTTAATAAAAGGAGCAAGTCAGGTGATGTCTAGTTGAAAATGTGCCCCGATTCCCTTCTACCACTTTAAGGTACATCACCATAAACGTCATCACTGCTGAACGATGCATGAATCACTCTAAACCAGGCAAGCAGGTGGTGCATGCTCCACCAGAAAAGTTAGTATACCTTTAAATCTTCATGCACTCCCTTTAATTAGCCGCCTAGATGTGGACTTTTGACAGGTCATCCTCTGCTTTGACATTGTCTCTGTTGCCATAAGTCCATGGTCATTGGCCTCTCTGTTTCTCCTCCTCACCTCTTCATCCACCTTTCCCCCCTCTGCGCCGTCTCCTCTTTTCTCTATCCGCCCTTAGACCATTTGTCATGGATCAGATGAGACAATTTGTCATGGATTAGTGCACTTAAATGTCTGTGTGATAGTGGAAGCAGTCAGTGGAAAAGCTTAGGAATCCTATTACACTGCGCTTTATGGCCGGCCGGAGGAAAGGGAGGGACTGAGCGTGAATTGGCACTCGTCTCTTCTTTCTTTACATTGGCCTCCACACTTAATCAGATATTCACTTAGAGGAGAGCCACAGCACACGCCATAAGTTGTGTGGTTAATCTAGATGGGTGTGTTTTTACCTAATACCTCTTTGTTCTGCTGCATGAAGACTTGGTGTTCATTGGAGTTTAAAAAAAAAAAAAATTGTGTACAACAGCCTTTTTGAGATAGTCCATTATATACCTGTGATTCAAAATGTGCATAATTTAAAAACAGCATTTGCAGTATTAATAATGTGAAATATTGCCCACCTCTACTGATATGAGACCTTCTGATGGATTGTTACACATACAGTATAAGAGTATATTCTCTTAACAGTGCTGTACCAGAGTTATACTGTCCACAAAACACTACTAGTCCATTTTAAAGGTATTCCTCTTTCCGCATTTCTAGCGTCCAGTTATTTACTGTAGCTTGTAACTTTACAAGTGCTTTCCACAATTTGCAGAGTTTTGCCCTCACAGTAATGCTAATAAAAACTAGGAATGATATAATATCAAATCGCTCAATACTGGTCTCACGATTTGATACATGTGTTCGTTCGATACATGTGTCGATGTGCACATGTCCCTCCATCCACTCTGTGTTGTCATTTATTTTGTTCCAAAAGGGAAACAGTTATCGCAGCGTAGTTTTCAGATGCAGCAAGACCATAAGAATTTACAGCTGAAATATTCTAACACAGGAGGGTTTTATCTTTCACTCACTCTTTAATTTACGTTGATAGATCCAGGAATGACAAAGATAACTTTTAAATACTTCGCTTTTGACTCGAAATATACGTAGTATATAGTACGTAGCAATGTACATTTCTCAGACTCTATCTCATAAGTTTTAGTCAGAAAACGGACCATTGACACATTTATAGTTTTAGTGTCCAGGGGCAAGAGGGCAGGAGGAAAAGCTACTGTCTGTCGCTGCTGGAGGGGCACAGGCATGAAAAGTCTGATAGTGTTGCTCCCCTACGACTCTATATTAAGAGTAGACTTTATATAATATAAAATAGCCTGAGAAAGCGCTGTACTTATTTTCACTGAATAAAAGTTCTGAGCTGTAAATCACTGAACCAAATGAACTAAAACACTTCACACATAAACTATAACTGTACAGTAGTTGTACAGTAATGTATTGTATGTAATGTCTGTATTGTTTCATTAATATCGTAGTGTTATTATATTATACTCATTAGCAGAAAAAATTCCA
Organism: Odontamblyopus lacepedii; assembly: GCA_034769755.1. NCBI lineage: Eukaryota > Metazoa > Chordata > Actinopteri > Gobiiformes > Gobiidae > Odontamblyopus > Odontamblyopus lacepedii. The sequence goes on along the minus strand of CM068346.1, from coordinate 32,248,604 downwards.
TTAGTTTTTTGTTTGTTTGCGTCTTAAAACATATCGAAATCGAATTGATATTGTGACCCATATATCGAGATACATATCACATCAACTAGCATGCTAACTGCACATAAGCATTACTTCCTTGTTCACGGATGATAAAATACTCCAAAGGTACACACAGAGCCTTTCCAATATATTTGTACAGCAGCAAATTTTTTGTATTTATATGGAGAAAGCGTGTCCAGCCACTCTAACTCATAGACTGTATACATAAATGGAGTGTTCATGGCCGTGCTTCCGGCTCCATCGACTCTGACCCCAATTGACTTTACATTGAAAAATTTCACCCCTCTCTCTGTAACAACTGCAGTGAACTTTGTCATTTTGGTCATAAAAAGTTTGTAATAACCTGCTCTATGTGAACGTGGTATTTTTATTTAGTTATTTTGTACGTGAATAAAATCCTATTCCTCATATGGAACTCATCTCCAGATTTGCTCCTATGACTGCTAGCCTCTTGAGCTTCATTTGACTGGAGCCGAACGTGCCTTAGTCCACTTCTCACTGCACAACAACTGAACCTAACCCTGACAAATTCAACAAAAGATATCAATAGCCTGGTTGTAGTGTCACATTTTTTCTCTCTCCAGCCATAACCACCACATATTTATACGACACAATAGTAGAAATGTGTTATTATTGACATATGTATTCATAAAGCACCCGCCTCTTTGTCTGTCCAAGGCCATAGAAACACATGATCCATCCTCCTTATGTTAACATGTCTCACCACGTCTCTCGTCGTGCACACGGAGCTTGGTAATTGTGATGCGGCACAGCTTACGGCGTGGCATCATTTAAAACCTCCGTGGGGGACGAATCTTACTCATGAAGTGTTGTGTTTGCGGAGGACTGCCCCAGCGACTCATTTCCCCACTGTCAGACAAATAGCTGTGTCTTATGCGTACAACTAATTTAGTGGGCCAACCTTTTCATTTGGCTCCCACATATAAAACAAAGCAGGCTGTTTGTCATGTAGGTGCGAGGTAATTATAACGTCATGTTGGCTTCAAAATGCAAGCGACATAGCATAAGAGTGGGCACGAGGTAAACGGATTATTGGAATTGTGCATGCTACAATTGGCCCGACTTTATTTCTTTAGTAAGGTCTTTTTCATGCTTCGTTCCTCATTTTTTGATGTGTTGGAGGAGTATTTGTACAACTGTATTGACAGGCCTGTGTTGCGTTTCTGTCTGAGGAAACATTATTCTATTCGCATCTTAATTATAGACTGTATAAAGAAGTGGACTAAGGGAGTGTGACATCATTCATAGCATTTTTCTCCAGTCAAATGAAGCTCACAAGTCTAGCAGTTTTAGGGGCGAATTTGGGAAATATTAGGAAAAGGAATTTATTTGCGCACAAAGGAGCATCTAGTGCGGGTTAATACAAACATTTTAAGACCAAAATGACGAGGCTCACTACAGCGGTTACAGAGAGAGGGGTGACACATACACGGTATATATGAATGGACTAAGCCAAATAGGAAGAGCGACAGGAGGCTCTTCCGGCTCCTCCTGACCCTGGCTTTCCTTGACTTTACATTAGGATCTTGTTGCCCCTCTCTCTGTAACTGCTGCTGTGGCCTCGTCATTTTGGTCTTAAAATGTTCATATGAATCCGCTCTACATGATCCTGGATTTTTTTTCTCGCTATTTTGTCCGTCAAAAAAATCTGTTTCATAACAAAGAGCCTGGCTCCAGGTTTGCCTCTGTAGCTGTGGCATCACAAGCCTCATTTGAGCGGCGCTAAACACTATGGGCAATGTCACACTCGCTTAGTCCACTCCGTGTATACGGTCTATGGGGTGACAATGTTTCAATGTAAAGTCAATTGGAGCCTGAGTTGATGGAGCCAGAAGCGCTTTCCATACTCACTTCCTATTTGGAACACTAGCGGGTTAGCTCTGTCCATTTATATGCACAGTCTATGGTCTTAAAACCTACTTATTTAGAATGGCTTTTAACACTTAGTGGCCCTCTGACACTTTCTTTATTTTAATGGTGTAATGTGCTATTACTACTACTACTACTACTAGTACTAACCCTGCAGTTCTGATCTGTACAAACATGTTTTGAGATTCTTGTAGTAGTTTGTCAGTCCATAAGTGAGTTTTCTGGACTCACTTTAAAATGCCCATTTTTGTTGTTGTCTTGTGAGTTCTAGGGTCCAGTCATTCATGGAAATGATCATGTTCAACATTTTTCGTGGCCATTCCAGCTTGTCAAAGTCTGATCCCGTCAGATCTCAGAAGCTCAGCAGGGCCTGGTTAGTACTTGGATGGGTGACCACTGGGAATTCCTGTTGCCACAGGGGGGCGCCAGTCACAAAAAACTGTTGTTGTGTCCTTAGGCAAGACACATCATCCACATTGCCTAGTATGAAAGTGGTGTGTGAGTGATGGTGGTGGTCAGAGGGGCTGATGGCGCAGATTGGCGCCTCGCTTCCGTCATTCTTCCCCAGGGCAGCTGTGGCTACAATAGCAGTTTACCACCACCGGGTCTGGAGTGAATGAATAATGCTCTGTAAAGCGTCTTTGAGTGTCCAGAAAAACGCTATATAAAACTGATGCATTATTATTATTATTATTATTATTATTATTATTATTATTATTATTGTAGTATATTGATAATATAACTACTAAAGTTAGACCCCGGTATAATATTTTATAATTAAACAGTGCCATCTAGTGGTGTTTGAGTTATGCCGTATTGCCCGGATGTTGTGCCTGTGTGTGTGTTCTGAGAGTTGAATAAAGAAACGGAAGCAGGCGTGTGTGTGGTCTCCGTCCTCCATTTACTGTTATGGATATATTAGCAGTAGATTACCCCAAACATATTACAGTGGCGACGAGGATGGGATCCCTTTTTATGCGAGAAGGAATTCCAGTTCAGAACGAGTGATTCAGAGTGTTTAAGTCTACGGTAACGTTACTGCGTGATAGCTAGCTGCTAGCAAGACAAGCTAAGCACGGCAATTGTGGAAGCCAGCGCCAGTTAACGGTTGCAACATGGCATTTTTATCGGAACCTTGGAGAGTACAAGGAAGGACAAGAGGACTTGAGTCATATCTAGAAAGATTTGAGCAATGGATGATCGTAAATGAAGTGGAGGGAAGATAAACAGGCAAGCGTTTTCCTGTCTGTAGTGGGCGCCCAGAAGCCTATGGATTGTTAAAAACCTCTGTATACCAGATAAGCCAAGTAGCCTCTCGTATGAAGTACTGAGCGGAAAACTGACGTCTCATTACAAGCCCAAGCCACTAGTTATCGCCGAAAGGTTTAAATTCCAAAAGGAACCAACAAGAAAATGAATCAGTGTCGGATTATGTGGTGGCATTAAAGCATTTGGCCACACACTGTGGTCGGTCCGCATTTAGACGAAGCTCTGAGGGACAGATTCGTTAGTGGTTTGAGGGTGGAGTTATTCAGAGGAAGCTCCTTCGGAACAGAACCTGACATTTGCAAAAGCGTGTGAACTGTCGTTATCGATGGAAATGGCGTCCAAGAACACGTTGAGTTGCCAACAAAATGAAAAGGACCTGCTCACGGTGAATAAGATAGACAAGAAAAGAGTAAGCAAAGGGGCGTGGAAAAGCAAATCAGCCAACAGCGAGTGGAAAGGTAAAGCCACAAGTGGCGTTTCCAGACCACCACAGAGAACAGACACAGAAACAGCCCTGCTACCGATGTGGCGGCACCAATCATGCAGCGCCAAGCATGCAGGTACAAGACTGAGACATGCCACAAGTGTTCAAAGGTAGGACACATTGCAAAGATGTGGCAGAACTAAAATGAGACTTGGGCATACACAGTATGTAGCGGAGCGCAACAGTCAAGATGTCATAGCAGAGAATGACAATGAGGATGAACTGTTTGGGCCATATTTCATGAATACAGTGTACACAGCCAACACCATTGGAAATGGAAAAAAGGATATAAAGGTAAATGTCAAGTTAGAAGGAACACTCGTAGCCATGCAGCTGGACACAGGAGCTGCTGTAACACTGGTTTCGGAGGCGGTGTATAAGAAACATCTCTCTCATCTGCCACTGAGGAAAAGTAAAGTTAGACTGTCAACCTTTTCGGGGAGGACATTCCTTGATGGGACAAGTGACTGTCAAGGCAAAATATGGAAATCAGAGTGGAAATTTACCCCTTGTGATTGTGAAGGGTGACAGACCAGCCCTCCTGGGCCGTAACTGGCTCACGAATTTCAAGCTAGACTGGGCAAACATATTTTCAGTTAGGCCAGCAGGGGGCGGTAACAATGCAGATGTGGAGACAGTGTTACAGAGACACAAAGCAGTGTTTTCTGAGGAGATGGGCACTATTCGGGAGTTCAAGGCCAGCATCACAGTAAAGCCACATACCAAACCAGTTTTCAGGAAGAGCAAGACCAGTGCCGTAGATTTAAGGACGCCAGTTGAGAAAGAGTTAGACAGGTTGGAAAAAGCTGGCATTATCTCAAAGATAGAGCATAGTCAGTGGGCTGCCCCGATAGTAGTTGTACCCAAATCTGACGAGTCGATTCGTATTTGTGGAGACTACAAAGTCACTGTAAATCAGAGTGTGGAGGAGGAAAACTATCCACTACCGAACGCTGAAGATCTCTTTGCTACACTGGCTGGAGGCACTCTTTTTAGCAAATTAGATCTGTCACATGCCTACCAACAGCTTGAGTTAGAGAAGGACTCCAAGAAGTATTTGACAATAAATACGCACAAAGGATTGTATGTCTATCATAGACTCTCCTATGGGGTGTCTAGTGTGATGGACCAGATCCTACAGGGCTTGGAGCATGTGACCTGTTTCCTAGATGACATACTGGTCACAGGCAAAACAAGAGAGCAGCACCTGAGGAACCTAGAGGAGGTACTTAGTCGGCTGGAGAGCTATGGAATAAGAGTGAAAAGGGCAAAATGTTCGTTCATGCAGGAGAAAGTGGAATACTTGGGGCATCTGATAGATAGAGAGGGACTTCACCCCACTGAGTCAAAAGTGGCCGCTATCAGAAATGCACCGCAACCAACAAACGTCACAGAGCTACGGTCATTTCTAGGACTGTTAAACTATTATGGCCGTTTCATGAAAGACTTGTCCACTGTACTGCAGCCGTTACACCAACTTCTAAAGAAAGAAGTGGACTGGAAATGGACACCAGATTGCGCAACAGCATTCAAAAATGCAACAGAACAGTTAGTCAAGAGCTCAGTTGTAGTTCACTATGACACCAAGAAACCCCTGAGATTAGCTTGTGATGCATCCCCTTATGGAATAGGTGCGGTCATGTCACACATAATGGAAAATGGGGATGAGAAACCAGTAACTTGCATCACGCACTTTGACAGGCGCATGAAAGTAAATACAGTCAGATTGAGAAGGAGGCTTTGGCCATAATCTTTGGCGTGACCAAATTTCATAAGTATCTCTATGGTACTTAAGTTCAGTTTGATAACTGACCACAAGCCCCTCCTGGCCATATTAGGCCCCAAGTCTGAAATCCCTACACTGGCCGCATTGCGCATGCAGAGATGGGCGCTGAGACTGATGGCGTATGGACTACATAATAGAGTACAGAACGTCCAGCGGAAAATGCAAGCGCAGATGCGTTATCAAGGCTGCCAGGGAAAGGAAAGGATAATACAGCAGAAGAGAACAGCATCTTTTATTTCTCATTAGTAGATGAGCTTCCCGTGCAGGCCACAGAGATTGCACAGAGCACTCTAAAGGACCCAGTCCTATGCAAGGTACTGGAGCTGACTCGTTCGGATGGCCGAGTTATATCAAAGATGACACGCTGAAACCATACTTCATCCAAGGAATGAACTGTCTGTGGAACAAGGATGTATTCTATGGGGAATCGAGTTATCATTCCACCAGCACACGAGATAGGTTACTGCCGATCTACACCAAGGGCACCCTGGTGGGTGCAAGATGAAGAACTTGGCTAGGAGTTACTTGTGGTGGCCCCAGTTAGACAGTGATATAGAGCGTGCAGTACAGCAATGTGATGCCTGTCAGAGTGTGAGGAAACTACCAGCCGTAGCACCTCTACACTGCTGGCAGTGGCCTGGAAAGTATGGCAGAGAATACACATTGACTTTGCAGAGAAAGATCAACACCACTTCCTGGTGTTAGTGGACAGTCATTCTAAATGGCTTGAGGTAATTCCCATGGCGACCACCACAGCCGCCAAAGCGATTGAGGTGCTGCGGAACATCTTCTCTTCCTCACGGTCTCCCAGAGAGATTGTTTCCGACAACGGTCCAAAATTTACCTCTCAGGAGTACAAGACATTCTTGCAAAGCAATGGCATAAAACAGACCTTGGTACCAGCCTACCATCCCGCTTCTAATGGAGCCGCAGGCGAGCAGTTCAGACAGTGAAAGCCTCACTGCTGAAACAAGTGCTCGATGAGAAGAAACAAAATGTCACTACAACACTGCAGCACAGACTAGCAAACTTTCTTATGGCTTACAGGATTACACCACACAGCGTCACAGGTTGTGCGCCAGCTGAACTGTTCTAAAGCGTCAGATCAGGACCAGGTTCAGCCTGCTGAAACCAGATCTTGCTCGTGTGGTGGAAGCAAAACAACAGAAACAGAAAGTCTACCGCCATGATCAAACCACCTCCAAGCTGAGACATCTGTCGGAGGGGGACTCAGTTCTGATCGAAATTTCCGCGGAGGAAAGGAGAGGTGGACGAAGGGAACAATTGGAAAAGACTCGGACCAGTCACCTACCTGGTGTGGAGCGGAGTTAACCATCGCTCAGTCCACATTGACCATCTGCTGCACAACTTGATCGTCCCTATCCAGAGACGTTCGGGGTCCAGGATGAGCAAATGGACGTCACCAACACTTACCCTGCAGTGGGTCATGCGGACTTGGGGGGGAAAGGCACACCTGGAGCAGTAGGTGGTAGCCCGTACTCACCTGAAGCGACACCGCTGGCACATAGGGAAGCTAGGGGGACGCTTGCAACACCCTTACCAAGCCCAGTGAGCTGTGACAAGGCAGTGACACCTGCAACCCGCACAGCCGTTTCCCCTGAGTGGTCAGGGCGCAGGTACCCTCAGAGAGAGAGGGCGCCTCCAAACCGACTGACTTTTTGATCATTCAGTTCCAAAAGAGTTCGTGTTCACAATAGAATGTAAAAGAAAAAAAAAGAGTTCCTGAGATTGAAATGTAAGGGAAATGGGTTTAATAGTTTTTGTCGGCCGAAATAAGGTAGTTAAACGTTTTTTGCCGGAGCACCTGTTTTTGGGTTTTAACTTCGAGTTATTATTAGTGGGAACATCTTAGTTTAAGGGGGAGGAGTGTAGTATATTGATAATATAACTACTAAAGTTAGACCCCGGTATAATATTTTATAATTAAACAGTGCCATCTAGTGGTGTTTGAGTTATGCCGTATTGCCCGGATGTTGTGCCTGTGTGTGTGTTCTGAGAGTTGAATAAAGAAACGGAAGCAGGCGTGTGTGTGGTCTCCGTCCTCCATTTACTGTTATGGATATATTAGCAGTAGATTACCCCAAACATATTACAATTATTATTATTAATTCTTGAATATTTCAATGGAAAGCACAGAGTTAAGATTATAATGAAAAGTGGTGAACCCAGTTAGCGTGTAGCAGTTGAAATGTTACATGAATTACTTCATGCATGTACTTTATCTTTAAAATCGACTTGGTGAGTAAAAAATGCATGCTTCAAAAAGTAGCACGCTAGTCACATTTACGCTGAATTCATCTGAGCACTGTCAAGACACACTATTTGAGCAGGCTTTCCCTTGCTTAAAAATGTCTCCAATGTGTCAGAAAAAAAGATGGAAAGCATATCTACATTTTCCAGCGGCGTTGCTCTGTCAGCATTAGCACAGGTCTATTTGTCTTTCGAACCCTGCTGCGCCTTAGCCCATATTGTATTGTTTTATCCCAGATGGCACTTCTACCGATAATCATAGGGAGATTTCAATTTCACCGTGCGTCTGCTTGACTATTGTGCACTTAAAGGTGTCACTCACTTGCACTGTTAGCGGCCAGATTGGTGACAGACTGTAGAAAATATAGCAGCACAATTAGTATCTGCTGGCTGTGTCATGTATCTTCATTTGTGGTGTAGGCAGAGCTGGTGTCAGGCTGACTGCACATGGCCGGGTGCCCTGGGAGCCTGCTGTGTGCCAGCTCCGAGAGGATGAAGAATGAGGGGACACCTGTACATCCCTGTCTCAGGCCTAACAACCCTCACTGTGTCCAGCTATGCTTGGGCTCACCCAGTGCCTCTGCTGAACTGGAACTGTTGCTGGGTTTAGATAACATCACTATATTCTATAGGTACATACTATTCAGTAAATTAGCATTGTTAAAATTAGGGCTGCAAAATAAAAAAATTACAATCAAATCTAAGTTTAAATTGATGCGACTGGCAAATCAAAAAGTTTATAATTCCGATGAATACTTTCTTACAAAAATAACGATAACAACAATGCAGTCTTATTTTGCAAGTGCAAGTAAGACGATGCGTAGGATTTTTTTTGTTATGGTGCCTTATTTTGCATAAAAATGGGTAACCCTGTCGAGTAGATCTATACAAACATCTACTGAATTTCTTGTAGCAGTTTGCTAGTTAATATTTTAGTTTTCTGTACTCGTTTAGAATGAACAGAATCCTGTTATTAAACCATAAATCAAAATAGAAATGATTCAGCCCTGGTTATGAAGCAGATTTTTGTGGTAATATTATGAGTTCTTGGCTCCAGTCACTAATAGAAATCATCAGGTTCACCATTTCACAATATTACATTGAAAAGTGTTATACGGATGTAATATGTAAAACTAGCTCTTGGGACTATGACACCATCAGATCCAGTAATCTGAATACTACCAATCTATTTATGTACTTTTGTCTTGTGCTTACAGAAAAGCTAACTTGTATGGGGATGGAAATTACAGATAAAGAAATAGAGATATTATAGCTTTGTCTTATGCACAGTAATGCACAGTATAGCGTTCCACAGTAACTCTATCTCCACGGAGTCAGGCACATGACGACAAAAAAGGCAACTAAAAGGTCAGTTCTGTGGATAAGGGAGCCCTCTCATAGTATGAATGCATGTTTTGCAAGGGTCTTTTAGCACTAAAACCCCATAAAAACATTGAAATTGAATAACATCTCCTTGGAGACAGCTACTTTACAAGTTGTGGTGCAAAGTTCAGCAGTATAAGCTTTCTCAAATCTGAAAATTACAACTTTTCTCACAAGAAAAGTCCTGTTCTTTTTAAATCAAATTGAAATATGGGAATGTTCTATACCCTGTTGTGAGAGGTGATTTTTTAAAGCCTTCATTGCATTTTCACCTACTCAGTAAATCCCTTTAGTTTGTACTATGTTCTGTTTATAAAATTCTGTTATACTTGACTCTAGAAGACCGGAGACGTTACATTAACTTTATGAGATATGGGTTCCATCCCTTATCACTTACTTTGTGTCTATGCCAGAAAAAGTTGTCAGTGAGGATATATGACTGTGAAGCTGCCAGTGGGAACTGTGTAGGATTTTCTCTCCCTCGTCTCACATCCCAGAGGTTTTAAGTGAAGTAAGATACAGAGCTTTTCCAACAAAAAGACCTTTTGACCTGGCTTCTGTAAGTTTTGTGAGCAGTGAGTAGAAAGCCAGGATAAATGCCTCGATGGAACTTGTTCAGTCTGGTCCCTGAAGGCATCGGTGAAAACATGGGGCTGCTCTGCACTAAAAACAAGTTCTTATAGATGTTTCCATGTTCACACTGATATGAAACGTGTCTTCTGCCTTATCGTATACCTGTTCCAAATCATTACCACAGGGGTCTCACTGTGGTGAAATGTAGTCAAAGTAAAACTATCCACTGTAAACCTTACTTAAATAAAGTACAGATTAGGGCCCGACCAATATGGATTTTGTTGCAGGCGATATGATACAGATAAAATGGGGGTTGGAGCTGCCGATATATTTATGACATAAAAATTCACTGTAAATCTTCAATTGTTTATAAAATTTAGGTTTAGTTCTATTGGATTTTCAATTGTGTTTATTTAGGCGACATTTATTGTTATTCTGCTTCTTTACATCATATTTAAAGACAGTAGGTCGGCCCAATGACATTTTTTTACGACATTCTAGCCAGTAAAGAAAGTACTGTAAGTAAACTACCGCTATTAGCTTTTAGTGATAATTGCGTGTGCGCCGCGGTAATTAATGATATGCTAAATGCCGATAATACACACTTCTATTTGCAGCTCATTTACATATCAATGAGTGTCCAGTAACATAAATACGGCCACTATAGTCACTTTACAGTCGCAAATAGAAGAGAAAACAGCCTGTTTATGTGTGGGAGCTACAGCAGCTAATCGCTAACCAATGAGAAAGAACCAAAACGAGCTTCAAAACCGACACATTTCCAACACTCAGCCTCACACAGGCTCCTCTCAGATCACAAGTCTTCACTAATAAATGTCCTTTTAATCCAGACTCAAACTGATTGTCCATAAAAAGAATATAATCTCAGTGCTGCGCACACATAGACCGTATATGTGCGCACATGGATCTATGGCTGCAGGTGCAAACAAGTGCACACGGCGATGCGTTCAGGGGCGGGATGAACACAGACAAATGACTCTGCAGATAAATATTGATGCGACGCCACATATCAGGAAATTTACTGTCTGTAAATTGGATTAAATGGGCAGAATATAGAGGCGTTATAATGAGGTATAACATGTCCATGTGGAATATTGGCCCATATCAGCAAGATCTTGGCCGATATGTTTCCAAGAGCGCACATCGGCTGATAATATCATCCAACCGATAATATCGGCCAACCGATATATCGGTCAGGCACTAGTATAGATACCTAAAAATTGTATTTAAGTAGAATACTTTTACTTGTTTACTTTTGTGTTACTTTCCACGACTGGGTCACACTCACGCTCACTTGTTTTTGTAGTTTCTTCTCTGTATTTATTCCTTGGGGAGACTATGTGTTCTCTGGCTTTTATATAGTTCTGACACTTTCACAGGCCTGTCACAAAAATAACATCTGAAGCACGTCAGTATCGTAATTATTATCAAGACCGGAGCATGTTTAGTAACAATTTTACGATTCATTAGATAAATAGATGATTAAAGGGGCACCATGTAACTTTTCTGGTGTCAACTGATTGTTTCAATAGGAAGAAGAGTTATTTATTTGCCTTTAATGTTCCACAGTTAAATTTATCTCAAACAGAAAACACTGGTGCAGCTTGTGATGTCATGTGGTGTTACAGTGTTGTTTTTAAACTCCATACACCTTCACTAGAATCATGTGGATTTTTCGACTTGAAAACTACCGCTTTATGACATCACAAGGTGGAACAGAGCATTTTGAGCTTTAGAGATGTAGACAGACTAATAATAAAGGACACCTATATTACTTACCGTTCACAGTCTTGGATGCATACAATGAAATCCTTAGAAATCAAATGCTATCTGCTTTTCTAACAGAATGACATTGGAGCGTTGTTACTTAGCTTATTGTCAACATTTATTCCATTGTGTTGAGGCATTTGATATTCAGCGTACACTTGTGTATAGATGTTGTGGTTGTTTTGCTGTGCTGAAAACGTCTCAGTTCCTTGATGCTTAAAAGTTGAGGGTTACATGTTTCAGATAGTAAAGGACTGCAAAAGTCTGGGATCAAGGGCTTTACTTGGGAATGCACAGAGACACAGAGCTGTGATGCTTTCTCAACACCTTCGGCTGCCTTACTGTATATGAGCTTTTAGTAATACATATCACCAATTCCTTCCCCTTTTGCTGTTTTTGCTGAATGTAAGAATTGTACAAAGCCACAGTCACAGTGCCTTTCAGACTCTGAAATCAAAGACGGGAAATAGAAAGGCAAAAAATACACTGAAGGAATAACAAAATGTTCTTCTGTCTGCTAAGGAAGGAAGTCTTTGTAACCTTTTGTACATTGTGATTTGGACTTTTATATTGCATTTATAATGGTACGTGTTAGGGAGGTGAAAAGTATTGATTTCCAGATACTAATCAGTACTAAAACAGATCATCAATACATGTGCAAAGATACTAATTTTAACTCGTATCAAAACTTTGGACCTTTCCAGGTTTTAGAAAGGCCTTGGGCTATATCTGAACAGAATTAATTTGAAAGAAATGACAGTCTTTTGAGGTAGAAATGGTTTAAAAGGTAGTCCATTTTAAATCTTTTTTTCGGCTGCCATCTGGTTTTGACGTAAAAAAAAAAAATTTAGATGACTACCTGTGAAACTCCTGAGAGATTACATTAATTACAGTGTATTGTGAATAAAGCTTTTTTGGAATTGAAATTAGTTTCGCAGTATCCAGCCTTTTTTTTAGTAAATGAATGAAGTTTGAAACTGTATTATTGCGACAACCCTGCTATGTGTATCTATGATGAGAAAGCAGAACAATTTGTTTTGCAGTCTTAGTCGAACAACAGTGAAAATGTCACAAACGCCACCGTCGAACTACAAGCAATTCTTATTAAAAGTGCAAATCTATTAAAAGTACCAAACTGAACCAGGAGAACAGTGATGCCATTTATCTTCTATCTGCTACGTTTCCCCTGTTGATCGTGTTCAGGTCCATCAGATTGTTATACTGGCCTCTCATCCAATCATCTCACAAACCATCCGTTTCCCTACTCCCCTTTCCACTGCAACAGCAAAACCACACACCTCCTCACACTCTCCATATCCTCCTCCACGGGCTATGGGAAGAATAAAAACACCAGTGTAGATGCTCATTAGAAGTTCAAAATGATTGATCAATCACAATTTTCAATTTCATTCTCATTTCATTTTTGATTTTGGACTTGACCTGCCATTCGAAACAGAAGTAATAATAATGAAAATCTTCCTCCAAAATCCAAAGCCGCATGCATTTACTGACAGCCTGGCTAAAGACCTGATTAAACAGCTACAAAAACATCATTTACAGTTAGCTAATGGCTAAAAATGGCTTATTTACAGTTCATTTTTATATTTTAGCACACCCTACAGTAACTACTTATTGCCTTTTGTGAGTCATGTTTGTGATTCATCGTTTAAAAGCTAATGTAGATGAGACGTGTTTTGCTCTAGGTATGAGAGGCAAAACAAGCGGCCATCATTTAAAACACAGTACACCCCCTCCTTTTTGTAAACAGAGCTATAACTGTAATTAGGCTGATTGTGCCATAGACTGTATAAAGCAGTGGACATCTCCAGTCAAGTGCAGTTATAGGAGCGAATTTGGAGCCAAGTTCTATATTAGGAATAGGAATTTATTTATGGAAAATAGTGAAATAAAAACATCAGGATCATGCAGACTGAGAGAGGGGTGACTTTTTTAATGTAAAGTAGTGCTGTCAAATGATTAATTTTTTAAATCAGATTAATCACACTTTAGAATTTTGATTGATCACGATTAATCATAGTTAATTATTATTTAAAAAAAAACAAAATATTTTGCCAAAAATGCAATTTATTATCAAAAAGTTATATTATTGCCCTTTTTCTATCACTGTTAGTTTTGTTGACAATATTGCCGTGGGTGCACTCCGCAAACGTTGTTTGTCATGCTTGGCTTGTTGTTGTACAAGTAGTGTCCTTGCTGCCGCTGAATCAAACACTTGTTTTGCTTTAAGATGGTATTTTATACTTGTTGTGCTTCTGTAGAAAGAGAGTTCATCGCTGCAATATCTGCAAACTACCTTAGATTTATCCAAAGTTGCGTATGGACAGACCTGTTTACTGACCTAATAACCTGCGCCGCCTTTCAGGTCACCATCACGCTTTCGATAGAGGAGCATGTGCATTCAAAATAAATTGTGTGATAAATCTGCGTAAAAAAAAAACAGTGCAATATTTTTTTGTGATTAATCGCATGCATTAACGTTGACAGCCCTAATGTAAAGTCATTTGGAGCCGGAAGAGTCCCCATGCAAACTTCCTTTTTGAAACACGATGACTAGCGGGTTAACTTTTTCTATTTCTATATATACTGTCTATGGATTTTGCACAATTAGTTCCATACAAGTCAACCGTTTCATTAGGCAACTTGAAACTGTCCAGACTGCAGTTCTATCCCCTCCGTTTTCAACGTAACTAAACCTGGCTTTGTGCTCCTTAACCCCACTTTCTGTTGTTTACTCTCTTGAGAAATTCCCCTTGGATTAAACCAGACCACAGTTTCCCTCAACAGTGCGTCGCCCCTTGCTCGCTATTCACTCAGAGAACAAGCACCTGGAATTAACGCAAGCACCACTTCACCTTTTGAATCGATGCAACACGATTTGGCGGATCTGGAGGAGACGAGAACTCCTCTAGTCGGATTACAGATGTTATCTACGAGCATTTTACCTCTCCCCCGCGGGTAATGCTATAGCCGGGCTGGGGCTATCGGTGCAGTGGCGCAGACCCTCCTAGCGTCTTAAAGGTGCTTGTGAACACGCTATCGCATCCTGGGGTGAATTGGAAGCAATCTCATAAGTCCCCTCTCAAACGTGGCTCTCGGCGTTGTAATAGATGTTGTATACACAGAAGACAGGACCAGTAAAACACACATGTTGACACAGAGTAAGGGCTTATAATCATTCAGCTGGAGACATGGCGACGTGTGATAAGTGGCGGTAGTAAGGGGAAAAAAAGAGATTAATGATAGTTGTAGAGAATGCATTGCTAATTAGGGCTGGGTATCATTAAGAAGTTGTGGTACGATACATACCTCGATACGTAGCCCATGATACGATACATATTTGTAGATTTTAAGTTGTTAATTCGCACACAATTTATTCCATACAAGTCAGCCATTTCATTCTGCAACTTCCATATCTTCTCTTCTCAATGCAACTAAACCCAGATTTTTTATTACACCATTTATTTTCATAATTTTCATAAAACAAGGCAAGGCAAGTTTATTTGTATAGCACAATTCGTACACAAAGTAATTCAAAGTGCTTTACAGAATAAGAAATACATTAAAATCACAATATAAACAAATCAAAACATAAATAATCATCATACAATTTTAAAATAGAGATGGGACATTAAAGTAGAGAGAATTAGAGAGAAGAGAAGAAAAAACAAGGTATAACAAAATAAAACAAAACAAAACAAACAAACAAACAAAAATTAAAATTAAAAATAAAATAAAATCTGTTACATAGATGCATATACATACATATACATACAGATAGGGATATTATTTGCATGGTTGTGTACATATACATCTGTATGGGGGACACTTAATATTAACAACAGGAACTGTGGATTTTCTTTATATTCCTTTTAAGTTCATACTGGTTATTATCTGCCATTCAGAGCCAAGAAAGTCTCTTAAAGGTAGCCAGTCTTTAACAAAATAGCCCACAAGTTCCTTCCAATACATTATACTCATTACAGTCTTTCATAAGGCAAAATTGATCGTAGTTTTTCACACCAGAGTTTAAGAGAAACCTAGCTTTATTAATCATAAATAATAATACTTTTTATCTCGAGGCGCCTTTCTAGACACTCAAGAATATGGTACAAAAACGTTTAACTAAAAACAGGCAATATATAGAGTACAAGACAAAGAAATTAGACAAAGCTCCTTAACCCCACTTTCTGTTGTGTACACACATAAGAAATTCCCTTTGTATTAAACCTGTGGCTACAGTAGTATTAATATTTCACCCTACTCCAGTGCACATTTTGTTGTTGTGCCCTTAGGCCAGACACTTAACAAACCTCTTCAGTGGTTGTAGGGTAGAATGTAAGATGAAATTTAACAAGTCCCTCCCTCCCCTCGCAAACATGACTCTCCTAAGTGTCATAAACACACGGCTCTCGTAAGTGTCGTAAACATAATTACGGTACACAAAATGGGTTCTTGTGAGTTTTAAGTCATGCTGTTACCGCTTCCTAAACGTACCGGGAGTTATGTTTTGTTTTATTCACACATGTTTGAGTAAATCTGGTTTATTGATCTGCATAACTAAAGCTCACTGAGTTCATGTAGTGGTCGTTCTCAAGTTCTCAACGACTACCTTTAGTTCAGTAGAGACTGGCAAACAAGGACTGAAATCATCCAAATGATTCTTGTGAAGGTGTATGGAGTTTACGACGCTGTCACAACATCACAAGTGTTTTCTGTTTGAGAGAAGCCTAAATATGCAGTGTGTCTGTGTAAAACATGCATGAACGAAACAAAACACAACTCCAGGCATGTTTTTGATGAGGAAACAACAGATCAGAAAACAGCGTAATATAGTCACTTTGACATGCATGTTCACGAGGAAGGTGTCAAAACAAGTCTTCAGACTATACACTCAAAATTAGGGATGCACTGATACCACTTTTTTGAAAACCGATATGAGTACGAGTACAATTATTTCTGTACTTTCTGATACCGAGTACAGATACCGATACTTTACCAATCTTAGAAATACGCAAAAAACATATAATTACTACACCAGGAAAAAATACACGAAGAATGAAGAATTTTCATTTATTATTTAATTGAGCTTTGATTGAAAGTGAGAAACGCAATTTCATTTTTTCATATGTGAATATGAATAAAGTTTTGGACTCTTTGAATCTTGATTATAATGTGTTTAATGCAGCTTTGCGCACATTTATTTATGTTTTACAGAAACTAAGCTTAAAACTGCATGTCTCATTTGCATAAGCGCTGAAAAAACAGCTCGTGCACTGATGTGGTCGGCTTCTGTCGGACTAAAGGATACAACTCAGTGGAATATTTGTATTCTTTAAGTGACAGAGGATGTTCTGCTGATGGTGAGTCTGTTCTGTGTGCATGTCGCATTGGAGTTGGTTCATGTTAAACTCAGAGATCATACAAGTGCAGCAGCTCTTTCACTTATGTCGGCTACAGTCGCTTTATTTATGTTGCACTGGCTTCTCATAACCGGGATACGGGCTTATTTGGGATACTGAAACCGGGATACTGCATAATGTGTTGTGTAATAGTGGTATTGGTGCATGGTATCGGTAAATGTTTAACGAGTACAAGTATATTATGGAAGTAGTAGTACCAGTATCGGTATCAGTGCATCTCTACTCAAAATTGCTGCTGGCATATGTAGTGGGATTAACACTGATAGCGTAAAAGATTCAATAACCTCAAAGTAATGACAAACTAATCTGGTTAATCTCCTATTGTGATCCCTGCACCACTCGGCATGCAGTTGAAGACAATTAGACGGATGTTTACAGTGGGCGGTTTTCAAGCCTCTGGGCCAGTTGGAAAAATCCAGTTAGGTGTTTGAAGTGATGCGCCAAACTCTGGCGCATCACTGTCACAGCTACTGTCCAGCCCAGGCTATCATCCATCATCGTTTACACATTACAACTTATTTCCAGGAAAGCTTCTCTCTGCTACGGTTCCAATGTTTTTAGTTTTTTTTCCCGTGGACATTTGCATGGTTGGATGGATTTATCTGTTTGTCGACATCGTTGTGTTGCTGAAAATATGTGTGTGCAAACAATAGGGCTGGAGGTGTCAGTGAGAGGCAGCCAATCCGATTATATTGCCTACACTGTGAGTAGAGCCACGCAGGACAGATGGTGCTTGTGTGATGGGGAGACGGGAGCGCAGAGGCCAGCAGTGGTAAAAACAAACTGGACTGGGCGCTTTCCGAGTGGTCATTTGGACACTTTGGACAATGGCTAACCTTTACTACTACATAAAGCATGTTGTTGCAGCCATTTGAATACCACATGGTTCCTGAGGTGGATAGAAGGTTACACTGTACTTTGAATAAATGGTACTTGGCAGAGTAGTTTTATTGCGACGTGCTGACAAATTTGCTTTGAATATGTTTGATTGTTGTGCCCAGGCCTTTACACAGTGATTTTGATATCTAATGGAATGTTTAAAGCTCCTATATTACACAAAATGGAGTCTTGGGAGCTTTAAACCATGTTAGAATACTGGCAACTCCTCAAAAACATACCAGGGCTGAAATGATCCAAATGGGAAATTGATAGGATGTTTGACTAACTCTTTATTATGAGTCTGTCTAAATCTCCAAAGCTAAAATCATCTATTCTAACTTGTGATGTAATGTAGTAGTAGTTTCCAAGTTTACAGCTACCTCTTTGACTTTTTGTTCAGTGGAGATGGGAAATCCCAGGTCTAAAATCATCCAAGTGATTCTAGTGAAGGTGTATGGAGTTTAAAAACACAGTGGAGCACTTCCTGTATTGCCACATGACATCACCTGAGGCAAAACAATTATAAGGCCAGACTGTCTGTGAATGTCTGTGTCGACAGAATAATTTTAGAAGTAAAACCAACCCTACATTTGAAGGATTTATGTCTGAGCAGCAGCAGTGAGATGTACTTCCTGCTCGGCAGCGGTGTACTGATATATGAGAAAATAGTCCCTCAACACGTTTCATTACAAGAACTGGATGGAGTATTAAAAAAGTGTCTCCACACGTCTCCAACACTCATTCTGAACTGTCCCTTTGTCACAGTTCTGCCTATTGTCTACATGTTCTTCCCCAGTCCAGCTCCAGGTCTGTTCCAGTCCTCCTTTTGCTCCCTCCCTGTTCTCCGACACCTGTCTCTCATTCCCTAATTATCCCTAGGGAGCCTATATAAGCTCCTGGTCTTCACTCAGTCTTTGCTAGATTGTTGACCTGAGAACATCTATTTCTCAAGCTCTGTATCTGAACCCCTGTATCTGTTGTTTGCTTTTGAGCAATTCTGATTAAAGTCCCTGATTCTGAGTTTTTTCCCTGCCTGTTTCCTTATTGAAGAGATTCCCAGTTTTGGAGGATATTTTAGTTCTTTACAAATCATATAATTCCTTTGTTGTTATCTACCTGCCTTGCCATTTAGGCCTTACCTTTTGTAGGACACTTTCTGTTGTACTGAAATAATACTTTGTGTTAGACGGCATTCTTTGTGTTGCATTTGAGTCCTGTGCTCCTGCGTGATAGTACAATCTAGCCAGTATGGACTCAGCACATAAGGAAAGCCCCATGGAGAGGCTTGCTAGGCTAGAGGAAAGCCTACAGAAACAGCAGGCCGAGTTAGCATCTGCTGCTAATGCTGCTCAGCAGTCAACTGCAGCTAATGAACAGAATATTGCCACTTTAACAGCTCAGATCCACCAACTGGCGGTCACTGTCACCCAGCTAGTAACTGCAGTTACTCCTGCTCCTACCAACCCCGCCCCGCCACCTTCTGTTGAAGTGCTGGCACCTGGACCAGTTTGTGAACCCAGAGTAGGCCTCCTGAACGTTATAAGGGAGACCCAGAAGGGTGCAATCCGATATTGCCCATCGGCTCCAGTCTCTTGGCCTTACAGCCGCACACATTCTCCACAGAAAAAGCCAAGGTGGCATTTGCCATCAACCACCTCACAGATAGGGCTAGGCTGTGGGGAACTGCTGAATGGGAGCGTCAAACCATTGCCTGTGCCTCTTTGACGCTTTGCTCAAGAACTCACGCAAGGTGTTTGGTGCCACGTCATCTGGACCTGATGCAGCCGGTGGTCTAATGGGCCTGCGACAGGGAGCCAGACTGTTGCAGATTATTCTATTGAATTCGAACCCGGGCCCTTCAAAGCCAGTGGAATATGGCAGCTCAAACTGATGCCTACCTTTTGGGTCCTCGTGACTATGTTAAAGATGAGTTGGTGTCGTTTGATCTCCCGTCTGATCTTGATAATTTGATTGAACTGGCAACTAAGCTTGATCACCGCATCCAAGCTCGGAGACACGAAGAGACTCAGACTTTCTGAGCGACAACATTTCACACGCCCGCCTCTTTCTTTAAAGTCCCTTAGGCACGCTTCATCTCCTCATGATGGAGGTCCTGAGCCCATGCAGGTGGGCAGAACAGGTCTTTCTCCTGAAGAGCGAGAACGCCGCCGCCAGAGGAATCTCTGTCTCTATTGTGGGAAGCCTGGCCATTTTGTTTCTGTGTGTCCAGTAAAAGGGCAGGCTCATCAGTAGAAAGGGAATACTGATGAGTCTTTCCTCCACACCTTCCCCTATAAAGCGTCCTCATTTTCAAGCCCGTCTGTTGCTTGAGAGCGGTACTCACACAGTGACCACTCTAATTGACTCTGGTTCTGACATCAGTATTATTGATGAAAGCCTGGCTCTGCAATTAAAGATAAACCTTGTTCCTCTCCCTGTACCTGTGCCTGCCAATGCCCTGGATGGCAGACTTCAGGGTTCAATAACACATAGCACTGTACCTGTTCTCCTGCTAATTGCTTGAAATCACCAAGATTAAATACAATTTCACATCCTGAAAAATACACAGCACCCACAAATCCTCTGCTACCATTGGCTACTTCGTCACAATCCCCAAATAGATTGGGCTACAGGTTCCATTTCTGACTGGAGCCCATCTTGCCATCAGATTTGTCTCAAGCAAGCCGTCCCAGCAGTGCTACCCAGTGACAACACTAGTCCTCAACCAGACTTGACAGGTGTTCCTGAAGAGTACCATGACCTCAGAGAGGTTTTCAGCAAGACCAAGGCTACATCACTTCCCCACATCGTCCGTATGAGTGTGCCATTGTACTTCTGCCTGGAACTTCTCCCCCACGTGGTTAGTATCTATTCCCTCTCTGGACCAGAAAGAGAAGCTATGGAGAAATATGTCAATGAGTCATTGGCTGCAGGAATTATCCGTCCCTCTTCGTCTCCTGCTGGGGCGGGTTTCTTCTTTGTTGACAAAAAAGACAAGACACTTAGACCTTGCATACACTACTGAGGGCTAAACAATATAACTATCAAGAACGTTACCTCTGCCACTCATTTCCTTCGACATTTGAGCTCTTGCAGGATGCTGTTATTTTACAAAGCTTGACTTGCGCAACGCTTACCATCTCGTCGATCCGTGAAGGGGACGAGTGGAAGACTGCCTTTAACACTCCGACAGGCCATTACGAGTATCTTGTCATGCCTTTTGGTCTTACCAATGCCCCTGCCGTGTTCCAGGCACTTGTCAATGATGTCCTCCGTGACATGCTGAACAAGTATGTTTTGTTTTACCTTGACGACATTCTGATTTTCTCCAAGTCCAAGGAGGAACACATCTATCACGTTCAGACTGTGTTGCAGCGCCTCCTGTCTAACTCACTCTTCGTCAAGGCAGAGAAGTGTGAGTTCCACGCCTCGTCAGTTGCCTTTCTGGGAGTATATCATTAGTCAGAGTGTTTCCATGGACCCTACCAAGGTTGAAGCTGTTACCTCGTGGCCTGTTCCTGAGTCCCGCAAGATGCTACAGCGCTTTCTGGGGTTTGCAAATTTCTACAGGCGGTTCATCCGTGGATACAGTTCGGTCGCCGGCTCCTCTTACAGCCCTCACCTCCTCCAAAGTGACCTACAAGTGGTCACCAGAGGCAGATGCACAGCCTTCAATACTCTGAAGACCCTCTTCACCACAGCTCCTATCCTTCGAGTTCCTGATCCTGAAAGACAGTTTGTGGTCCAGGTGGATGCCTCAGACATAGGTGTAAGAGCCGTTTTGTCACAGAAGGCACCCGATGACCTCAAGTTGCACCCATGTGCCTTCTTTTCCCGACGTCTAGTTCCTGCTGAAAGGAACTATGACATTGGAAACCAGAGTTGCTGGCTGTGAAGTTGGCTTTAGAGGAGTGGAGACACTGGCTTGAGGGTTGCAAGTGTTCCGTTCCTGGTCTGGACAGATCACAAGAATCTGGAGTATCTCAATCTGCAAACGCCTCAACTCTCGACAAGCTAGATGGGCCTGTTTCTCACCAGGTTCAATTTTACTCTGTCCTA
The DNA here is from genome assembly GCA_034769755.1 of Odontamblyopus lacepedii. Lineage (NCBI taxonomy): Eukaryota > Metazoa > Chordata > Actinopteri > Gobiiformes > Gobiidae > Odontamblyopus > Odontamblyopus lacepedii. The sequence goes on along the minus strand of CM068346.1, from coordinate 32,226,739 downwards.
CCGTCCTGGTTCTCAAATGCCAAGCCTGATTGCTGTCTCGCCAGTTTTCTACCTCTGACAGCATTGAAGAACCTGATACCATCCTTCCCCATTCCCATATCGTGGCAACTCTCACCTGGGAGGTTGAGGAAAGGGTTAAGGCTGCCCTGGAAGATCAACCTGGCCCCAGTACATGCCCCAGTAATCTCCTGTATGTTCCACAACATCTCAGGTCAGATGTTCTGCAGTGGGCCCACAGTTCTAGACTTACCTGTCATCCTGGGATCCAGCGAACTAAGGAGGTCCTACGCCAAAGATTCTGGTGGGGTACCCTGGATGAAGACACCAGAGATTTTGTTAATGCCTGTCAAGTCTGTAACCAGTCTAAACCTACTCACCAAGCACCTGCTGGCCATCTTCTTCCTCTCCCTGTTCCCACCGGCCTTGGTCCCATATATCCCTGGACTTTGTCACTGGCTTACCTGTTTCAATGGACACACCACCATCCTGTCTGTAGTCGATCGTTTAGCAAGATGGCCCATTTCATTCCGCTGGCCACACTTCCATCTGCTAAGGAAACTGCTGAGCTTATGCTGCAGCATGTTTTTGATTGCATGGAGCTCCCCACTGATGTTGTTTCCGATCGGGGTCCACAGTTCACCTCCATATTCTGGCGTGAGTTCTGTTCTCTTTTAGGAGCCACTGTTAGCCTGTCATCAGGCTATCACCCTCAGTCCAACGGCCAAACAGAGAATCAATCAGCAGATGGAGACAGTGCTGCGTTGTATGGCATCAAGGAACCCATCCTCCTGGTCCCAGCAGTTACTGTGGGTTGAGTACTCGCACAACACACTGAAAAGCTCGGCCACGGGTCTTTCCCCATTTCAGTGTGCTTATGGTTACCAGCCACCCTTGTTTCCTTCTCAGGAGAAGGAAGCATCCTGTCCTTCTGTTCAGGCCTTCATCAAGCGCTGCTACAAGACCTGGAAACGGGCTCGGTCCACCCTTCTCCGCACCGCTCGGCGTTACTCTGCTTCCGCTAACCGTCGGCGATCAGAGACTCCTGCTTACCAGGCTGGCCACATGGTTTGGCTGTCCACTAAGGATCTGCCTCTTCGGGTTGACTCCAAGAAGCTGGCTCCTAAGTTCATTGGGCCCTTTGAAATAGAGAAGATGGTCAACCCAGTAGCTGCCCGCCTCAAACTACCCAAAGCTATGCGGATAAATCCAACATTCCATGTGTCGAAGTTGAAACCTGTCTGTGAAAGCCCTCTAGCTCCTGTCGTGCCGCCACCACCGCCGCCACGCCTGATTGATGGGGAACCTGCATATACTGTGCGTCGTCTCCTGCGCTCCCGACGCCGTGGTCGAGGTCTCCAATACTTGGTTGATTGGGAAGGCTATGGTCCAGAGGAGCGTTCATGGGTGCCTGCTAGCTTAATCTTAGACCCTCTTCTTATTGAGGCCTTCCATGAGCAGCACCCAGAACAACCTTCAAAGTGCTCTCGGGGTTCTCATTCTGTCCCTTCTGCTACCCTGAGAGATCCGGCTGAGGACAAAGAACCTGAGTCCAGCTCTGACTCTGATCTTTCTGAGGAGTTTTGACCCTCCTCCCACCCATGCTCGGTCTTATTTTTTAGGACGTCAGGAGCCGTCCCTTGAGAGGGGGGGTTCTGTCACAGTTCTGCCTATTGTCTACATGTTCTTCCCCAGTCCAGCTCCAGGTCTGTTCCAGTACTCCTTGTGGTCCCTCCCTGTTCTCAGACACCTGTCTCTCATTTGCTAATTATCCCTAGGAGCCTATAAGCTCCTGGTCTTCACTCAGTCTTTGCTAGATTGTTGACCTGAGAACATCTATTTCTCAAGCTCTGTATCTGAACCCCTGTATCTGTATCTGTTGTTTGCTTTTGAGCAATTCTGATTAAAGTCCCTGATTCTGAGTTTTTTCCCTGCCTGTTTCCTTATTGAAGAGATTCCCAGTTTTGGAGGATATTTTAGTTCTTTACAAATCATATAATTCCTTTGTTGTTATCTACCTGCCTTGCCATTTAGGCCTTACCTTTTGTAGGACACTTTCTGTTGTACTGAAATAATACTTTGTGTTAGACGGCATTCTTTGTGTTGCATTTGAGTCCTGTGCTCCTGCGTTATACCCTTTAAGGTTTACCTGCCTTTGAACAATGGATAAAAAATATTTTTTGTACTAAATATGGTATATCTATGTTGAAATTGCTTGTTTACACATGTATTTTCCTCTGTTATTTATATAAACACAAAATAAATTTTAAAAAATTAAGAAGCGGACACTATTTTGTCTCATTGATATACTCCAATTGAAAAACTATAGCAACAATACTCACATTGACACCGTCCTATACTAACGATTATATACATATTTATGTACACAATCTATGCCAATCAGTATCAGCACACTTTGAGCTTGAAGCTACATTATTTCATGCAGTCATTAGGGTTATAGGTCTTTAGTCGTCTAATCAGTGAATGGAGTTTTAGTTGTCCAAAATTTCTATTGGTTGATAAATTATTCTGTTTAGATTTATGGGGCAGAAGGAGAAAGGAGAAGGTATGGCATAAGTTAGCTGACAAATAAAAAAATCCTAGTACTTCTGTAGAAATAAGTGTACAGATACTTAGAAATACACAATAGTTTGGAGAACTTTTGCCACACACCCTTTAGACGACTATCGATCAGCTGGACATTTCTTTAGTCAAGCAGTCGACTACAGCTCTAGTTGTCTTTTTTTTGACAACCTTAAGAAATGTGACCCAATTTTCAATGCGATTTCTCCTTAATATGCTTTTATATTTATGTATTTTTAGTCTTACGATCAGAGTACACTTAATTCAGCACAGCATCTTTTGGACAAAACCTGAATGAAACTGTTTGCAGTGGAAGACATTTTCACAGCAGCGATGGAGCCTTATCTGGTCACAGCTGCAAATTCATTTCTTAAAGGTTAGACATAAAGGGCGGGGATCTCCTCCTTCCTCCTCCCACACTGCAGATTGGAGATTACACATTTTACCCTGAGCCACAAACACAGACCAGTCGACTGTCTCTGTTCGAAATTAGCTTTGTGTGATCTAGTATATATGGCATATCATCTAACACATGGAAGAACCCAATGGAGACAAATTATAAAGGGAGTAACGTTCCAGCAACATTAATAAGATCATTTGTTCTCTGCATTTGACCCATTATTCAACCAGTGACGCATTGAAAACCTGTCAGGGAGCAGCCCCAGGACCTTTTTCAAGCCTAAAGCCAGTACCTATAACAGTTTTGGCTCAGTTTCAATAAAAAGTGTGAGAATCTCTATGTGCACATACTTAAAGACCCTATATTATTTAAAATTGACTCTTGTGAGCTTTAAGACAAGCTATAATGTTACCTCACCAAAAACATACCTGGATTTATGTTTTGTTTCATTCATATATGTTTGAATAACTCTATTATTAGTCCAAAAATTAGCAAAAATCATCTGTTCTAACTTGTGATGTAATGTAGTAGTAGTTTTCAAGTTTACAGACTTTTTTTTTAACCTTTTATTCAGTGGAAATGGGAAATTCCAGGTCTGAAATCATCCAGATGATTCTAATGAAGTTTATGGAATTACAAAATCACGAGGTGGACGGGAGTGTTTTCTATTTACGAGAGGAACTCAAGCCTAAATATGCGTGGTTTGTGTTTGTGTGAATGAAATAAAACACAACTCCAGCCAGGTATGTTTGTGATGAGGAAACAACATTATAACAGATCAGAAAATAGTGTAATACGGGCCCTTTAATCCCGTCAAAGATGTGGAGATGTCTGGAGTTCATTAGTACAGGAGTAGCTTCGTGAGTACATGGTGAATGAAAGTGCCGCAGTAACTGAAAGTGCTGTAATTATTGTATTGTAATGGCATATTTTAGCACGAGCGCTTTTTTTTAACCTGTGGGAATTTTAACAGCACTTTCATGATTCTTAAATAGCAGCCATTTATTTAGAAGGCACAGACATGGATCCTTTATACTTGAGATCATGGCCTAATGTACATGAAGTGTGTAACATTGTGGATGCTCAATAGAAAAGTAAGCACTGAGCCTTTGAGAGTGTGAGTGTGATAAGTGTCCTATTAAGTACCTGATAGCGTTCAGTTTGTGTGGTTCAGTGCGTCTTAAGTGGAGAAATGAATATTTGATGCTGCTGTGAGAGTGCTACAGACACTTCCTGAGAGACCGCACTTCGATAAAGAGAGCGGGATGCAGTTCCCCAGATTTTATGCATTTCTAGGATCACATGCCGCTCTATTCTTTCTTTTTGCTGATTACAAATTTGAACTCATCAGCGTATATGCAAAAATTGACTTTTCTGAGCTTTTAAACATGTACCCTAATCAAATACATATGATTCATGCTTGTTTCATTAATCCATTAATCCAAAATGGTCAAATCTCTGTTTTCATTTTTCCCAGATTGTTTTGTCAAAGGTAAAAATCTGGACTTTGTGCTTTTATACTATATAAGTATAACTTAGAAAATGTGAACTACACATCCCAAGGTGACCAAAGGCATGCTTAAAGTAAAGTTTAAACCCACAAGAATGCATAAGATTTGTTCATTAAAGCTTTTGGTTCATTTTTTAATTGCATAGTAAACTTAAGCAATGAAACCCAGTGTCTTGAGGCTAGACTAAACCCATTTATTTCAGTACAAATTGCTTCCGATATTCACTAACTCTTCAATACTCAAATATATTCTTTGCAAAACTACAAGGAAGTAAACATGGCGTGTGTGTGAAACAGAACGGATGGCAGTTGGGCGAGCCTGAAGGGAGTTTGTTCAGCGTTCACTGATTATGTCTAATTCATGATCCTACCCAATCGCAATGGGATATTATCAGTCTCATTAATAAAACAGCAGTGCCGTTTAGTCTGAACTGAAATTTGTGTTGCTTGAATAAATCAACACAGAGCAATGTTATATAGAACATCACTGTAGTGTGTTGACAGTTACTGGGTGTATTTTGAACACAGCAAATGCCTCTTTGAGAATATAGCTCATTTTCCTGTATTTTACTACAACATACAACTTTGCTAACCACTTTCCCGTCTACTGTCCGATCCTGTGCACAGCTGTGAGTACTCAGCAGAGCAATACGTAGTCTTGTTGTCAGCCATTATTCTTCACGTAGTTGTAAAAGTGTTCACAAAGGCTGTCAGCTTCTCTGCTAAGACCCTCTATCCACGAGTCACTTGGTCTAAATTCAATTCATCAACCTGTAATGGGCTGCTCAAATTGTCTCTCTACAGTCTTAACGTGGGGAGTGGACGGTGTAAGCACAAAGACTAGGAACATATGGGCCATGATGTTGAGTGATAACATAAGTAAA